>SRLM01000024.1:1072381-1168269 GCA_015708895.1 Populus ilicifolia
ACCCCTTTTTTTCTCCTTTCAATGCGTCATCTTAGTTGACAGGAAATAACAGAGTGCATTTCTTGTTCCAAGTTAATTATTTTTTATTTGGCTTTTGATCACCAAACTAATTGGTTAGGGGATAGGCTGAAATATTTTTCTGTCGAGCTTTATTAAAAATACAGAATATATATGTTATACAGATTCCATTTACATTGAAAAGCAGGGGAGGAGTTATTATTGGAGCTAGTTTGGAACATCTCATGTTTCTCTCCCGAGGATATATGAGATCAACAGTTTTTTGTTCACCCTTAAGATCCAAGGAATGGATAGAAAGGGAGGCATTTTGTTGCGATTTATACATTTTAGAATGATATTGAAAGCACAGAAATTATACATTCCTGTGGCATGCCATGTTTAAGGGAATTGGCGGATCAGAGAAGGCTCCTGTCGAAATTCGATCGAAAACAAACTTGCTAGCAGCCTCGGTATAGTGGATTCCGTCCCAATCTACTCGAACAGACGGGTTGTCACATGAACCGACAACCACTTTGGTATTATTTACTGTAATTGTTTCTCCACATCCTGCAGCATCACTGTAGTTGTACTTGCCTCCATAGCCACAGCAGGTTATAAGTGGAAGCTCAAATCCTATACACCATTTGTAACGGAAAACAAGATCAATTTGTAATAAAATAAACCATGTTTTCTTATTTATCTATTGGTTTTGTTACTTTCGTGTCCTTTTCAAGTTTAAACCAATTGCTTTACTGCTGTGGGTAAATTATTACACAACAAACTGTGAGGTGTTGTGAAATCATGGAAACTGTCTAGAAGTTTATATAAAAATTCCTTTCTCAACTAATTAAAATGTCATTAATATTTCAAAATCTTTCTTATATTTAAAATATTAAAGCATTTAATGTACAACACAATTTTCTATAATATTTTCTTGAACTTGGAGTGGGTTTTTGAAAATATCTTTTATTATCTAATATAAATAAGTTTAATTTTACAATACTTGAAAAGATTGTTGCATTTAAGCGTCTTTTTAATTATTAATTAGTTATGTCAAACAAGAATGTAAATTCAATAACTTAGACCATTGGCTAAATCATATTTTGGCATTTTAACCCTATAATTTAAAATATTAGATAAAAATTTCAAGATATAATTTATATGTTTTTTAATATATTTTTTTAAGTAAAAGTTTTATAAGTTTAAAATTTACATAGACTTATATTTTATTGTATTTAATTTTTATTAAATAAATAAAAATAATGAGATTCGAATTTAGAAGTGCTTGATTATTAAAGTTATGTTAAAAAATCATCTTATCTCAATAATTTTAATTATTAAATAAAATTATAAAATATAATTTATATAATTATCTAATAAACTTGTATAATATAACTTACCATAGTTCTTGGGTTCAATGAATAAAAAATATTTCACAGAATACACGTCCACGTATGTGAATGCAGCTGAAGGAAAATCTTTCCTTAATTGTAAAACAGCCTCCTTCAATTTGTAATTAAAATACCGAGCCACTTCATTGTGCTGCTTCGCACAGCCAGCACTGTCCTTCTCTGCTGAAGGGAAGCCGGTCAAGATGTAAGCAAGACAACCAATTGGCCCTGTGCTATGAATCCAAAACGATCTGCCTCCCACTTCGTATATATTCTGCACCGATCAAAACCACTCCAGTAGTTTAAATATATTATTGTAACATAAAATTAATATGTAAGTAATAAATATAAACAGCCTTCAGTAATGGCTCATTATTAAGGATTACCTTAACATATATCGAAAACCTGTTGACAATATCAGGGACAGTTGCTTTCACTTCCTCAATGGACATGTTACTGAAAAATCCAGCTCCAAGATCATTTTGACCAATGTCAAATGTGTATAGTGCTTTTCGGAAATAGTCCTCCTTAGGCATCAACTTGGCAAACTTTCCTCCTGCATACAGATTGAACATCGATGAGAAAATCGTTTCCAATTGCATCTTCTACGTACAGTTGACTGTCATCTCCAGAATAGACCCCAAAAAATAGATTTTGATTACGCACCTTGTTTCCTAATGATCTGTGATCTGTCTTTAAATTGCATAAATTGCTGATATTGCACATCAAGGTAGAATGGACTATATCCACCACTAGCAGGTATAATTGGAGACGGAAATCTGATGGTGGCTCTTGCTGAGGCAAAATTCGCTCCATGTGTGTAGCTGGCGCCCAGAGAATTAAGATAAGCACTGAGATACGGTAGATTGAAATTCTTTGCTGATCAAACAAAAGATTATTAAAGATTAATTAATAAGAGATCCACACATTTTTCTAATTTTTTTAAAATGGGAGGTTCAAACTTATAACCATGTCCACACATTTTGACAACGAGATGCAGTAAGAGATCCATACTTGCATGAAGATGGAGGCAAATTGTACGCTTTTACTTTTGAAAGGACCAGTTCATGCAACTTTGAGGAGATAAAATATGCATATGTTATTCGACGTACAAGCATAATAACTTACCAATGAAATCTATGATCAGCCTTCCATCTGAGAACCTTCCCACGGGCATGTGAAAGTAAGTGTCTCCATTGGGAGAGTTAAGGGCAGTGAAGGCAGCTGACAGTGTGCCAGTATCAGAGTTTGAGTCGCCCAAGTTAAATATTGCTGGAAACTCGCAGATTCTCGAAGCAAAGATGGGATTCAGGATTTTGGTGAGAGTTACAAACAACATAAGAAAATAACTCAAAGTGATAACAGACACATTAATACTAGTAAACCCCATAGTTTAGAGTTTGTGAGCAAATATACTGTAGGAATCTAGTTTTTGCGACGAGAAACTATAGAGGAAAGTTGGGGTTTGTATAGCGTAAAATGGTGCGGGCCTCTCCAAAACGGGGGCGGCTTAGTTTACGGGATCAGAGGCGTGAATAATAAAGGTCAAACCTGACTGAAGTACTCAACCTTTAAGGACAGTTTCTATTAGATTCTCAATGTAACAGTAGATTTTCAGTTTGATAATTTTCATTAAAATTATGAAATAGTCATGTGAAGTTTACATCTTTTTTTTTTTCATAACAAAATCAATGAATCCTTGATCTTCATTTTGAATCATGTGAACATATTACAAAACTCTTACATTTCTTTGTATAGTCTATTTCATGTCATGATACGAGAATTTTTAATAAATTCATGAGTTTTTCACAAAATAAATAGAAAAACAAGGTTTTCATATAATTTTTAACCATTTTATTGATCTAAATAAATAAAAAGATTCAATTGAAAATTCATTAATATATTAAATACCTAATTGAAAAGTTGGAGACATATATATATATATATTAAATTGATAATTTTTTTAGTGTTTATCAATAAACTTAATTTCTTAATACTAAAAATAAAAAAAATCTAAAAAATTTATTTAAAAATTAGTATTTTGCCCAGGGATTCACAGGAGGCCAATGGCTTGAACAGGCCACCGCAGTAAATTAAAAAACAAAAAAAAACAAAAGAGAGAGAGAGAGAGAGAGAGAAGTTAGACTTTCATTTCTTTTTTTTCTTTTTTTTTCTAGTCCCATATTCAAGGTTTAGCATATCATGCATCTGAAAGAACAAAAGGAAGATAAGGTTATCGTGCTGGTAATTACGTTACGTACACGTAAAAAGCGTCGTCCCGGGTTCCCCCCCAGATGTGTANCCCCCCCCCCGTACCAGAGAAACCTTTAACCTGGTTTTGTTCTTTTTTCAAGATTACATATACAATTTCAGTGTGAAACGAGAATTATTTAACGGTTGTGCGTCCTTTTTCATCTTTGAGTTTGGACCATACGTCTGAACGATGAGATGAAACAACAATTGGCAACAAGGAAACCCTTCCAATTTTGCTTCTCTCGTGATGATTGAGGTTGATTTAATCCATTTAATTTGATGCCTTGCCCCACTTAATTTCTTTGCTTGGAAATGATTTAAGCCGCCCTAGCAAATACAGTTTGATTTGTGCTATCAGATTTATTATACATACTGGGCAAGTTTCAACATAAACTGTTATCTGAGACGACATATTTCAATGAAAAACTCCAACTAGATTTTGTAATACATACTCCTTACAGATATTGCTCTACTGTTGTATTATAATCCGAACAATTAGATTTTGTTTGAAAGAGCTTGAATCACTCGTGCTTAACACTCTCAGAAAACAAAGCAATCAACTAATAGTTTATGGTTTGAAGTAAAACAGCCAAAATCTAGGCCTGGCCATCCAAAGTGGTGGTCAAATGGGTTCTTCGTCATGGTTGAAACCACCTCCAAGCGGTCCTTTCCCACTGTGGAAGAAATGGTAAACACTAACTTATAGCGAACGTATATATGACATGTTAATGGATTCAGCACCTCTTGTGTCTTAAATACATAGTCAATTCATCAATTCCCTGTTGATTTGAAATCCATTATTACAGATTAACCGGTGGCTAACTTGCCTTTTTTTATACTGTAGGAAAAACTCATCCACCTGATCACAAGCTTTTTTTCTCTCTCGTTACGTAATTTGTTGGCAAATTTGTATATTGGTTCCCTTATTAATTCTTTTTTTTTTCAATTTGAGTTTCTGTGTGTTTGAAAATGGAAAGATCAAGTATATTTATTTTGAGAGTACCGTTTTGCTTTCGGGTGTCCGTTGTCACGATACCCTGAACAAGGAAGAATTCTTAAAGTACACAGTATAGTTGCAACTTGATAGGGTCCGGGTTATTTCGTGGACAGGATCAGATTTATTTTAACGTAATAAAACGATACCTAGTTAGTTGATGATAGTGTTTTTAAGAAAATAAAAACAAAATCAGGGTATGGATCATTGATTTGAATGTTTTTTTAAATATTTTTAAAATGTTTCAACAATTTTATTTGATAATAAAATAAAATAATCATATAAGAACTTAATAATTTTATAAAAAAAATAAAAGAAGTTTGAAGCTCAATTACTAAAAAAAATATTGAAAGATAAAGTGAAGAGAATAATTTAAAAAAAATAAAATATCCCTACTCAAATAAACATATTAAATTCATGAAACCCTGTGCATAAAAAATTAAATAAAATAATGAAAATTAACTTTCAAACAAATTAAATAATAAAAATATAACAATTATAAAAAATTAATTAATTTAAAAAAAACACTTTAACTAGCTCATGTTAGATTGATTAAGATTTTTGAAAGAATTATTTTTGTTGTTTTTTATTTTTGTTAATGTTGTGTTTTGTCTATATTTCAGGGTAAAAAAATAAATATAAAAAAGATAAAAATATATTTAGTTGAATAAACAAAATAACTTTGTTTCAAGGACAATTTTTAAATGAATTTTTAAAATATAAAGTACATAAAGATAAATTCTTTCCCTGGGATACTAACCAAGCGTCACATAACTGAATTTACTAATTATTTTCTTTTGATAAAGGTTTATAATATGTCAAGGATGTTTTTATAATTAACTCTAATTTTTAATAGATGGTAGTTTTGCTTTGTGAAATAGTAAAAATATTGAACTTACAATCACAATTATGGTGCAGATTCGAGTTTTGAGAGCAAACATTTTTCTCATGATGATAGCTGGTTCGATAAATGGTATAGAAATGCTAATTACATATCTAAGCGACACTAAATTTCTAGGTAGCATCCAATAGCGGGAAAATGTTGCCAAATTTTTGATAAAATGAACAAATTTTGACAGTAAAGGAGCTACGGAAATTCCAAGCATAAATGAAGAGACATATATAATGCCGTTTCCCTGAGTGTACGTACATTCGCTGAGGAAACCTTTTTTGTTGAGCTTAACCCCATTTCGATTCACTTGCAACGAGGAGCCTCTGCCCAAATTAACCAATATATATACGCTGCTTACTGTAATTGTTTATCCACTTCCAGATACTGGTGCTCGAATGTGGCTAGCTGGGTATGAAGAATTGGTCTCAAAAAGTCAAAATATGTTAATCCGATGCATAGGTGCCAGCTTAAGGGAATTGTATTTCACTAAATAAAGAGTGCATAAATGACATCTAAAATTGACCTTAATGCTAAGAACAAGAAGAAAAACCATTAATTTCTCTGTTTGGAGGGGAGAAATGAGGGGAGCAAAGTCAATTTTGTTGTCCTGTGGCAGCCGAGCCTCTGAAGTCTGAACAGAGAAAACATCCATTATAAATCCTCTGAATTTTGTGGTTCAGCGCCTCCTGGACAAAAAAATTGAAGCTCACTAAGTTTCGATTCTATGGCTGGGATTTGAGTTCCAGCCAATAACAATAACCTTGCTGAGTTCTTTTGGCTGCAAATCGACTCTAAATACAGAAAATGAAAATTCAAGTTTCTATCTTGCAAGAGGAATAAAAGGAAGCAAAATCTTTGGTGGCATATCAATTTTGTTGATTGATCAGGAAGCGGTTTATACATCAGTGAAACTGGCATTTAAGTACTAATACTTTCTTTTGTTGTTCACGAACAAATTTAAGACTGGGTCGATGTAGAGGGCATTTTCTTCTGCTGCTTTTATCAGGAGCGTTGGACATCAAACATAAGTGATTCCAGACCATGACGAGATTCCAGCAATAGCCAATTAAACTATAGCTAAATTTGGTTACACACTGGGAATACTCGACTTAAGTGCGCTTCGGTGCTCTTGATTTTCCTTTGGAAGAGTGAAAACCCCCTAAAAGGCACCTCAATAGAGAAGCTCGTTGTGAACAGAATGCTGTCTTCGTCGCACACTAGCCTGCGTATGACCATACTAATTTTGAAATTCTTACCTTCCAGGATACTTAATCTAGCGGAGCTCCAAAGCCATACAAATCTCGAAAAGAAATATAGCAATCATGGCATGCATGATCTCCTACTCAAGCAAATAGGGCCTTTTTTGTCGATTCTCCTTCGTAGAGATCCACTTGTTTATCGCTTATCAGAATATGGAATAGAAATTGGAATTTCTGATCGAGTGAGACTGTTGTTGATTCTCCTTTGAAGACCGTGGAATTTCTGATTTTTTATCTCCTAGCACTGAACCCTTACAGTTTATTTGTGTCTCCACATTATATTCTCTCCCCACAATTTCTAGTAACGTTTTCTACATTTCCTAACATCTTCAAAGGCACCTTTCGGTCTCTCTTTATGTAAAGATGTCCTGGAAAAGTCCATTTTCAACATGATGACAATCATGAAAATGGCTATGATTTACAGTTATATATGGTCAAGGCACAGAAAAAATTGAGATCGATGATTACTCTACTGTGTGGCTCCAGGAGACCCGACCAATACGGCCGTGAATTCGGCATCTCCTTTTAGAATAGACATCATTGCTGCAGAAGTCTAGCTGCTGCATGCAAAGCTCTCTCTTCCTATGATTCCTGCATTGCCAAATCAAAGACGTCTTCAGCTCGTAAAGAAATTGAAAAGATCTTCCTCTAATGGCAATATTACGCGGAAACTCAGAGGAGATTAACAACTTTGCTGTTGGCAGAAATTTAAAAAAAAAATTAAAAAAAATTATTTTTTAATATTTGATAGTATTATAAAAAATAAATTGAAAAATATTTATTTGATTATATTATAAAAAATAAATTAAAAAATAGCTTATTAATGTTTTATTTTTTTAATTTTATTAAAATAATAATAAAAATCTTACAAATTAAAAAGTTCAATGAAAATAAAATTAAAAAAAAATCTAATTTCATAAATTATCTCAAATAAAATAAATAATAATTAAAATAATAGACATTAAAATTAACAAATTAAAAAATGATAAAATTAAAATAATTATAATTATAATTTTATAAATTATTTTAAATAAAATAAGTAACAGAAAAAAAATAAAAATCAAATTTGATAAATAAAAAATTTTAATTAAAAAATTAATAAGAGAAAAATAAATAATTATCATAAAAATCAAAATCAAAATCAATATAAAATTTAAATTAAATCAGATTTTAAAGAATGAAAGTGAAAAAAAAATAAACAAAATATTAAGTAATTAAAAATTTAAAAATCAAATTTAACATAATCAAAAAATAATATAATATTTTTAAATTTTTTATAACTTCTGGAAAGTGTTTTTCACTTAAAATTAAAAAAAATATTTTTCTAGAAATTAAATCAAATTTTTCTTTAATAGAAAAATATTTTTTTATTGATTTAATTAACTTTTTTAATAATAAAAACATATAAAAAAATTGAAAAAACTACTTCCTAGAAGACAAAAGCCCTAAACTGCAAGAACTCTTTCTCATGTTATTCAGCATTTACAAGCCTCAACTTTGAAATAATATTAAAGACGACAAAGCCTCACGCAGATAAGAATATATAAAATTGGAGCACAACGTTAATGTCCCTTCAAACCCATCCATTCGATATATCAGACTACTATTCTCCCGTCAAACCTGGATAGTTGATGGACTTTGGCCCCTTCAACATCCACACTGCTTTCTTTTAATACTTCTCAACACAGCTCTGTACAAGTCACACTCTAATATATGACAGTAAACACACATACACAGAACAAAATTAAAGGAATCGACCACGTATACATGAAAGTATCTCAGGGAAACTTCTGGTTTAGTTTTTGATGTGTAACCGATACCATTTGATTACACCTATGAAGAGGCTTGCTCCGGATACATCAGGTGTAAATTGGAGTGCTAAACTGGTCAACAGAAGAAGGCTGCAAGGCACGGATTTTAACATCATATTTTCGATGTTTGGAAACTTCACAGGCTGAGGAAGAGTCAGATCCGTCGTCTGCTACAAGTGGATATGCTGAAGCTTTGTCATCATAAGCAAATCCAATATGATTACCACACTTGCGGCAAAGAAGTGCTGTTCTCCGGTGGAACAAGCCCCAGGAGTTTCTTGAAAAGAAGGGAATGCATTGAAATTCATCAACCTGGGTAAATCTGCTCTCATCGATGAAGAAGAATGAAATGATCCCTTTCTTTATGGATTTCCCATATTTAGAGCCAATAGATGAGGTGTTCCGATTGGAGGAGCTCAAGTTCAATTCATACCCGCAAATACCGCAGCTGCACCAAAGTTCATGTAATTTTCTACGCTTAAAAAAACAAAGCCCATGCAGAAACAACCAAATCCACAACGATCCAATACAGAATGTATGGGAAGCTCATAAAACAACAATTGATGGATAATGGGAAGCACATAAAACATCCATTGATGGATAAAATCTTATATGTTAATGTAACTAAATGTCAATATCACTTTTGCCTCTCTTGTCATTTTTCCATCAGTTCGTTTGCGATTCAAAACAAGGTGAATAGAGGATCGAGATCTCATCTGACAATCTTATTAAACCATTTCTGTAATGGCCTCGTTCACAATTACTGTCTAGTAAATAAAGGGTAAAACTAACAGCTGTTATTACGAATGATGGAATGTAGAAAAGAACTCCTTCTCGTAATAGAAAACTTAATTCACCTTTTCCTAAACCAGAGGCGTTCAAATAATTTTACTGGCCATAACAATTTTCCTGACACCCATTCCAGAATTATGTTTAAGTTCTGTACCAGTGCTAACTACCCATAACATTGTTCAAAACTTTAAAAAGCACAAGATTTTTAGTTCCCAAGCTTACAAATTGACTTGACATATCATTTAGTCTCTTATTTTACATCCATTTAGAACAATTCTCCCAAGCTCATTAAGAAGCCAAGTTTCCTTTCACCAGGAAAAGAACCTATATATATACTGGACAAGCCAAGAAAATAAATCAGATGCCCTGCACATGCCTCAATTTGATCATGAATTGAATACGGTGAATTTCCAAAACAGAACAGAAAACAAAGGACAGTCAACCAATTTGAATCAACAAAAAGAAAAACCCAATAACAAAAAAAAACTCGATCCTTCATTGAAAAAGAACAGAAAAGAAAAAGGACCCAGTGTTTAAGGGGACAGAAAGAACCTGTAGCTGACATGTCTTTGAGAAGCAGAGGAAGAAGAGAAGGAATGATGAGGATTCCCGTTGAGGTAAGCTTCCTTGCCAACCTTAGATTTTTCCATTTCTGCTTCTTGATCAACGGCTGTGATCGTGATTGGGACTCGAACAATGATACAATTGGTGAGTTAGTGATGATCAAAGACAGCCTTGCGTGCAATTGAGTTTGTAAGGAAATCCTGCCTGAATCGGGTGACTTAAACTGACCACTTTCAAGACAAGAGATAGCTTCTAGAGAGAGAGGTGAAAGGGTTTTTGCGGAGAAGAAGAAAAAGAAGCTGGGCGAGGAATCAAAGCAATGAAAAGGTTATTGGATTGGTGTCTCCTAGGCTGTCCTTTTCTTTTTTTGGAGACGAGAACGGGAAAAAAATAATAATAAAAGGTTTAATTAAGTAATTTGATTAATTAATGCGAGTAATTAAGTGTCATTACGAGGTCCACAAACTATTATTAAAGGTGTTTAAATTGCATTATTGTTTCAACAAAAATAAAATTGTAAATTGCATTATTATTCTACGTGTGTATACTTGAGTTGTTAACTAGAGGTAATTAATAATTATTATAATGGAGGGTGGTTGTTTGTTTGTTCGTCGATTATATGACTTTTAGGAAAGTATTTGATGATTATGATTTATGATTGCCAATTTGTTGGATAATCCAATTTTAATTTAATTAATTTACGTGTAATCTATTTTCGCGCTAACAATCATGAGCAGTATGTCTTGGTGATTTTTCAAAGATGATTGGTGAGTGTTTAGTGAACTTTTGTTTTTCTAAGTGTTTTTACATTATTCTTTATTTAAAAATTAGTAAATTAATATTTTTATTCGAAAAAAACTTTAAAAAATATAATATACTATAATACACAAGCTATGAATAAGTCAATTATATAAATTTAAATACAAACTATTAACAAGTTGATGATGCAAGGAGTTAACTACTATTAGTATATGAAAGTTCAGAAAATTTATTTATATGTAAAGCAACCACCACTGTAATGTAATGGCAAAAATCACTATATTTATTTGGTCTTTTATTAAGAATATGTTAGCATTGCGGTGTGATTGTATTTTTTTAAAAGATATTTTTTAAATTTTTTGATTAATTAAAAATAAATTTCAAGAAAAAATTATTATTTAAAATATCTTTAAATAAAAATTACTTCAAAAAAATAATTATTCCTAATAAACACTACCTACAATTCTGATAAGGTTGAACTTGTTATTTATTAGATCCACTTGTCATCCTCTGTTAGATTCTGCATAATTTAGTGAAGTTATATGCAGTATAAAATTTAACGTCTATTTCGAGAAGAAAATTTTGAAGCTATTTTTAGGGGGGGAAAAAAAGGAATACGAATGCAGTTTTCTTGGAATATTCCAAAATCATTGCAGAATTAGCTCCATCTAAAAATAAATAAATAAATTATTTTCATTTGCATCGGAGCAGAAGCTAGAACTAAAACAAAGAAAGAAAGTGATTTTAAATTTTCTATAGAAGTCAGCAATCCATCCGGAATACCAAAATTTCATTGTACGGCGGAAGAGGTTGTCCAAATCATGCCAACATAGTGAGCATGTTTGGACATAGAAACCAAAGCCGTTTACGTTTTAAAGTAATGGTCCGTAATATATTATGGTGCAGTGTAATTAAAAATACTTTTAGACTTGTCATGATTTTAAAAATTACTGGGTTTTATTATTTAATTTTTTTAAATTTTAAATTATAGTAAAAACTTGATTTTTTTTTTAAAAATATAATCTATAACTTTTTTCAAATCTATTTTTGTAAAAACAAATCTCTAGAATACTGAAAACACACCCCTGTACAGTGTATACATGTATAAATTTTCAATGAGAGCTATTTGAATTCAGCCACCAGCATAATTTGTTTGCTTTCATATTGCGATCTATTGCCGATTGTATAGCCGAGAATTTCTATAGAGATGGTGCACAAATGGCTATAGTTTTATTAATGAAATGTTTAAAATTCTAAAAAGTTCGATTGATATTTTTATTTAATTTATATCCTAAGAACACGCATTTGAGATTGCTCGAACTTATATATATATATATATATATAGATAATGTTGGATGATGGGAAATGCTTCATGGTGTGATAGTTTTTTGTAATGTAGGATAATGCAAAGGGCATCTTATATGTTAAATAAAAATTATTTAAAAAATAATCATTATTATAATATCACACTTCTAAATCACCAACAAGACTACAGTATAAAATTCATTATGGGAATTAAATTGTAATTCTTATAAAATACAAGAACAAAAAATTAAAATAATGATCAATTTATAATAAAAATAAAATATAGAGATTAAATTTTTTTTTCAGTGTGAGGGACTAAAATAAAACTTTATCAAATCATTCATTACATTGCTAAAATTTTGCAACCAAACCAAAAAAATATAATGAATCATCTCATTATATTGCTCACTAAATATTATAATAACACTAAATAAGGCTTGTTCCTATTGTTTGTTTTTTGGTTTATATATATGCCGTAACTATCTTTGTTGTGACCATTAGTAGGTTTTTTTTTTTTTTCTTGGCAAAGGAACACTTTTATCTTTTAACCATCAACTAATTTTCAATTAGGTCCCCCAACAAAAAAAATCTTTAATGGTTTTTTTTATGTACTGGACATTACCCAATTAACACTTCCCTTAAAATCTCTTATTTTAAAATCATAAAAAAACAAAAAAAAAAGAGGCCGGTTTGTCTTAAAACGATGCTGTTTTCTTCATTAATTTCCATGACGGGATTAATTGGGTAGATGTTTGATAGATGACGAAAAACGAGGGATTCAATTGGGAATTGTTTTTTGTTTGGTTACTCATTTGGGATTCATGTGACTTCTGAGGAGCAAACATGTCAAGACGTTTAACAGATTCCTGAGACTAGCAAAGACTATCTGTTCACCGGAGTTGTACTCTACTCGCACATAATGATGGCCATTACCTGAAAGAAGAAAAAACAACTCTCCATCTGCCTATAAACTCTCTTATCATAAAACCTGCATTTGGATGCTACTCATGAAAGCAGAAGAAAATCATGTTTCCAATGAAGAGGGCAATTGTTGTTTGTTCATGCAAGAAACAGAGATGGAGAGAAGGCGCTAGTTTCTAAGTAAACATCAACGTAGGATTTTACAAGACATGAGCTAGCTCATCTACTCTTCATCCTCATCGGTCACGAATTTCCCAGTCCCAGGATTCAATGCGGCAACAAAGAAGAAGAGAACGTTGAACAACACAAGTGGTTCAATTTCATTGACTGGAATCCCTGTCTCGATGTTGAGTTGTGCTAGAGCTCCCTTTCCAGTTATGATTTCCCCAATTAAAGAGAAAGCGATGCCCAGCTGAGCCAACCTCCCCACGAAAAGTTCATTGGATTTTGTAAATCCAAATAGAGGACCTTGCACACAACAAAACAATGAAAAATTCTTTCAGAACACATGCCATGCATCCTTGGATATGTGCCTGATCCGGTGCTTGAAGAACTAGAAACAACATTTACACTGAATAAAAGTGAAAATGAAATGGCAATAAGAAAATTCAAGAGAATAGACGATAATGTGGAATTGCAAATTAACTACCTCCCTCCTTGAGACCCAATGCTGCCCTGAAGCTTTTTCCTGGAGGGATCACAGCTCCTTCAATGCCGGTTGTTGGGTCATCAACGAAGCGGCCACGATCACCCAAAGCTCCAATGGCTCCAAGCAAAGTGAAAAGGATGAAGAAAAGAAGAAGTGGTTCTGCTTCGTAAATGGGAATTCCAGTCTCTAGGTTCAACTGAGATAGAATTCCTTTTCCTGTTATTGCCTCTCCCAATAACGATGCCTGCAAAGATTGCATTAACTTAAATTAACAAAACTTTCTATTATTCTACAAACATATGTTTGCAACAATATCCAAAAAGCTGGCCTCATTTTCTATGTTTTCTTCGGCCTCTTTATGAAATGCCTGAAACCAGGACAGGACAGCTCCACTATAACAGCAGGGGGCGATGAAGCTACTCGAATAGGCAAACCTCTGTGCCAGCCCTTTGAGTTTTCCTCAAACAACTTTAAAGCTAGTAAATCGAGCTTGTTGTTTTAGTCCAAATGCTAGGTCATTGGGCAACAAAGTATCAATCTTGTTTGACCAAACGGTCTCCCTAAAACAAATTGTCTCTGCTCACACTTAACTTACATTTTTCTGGTTTTTCAAGGTGAAATTCTGAAGCATGGCTAATCGCGCTGACATTGCAAGTTATCATTGATATTGTTTATTAATTTCTTTTGCGAGTTCTAATTGCCATGGTTTACCAACTACTCTAATGATGAACATATAGGTTGGTCTTTTTCTTGATTTAGAGGTACACTTACCTCCAATCAAATTACGGAGAGACAAGAGATCATTGAAATGCGATTGCATGCTAAAAGATCTAACCAAATTTTCAAAAGCAGGGCATGGACTTACAGCAAATCCAATCATGGCAACACGTCCCACGAAGAGCTCATTCTGCTTAGTGAAACCGATGCCACCAGAGGTACCAAAAATACCATCTTCAACCTTTGGCTTCGGTGGTGGAGCAGCCTGATAAGCGAGTTAAAGAAAAAACACCCACAATAAAGTCAGATTTTATTTATTTAAATCACATAATTGACTGCAATTAAAGAAACGCAAACCTTCTTAGGAACCGCCTTGGTTCTGGGTTTGAAGAGAGCAAGAGTGGTAAAAGCATTGGATGAAGAAGCTTTGCTAGGAAGAGGATTGTAGAGAAGACGAGAGAATGGTGCAGGCCTTAGTCTCTGAACTTGAAACTGAAGTAAAGGGTCTCTCTTCAAATCCACCACTTGCCTCGTAGGGACACCAGACATGAGCACCATGGTTTGAGCCATCGTGTTCTCTCTTGTGTTTGTTGTTTTTCTGGCTCCTGATGGCTGGAAGGTTTAATGAGCTTGTTTCTTTTATTCTCACTCAATATAATGCTTCATTTTTCAGAACCAAATGCGTGCCTCAGATGTGGATAGTTAATGACAGGCAACAAGAGTGACCACGTCTACAAGTTGCACCTTTGTTTTGGATACATAATGTTTGGAGCTCAAAGCTTAAGAAGTATGCGAAAAGGACAATTTCTTAACAAGCATTGGAGGTTTGCAAAAGAAGTGTACATCTTGATTCTTGACTCGCAACTGAGTTTTGGATCAACTCGACCATCAAGTTCAAAAATTCTCATGGTTTTTTGTTCTCGATTATGAATGGCACTATTAATGGGTTGGGCTGCTGAAAATTTAAGATTTATTGGTAATTCGTCTGCTGTGTTTAAGAAAATTGAGACGCATTTCATGAAATTTAAAAGGGTATTTGGAATTGCATTTTAAACTGTATTTTTTTAACAATAAAATAAAATAATTGTTTTAATATATTTAATTTTAAATAAAAAAACATTTTAAAATACAAAATGAGGGAATTACATTTCTTTCTTTCTTGAAAAATAAAGTCGAAGTTTTGCCCAATTGTGTCACCATTAGTTACAAAAAAACTTATCGGTATTTCCAGGATAAATTAAGAAGCAAAAAAGACATGACCTTTTTTATTTGGAATTTTTTTAAAAAAAAATATGTCCTTCTAATATAATACAAGGTATGATCAGCATTAATTTTTTATTAATTGATTACTGACAGACGGCGATGGACTATAAAATTCAAGATAGTGAAGAAGATTAATAAAAAGTATTGGAAACATAATGAAGAACAATTTCAAAATGCATAAATCAATAGAAATTACCACCATTTACCTATAAAATATCTTTCTTTTCCGCCACACCCAAAATGCTCAATTTCCTCGTATAAATTATTCACTTCATCATCCATTCTCCTGTCATCGTTAACCAATCTCCTCTTTGTAGCAGCCGTTCCTCTCTCACAATCCGTCGATCCCTGACTCGTATTCTTAGCTATTAATTACATCCGCTACAAGAATTTATTTACGAGCATGATAGAATTTGTTTTTAAAAAAATTCAAAAAATATATCAAAATATTTTATATATTTTAAAATTATAGTTTTTAACCGGTTTTCTTTATCTATATTATCTATGCATCTTTAACCTCACCATCCACGCAATATTATTAATAGATATGGATGGAAAGATTTTTATGCATGATTAATGAATAAAAAACTAAGATAGAACACACCTAACTTCACAGTTGAGAAACAAAATCGATCTAAAACCCTAACAAGAGTGACCGTGCGATTTTTATCTCGCCACCGCATATATTTTTTCGGTCAAATTTTACTACTTCAGAGTTTCGTTTATGACACAACCTACACAATTCATGGTGCTTTTGTTTTCATGGCAAATGATACAAACACGACAATAATGCTGGAGCCGCCTCCTTCCAAGCAACAAGCCCGAGCCCCGGAAAGGCAAGCAGGGTAGATCAAACTCTAATCTCTGAGATTAGAAAATCTGTGATCAGGAACCAATGGAACCGCAGACAAAAGCCACGTCCTAGATTTTTCTCTCGGACCTCACCCTCGCAACAGAGAAACGGCCACCCGGTTGGTGGAGACGGGCACCACACAGTGTCACAGTCACCCCAATATACACCCTGCTCTGGCAAAAAGACAGCCCATACGGAGGAATCTAGAATAAACCCTTGATTTGACACCACCCAGACAAATTGACTGTTTCAATAGGTCATTGTTACTATTTTTTAAAATATTTTTTATTTAAAATAATATTTTTTTTTATTTTAAAAAAATCATTTTTCATATCAAAATTAAAATGATATAAAAATATCTTTTAAAAATTTAATTTTTTTAAAACATTAAAATAATATCAACTAACCGACCTATCGTTAACTACTTCATTGGATAATGCCAGGCCGTAGCGTTATTTTTATTGCTGGATTTCAAACAGAGATCATTAAAACAACAACCCACGGGCCAATAACTACTAAGAGAGGGCCAAGGTCTTATAACATTTCGAGCCCGCAGAACATCCCGAAAAAGCCTAAGCTGACCAACTTCATGCAATAACAATGGGCCCTGTTAAGGAAGCATCTAGAATCATTGAGAGGCCCATGATCATGTCACGCAGGAAGGTCGCTCGCTCTTGTTACCCCACTATCCCTAAAAAAATAGCGAGCTTATATGAACGGCGAAGCTGTTTTATTTCTTCCTTTTCAATTCAATCCTCTATTTTTTTATTTTTTTTGTACTTTCATCTCTCTTTTTTCCACTTTCAATTTTTTTATTTTATCATGGGATTTTTTTAACAATCATTAAAAAAAATTTAATCAATCAAGATTTTTGAATTATGTTGAGTTAACTTTTCTATAATTTAATTTTAAATTCAATTTGAATAAGTAGTAGATTTAAAAAGTTTTCATCTTTTTTTAAAAAAATTGTTCTCAAATTTTTTTTACCTATTAGTTAGATTATTTTTTAATTAGCCAAGTCAATTAAATCATATCAATAAAATTTGAACTTGAAAAAAGTTGGGTTTTAAGATTTTTTATATCAATTTTATTATTATTTTTTTATTTCTTATACAAATCATTTATTTTATTTTTTGCGTATCTAATTCAAAGTCAACTGCCATTTAATTTAATTATAAATCTGATCTAAATAAAAAATCAAGCCATGATATTTAAAAATTAATTTATTAGAATTATTTTAATAATAATAACTTAAATATTTTTTATCATCTTAAAAAAATCTAGTCACACTCACATCTTAGTGCGTTGTTGTAAACTCAGTATCCCTGTCAAGGGGTTTGGAATAATATACAAGTTGGAAACTACAATACATGACAGAAAAAAATAATGTTTACTTTGTAAGACGGGGAATAAAATTTCTGTATTTTTAGGAGACACGTGTAACAAAAGTAAAGAAGTAAAATTTTACTTCAGAACTACCCTCGTAAGTTTTACAAAATTCCCAGCAATGCCTCATAATTATCGATACTAGCCATTGATTTTGCATGAGTTATTTCTAACCATTGGATTTGTATACACAAAAAATGTAAACAGTATAAAAGCAAAGATCACAAGAATAAGAAAACACGAAGAAGGAAGATAAAGAAAGAGGAGTGAGAAATCTTTTGGATATATGACTCCACCATTGTTGCTGGATAATACCAGCACCCCAAACAAAAGTCATCGTCTTCATGAATTCACAAACACCAAAATTTCACCATTTTACCTTTACTCTTGAATGTTAAATGTGTTTAGGTCTAGAGTTTGAGGTATAAAAATTTGCAAATCGAGTTTTAGGTTAATTTGTTATTTAAAAATGATTTTTGAAGTTAGATTGGTGTTTAGAAAAACAAAGGACATGTTTATAAGTGTTTCTAAGTGAAAAATATGCAAGAAAATAAGTAATAGAGAGGATATTTGAATTTACCATTGAATTTTACCTGGTTCCGGCTCGATTAATTAAAATCCAGCATGCCCAAGATGTTTAACTTTTGTTTTTTTTTCTTTCAAACTTCCGAGCCTAGAGTCAAGCCCTGGCAGGCGCCATACCTAAGATTTGCTTGGGCTCAACTCCTCGCAAAGTTTGTTTATATATATATATTCTATTTATTTTTTATTTTATTTTATTGTTCGTAAAATATGATGTAAATTTTGTAATTTTATGAGCTATTTTTACGTGCATAAAAGTCAGGGTTTGTCATTTTTTCCTTCAAGACACGACTTTTTTCAGGAAAAAAGGTTTTATCAATATAAAATATACATGGTTTGGTGAAATAGATACAAAGAAAATAAAAACAAGGACTAATATGCATCTATTTTTATTTAAACTATATCATTTTACTATTAAGTGAAAGAAATATAACCTTTTAAAGATATATATATATATATCTTTTTTATTATAATTTGTTTTATATATATATTGAACATAACATGTATAATATTAGGTACAGAGATTGGGTTTTTTTATATATTAACATATATCAATAAAAAATTAACGAAATATAATTAACGAAAAACATATCTTTAATTTTGTAACCCGAATTAGGGTGTACAAAAAAATATTTACATTAAAGAAAATAATAATAGCACAGCAAAAATGTCTCTAAACCAAGTAAAACAGGCATATGAATATTATACGGTTCAAGGGTGAATTAAATTTAAATATATTTTATCTTGTTTTGTTCTTCTTTATCAAAAAGGCACGTACAAAAATCTTATATACTGCACACCAAATCAAACATGAATAAATTTTATCTCGAGCGTCTCCTCTCATCTTGTCTGATCTCTGTTATATCATCTTTATTGTTTTACATAGCATTCTAAACCCAACCTAACTCTACATGTACAGGCTTCATGCCTTCAAGGTGTCATGGATCATTCACAGATCTCCTAAGCTTCACATTTCAATATCTGCGATAAGCATCCCGAAGTTTTATTTCTCTACAAAAGGTTATGGCGCTGGCGCTAGAATGCAGTTGATGACAACCAGTTAGAAAAAAGTTGGAGCAGAAAGAACAATCCCAGCTGCACACATTGTATGAAACAGAAATAAGAAAATTAAACTTTATCTGTGCGCTTATCTCACGACATGTCGGCGTTATGGTGTGGGCTCGATCTCTGTCAATAATTTATCTTATTCTCACAACACGGGACAGTGGACAGACGCCAACAGCAGAAAGCTGGTGCTTGTGACCTACACCGAGATATGAAAGCATCATCTTTTGACTTATGTCATCCATCAATATATAGTACTGACTACTCACGGCCTCATATTAACCATGATCCCATAAATCAACTTATGAAGACCCAACAAACAGCCTGGCATAACATAATTTCAGCCATCGGCGAGAAGAGATGGATGTGATCACAATTTTCTAACTTCTTGACTGATCTGTAGTTTAGCTTCATTTTTATTATGCACTTGATTGCACTTAACATTCATTGACTGTGTTTCTCTAGCTAGCAGAGAACATCGAACACCTGTAGTGACGCATATTATATCGATGGCTCCAACTGTCATTTGAAAAGAAGAGAAATTCACATACATGCACGTTACGTGGGGCTGCTTTGAATTTTGATGGCCCTTTTCTTTTTCTTTCTTTCTTTTTTTTTTTTTTTTGAGGGGGGCGGGGTTGCTGCCGTGCTGGTTGGGGCTTCCTCCTCTCTTCCATTTTTGTATCCCTCCGGTACCTTAACCCCAGATAGTCAATTTGCGTTCTCTCTAGCTAGGTTATCATGAGCAGTAACACCATTGGTTCCGGAAGTTGTCTGCTATGGTGCTATGAGTCTTAGCAACGGGAATAAACTTTTAGAGGGACAAATTTTGCATATATGGGGCACCTATTGGGTATTATTACGCCTCCATAAGCTTGCTTTCTTGTTGCAATATATTGCAGACCTTCTCTTTTGTTTGATCATAATCCCCCCTGATTTTTAATTTTAACTTTTGCAGCTACCCATTTGTTTAAAACATATGTAACGTAGTAATTATATGAATTTAACCTCCATGCTTGAAGCAAATTGGCGTGGAGATTGACTTGCTGATTAATTAATAACCTTGAACCTTTTAAATAAAAAATAAAAAAAAATCTCGTCTGTTTACAATGACTCCCAGCTCGACCTTGGTGTATTCTATGTTACAAAAGATGCTTTGCAACTACAAAGTCTCGTATGTTGACACTATAAATTTTAGTATAGTATTAGTTTTTGTATAATTCCAAGGCGAGTTGCTTTTTTTTTTTTTTCATGTTGTGCTCTTAAAATATATATAGAAAAAATCTTGAAACATCCATTCACATTTGTTCCTGGCTAGCCTTGGCACTAGCTAGAAACTTTCTTTTATTGACACGTGTATTTGTAAAACGGAGCATGGAAAAAATCTAAATTAAATCCTAAGATTATAGAAATTAATAGAGAAACACTTCAATATGCCTTGATAAATTTTAATTTAATAATCTAGTAAAAAATAATGATTGTTTATATAAATATAAAAACACATACACGAAGTCTCCCATCATTCATTATATTTGCTAGCGTATATACAATTGCTAGATAATAATCCTGGTGGAAACCTAGATAAAAGTGCACAATTATCCCGGGAAGGGTTAACTTGCTGGGGGGACCCTCGTGAAAAAATATCCGGGCCCCTCCCAAATGAGAAGCACATTATATCCGCCATGGCCTCCTCGACTTTGTCTGTCTTCCACGTGACTGGAAAGTGTTTGGATTGGACTAGCTCCCTCCATGATTGATGTTGTTGTTTATAATGAAGAGAATAAAGTTTCAAAGGGGAGAAAAATGGGAGGAGAGAAGAGAAATTTTCTCCCCTCCTTGCTTTGCATCGGAGGGGAAGCACTGTGTGGTTGAAAATTGAGTGAAAGCGCCTTTTCCCTTAAATGGAAACGAATGGAATTAGGGAGGCAAGGGAAGTGTTGCTGATAAATCACAATAATGATCATGTTGGTGGCGAAAGCTTGTCTTCGAGATTTGAGGAAACTCTACTAATTTATCCATACTGGAATTTCATACTTGAAATAATAATATATTAGCAAGTAATCCAATCTTCGCTACAGGCAGTGCCGGAGCTAGGTTTATTTTACTTGGTGGTCAAAACTAATATAATAATATATATATTATTAAAAAGTTTGTTTTTTTAAATTAAAAATATTAAATAAAAAAAATTTAACATGTTTTGCAGGGGGAGCACCTACTTGCCATCCCCTAATTCCACTCCTGGCTACAGGTATGATTAAAAAAGAACGGAATATAAAAAAAAAATAAGGATATTATTGTCATGTTTTTTTTAGCAAAAATAAAATTTTTATTAACGAACTCAAATTTTATTGGCCTTGCTAATGTTAA
Organism: Populus ilicifolia; assembly: GCA_015708895.1. Classification (NCBI taxonomy): domain Eukaryota; kingdom Viridiplantae; phylum Streptophyta; class Magnoliopsida; order Malpighiales; family Salicaceae; genus Populus; species Populus ilicifolia. Next base: position 1,094,202 of record SRLM01000024.1, read on the forward strand.
AATAACTGTTAATCCTAACCATACATTAAATTGTAAAGATAAGAAATAGATGCAGATTAGAATACCTCATCTTGTAAGATGGGAGCTCTTTATTATTTGTATTTAATTACATGAAAATAATACTTGTTGTGAAAAAAATAAATTTAAATTTCATCAAAACAAACTAATTTGATAGTAGAATCCAACATTTTCTTATGTTCTAGCAAAAAATTATATATTTTTGTTATGTGTAAGTCATTTAAAAAATATCAAAAGCAATCATAACACCACGTGCCCGAAGAAATTTGAACAATTCAGGACAATGATAAAAAAAAAAAAAAACTTGCGGGTTATAACCCTTTTATCTAGTTAAGACATATTTGTTTTTTGAAAATGAGGGTAAAAAAATAGAGGTGAGGAAAAAAAACCTAATCTGAAAACTAAGTAAGTTATTATAATGAATTTTAATTAAAATTCAAGATTTATTGGTCAGGCATTTTGGATTTTTTTAATTGCATTAAATTTAAATTAAAAAAAGTTTAGAAGAGTAAATTAAAAAATAAAATAAAATATAGTTCTTGATAAAAAAAATTATGAGATATAATTTTATCAACTATGAAATTCAAGTTTGAAATTTTATCAAGCATTAGACTATTATTTCAAGAATTAGACTACGATATTTATGAGATCAAGATGCACAATAAAAAGAATAATGTTGTATCTGCTAAGTGTCCGGGGATATAAAAAGATAGGTATATAAATTACAACATAGTTTGTTGAAGAAATAAAGACAAACACATAAAATAAATTTACATTTAAAATAATCTTAAAGTGTATTTATTTACTCTTAGAATAGAAAATACCAAAGACATGTCTTTCTTGTCTTTATCCTTGCATACTAACTGAACTTCGGTTCCCATCAAGTCGATTGTATATAACGAGTAGATAAATGGAATCAACTCTCGAGTTTATTTTTTTCAGACTCGACCTGAACCGGGAGCTGAGGAGACCAAATACTAGATCTGAGCGGTGAGTCCGGACCGGGTTTTAGACGTGAGATTTGGAACATTATATTTTACTATGCCGAGAAACGGTAACATTTTCTCCATGATAAAAGAAACCCGTTTTTCGTATACGGAGTTTATTGTCTGATGTCGTGGCTTATACGCACTGTATGATCAGCAAGGTGGTCAAAGTCCAAGTATATTTTATTTCCCACTAAAGAAGTTTTCAGTCCATAGAGAAAGAAACACGTAGAAATTAAAAAATAAATTCGAACTTCGAAAATACATGCGCCGTGCTCTCCGAATCGTCGGATGTAAGGACTGCACACATCTCGAGAAACGGGATCGCAAATTCACAATATCCTGTCTCTGGCTTCATAGTTTTTTTTCAAACAAGAGAGGTTCGAGACCGCAGTAAAGGCCACCGCGCCCTCCCCCCCGCTAACGCGACGTTATTATTGGATTCCTCCACAGCCCCAAAAAATCCAAATACAAACAAATAAACAACTGTTGGCAATTGTTTTTAAGAAAAAAAGCTGAAAACGTACAGAGAGAGCAAAGAAAGCACGAAAATGACTCATAATTCAAAGGCAAAGCGACAGAGAGAGCGTCTCTCCAAACTTTTTTTTTTAAAAAAATGAATAATACAAATATATAATCCATTAATCACTATTGGCTACTCAATGGGCGGGAACGAGAGTTGAGCCCCTAATTTCAAACACATTAAATAAAAAATTAGTTATTAATTTCTTATTGTCTGTACCAGACAAGAAAAGCTGAAAAGCTGTTTTTTTGAGGTCTCACTCCCACACTCCCTCTCCCTCTCCAGTCTTTTTTCTTTTTCGCTCACAGCTCCACATTCACAGTCACATGCACTTCTGCTCCCTTTTTGTTTTCCTTTCAAATTATTTGAAAAACAAGAGAAATAATTTAAAGCGAGAGAGAAAGAGAAAGTAGAGCTAAAAAACAAGAAATAGAAACCCACTTTTCACCTGCCCAGTTAATGTTGTGTATCTTGATATTTATATCTCCTGATTGACATTCCACAGATTTTTGCAAGAGCTATATTATTGTTTTTTGTTTTTTTAATTAATCTCCGTGTTTCTCAGCAAATCTTAAATCTTGAACCAAATTCCATCTGTTTTGTTTCACCTTCATCACTCCGGCTTTTGTTTCCATCTCCGGTCAGAGGTATTCGATCTCTATCTTTCCAACTCTGTTCCTTTCAACTCCACTGTAATTAAATATTATTTTTATTTCTTTGGAATCCTCAACATTAGTTTTGGGTTGTATGCTTTGATGGGTAACCCAAAGTTGGGATCTTTTGAACAGGTGTATTGGGTTTTTCTTCTTTCTTTTCTCCTTGTGAGTTTTTTTTGTAAACAGTTACTGTTTCATTAATACTGGTTCATGTTTTTGCTGTGAGAGTTTTTTGTGGAAGATTCAAATGTTCTTTGTCCGGTGGGTTGTTCCCATTTTGTAACTAAATAATTGGGTCTCTGGTGATTTCTTTGTTATCTGTTCTTACCAATTCTCCATCCATGACTGTTGGTCAATTTGTCTCTGTTTCCCGCTGGAGTCCTTAAAGGTGTCATCTTTTGGTGGTGTTGTTGGGGTTGGATGGTTTTTGGGTGGATTCAAAGCAAAGCTGATAAAATTAGAAGACAAGTCATCTTTTTGTTTAATGTTTTAGATTGTCAACAGAAGCTGTTCGTTGCTGCATACTAAAAGGGCCTTTTCTTGCCTGCACCTCTTATCCTGCAATCCAATATAATTTTTCTTGTGCATCCATTTTTTTGTCTCTGAATTTATTGCAACTCATGTTTTGACTCATAGAAACATTTTTGGTAATTCGGTGCCAAAGATGTACAATTATATGCAGATAAATACTTACGGATGAGATAGCTAGTGTCTGATTGCCATATCTCGCGATGGAAAAGAGGAAATGGTTGTGGAAGCGGAAGTCTTCTGAGAGGAGTCCTGGTGAAACAGACAGTTCGGGGTCAATATCTTCACATTCTGAGAGATTCTCTGATGATCAGGTCGGTGGCTGAATAGCCCTCCTCCTGTGAAATTTTAATATGTTCTACTCAAGTCTCTAACTCAATCACCATATATGGTCACAAACACCATTATTCATACCTTGGTTCACAAGAGAGTTGCAATTTATTCATAGCGAATCATTCGAGCCTCTCGCAAGGTTTCTGTTTTTAATTCCATGAGGTTGTCAATCTATGAACTGTTTCAATCTAATCTCAGTAATACAAATGTTTAACTTGCTCGTGTTTGGATGCACCTCACATCAGCTAAACACTCCTCCTTTGTAGTTTTGAGAAAGAGAGGATGATGCACTCTTGCTATGATCCTTGTTCAGATCATTAATTGGACATTTACTATGAGAAGAAAACTCAAAATCTTGCTTCCTCTGTTTTCAAGTATCAAATAAAACACTGTTGAATTTTTTACTCCAGTGAGAAAAATGGTTGTCGAGTTGCCTTGCTCTTCCTCCATGAGTTGGCTTTTCTATTTTCTCACAGGCTTCAAATTTTTCTTTTTTGAATAATTGGTTTTGCCCACTTTCTCAATGTTGAAGCAGGACCCCTCAAAGGCATCTCCTACTGATAGTGCTCAATCACCGGAAGTCACATCAAAAACTATAACTTCGGATGAAGATGTCAATGATAGGATTAAGAGTTTGACAGACAAGTTATCAGCTGCTCTTGTGAATGTTAGTGCCAAAGATGACTTGGTAAAGCAGCATGTAAAAGTCGCTGAAGAAGCTGTTGCAGGTATTTAGTTAGATACTAATGTACAGACTCAATTTCTACTACTTTCTTGTTATATTTTTAAAACAAACCATGTATGTAATACACAATTTTTATATATTCCCTGATTGTTTTAAGACGCCGCATATCCTGAACTAATTGCAAGATCTGTGGATTATTCTGTGTTCTTTTATTATAAAGGAGTTCTCTCCAAAATGTCATATATAGGAGTTCATTTAAATTCAAATTTCTGATGATATTTTTTGGAACGAAGCATAGCAGCTCTTGCTTTATCCTCTACTAATGTACTCAATGAATCTATAGGCTGGGAAAAGGCTGAGAATGAAGTAACAGCTCTCAAGAAACAACTTGAAGTTGCAATTCAGCAGAAAGCTGGATTGGAAGATCGGGTGAGCCACCTTGATGGGGCCCTCAAGGAATGTGTTAGGCAGCTGAGGCAAGCAAGAGAAGAGCTGGAAGAAAAGATCCATGAAGCTGTGGTACAGAAAAGTCTCGAGTGGGAATCCATTAAATCTGAACTTGAGAACCAGTTTATTGAGCTCAAGACAAAAGAAGCTGCTGCCAAGTCTGAATCCCCCGCTCCGATTGTTGATGAACTGTGCCAGAAGCTTGAATATTTGGAGCAAGAGAATGCAACCCTGAAACTCGAGCTCCTTTCCCAGTCTGAAGAGTTAGAAATCAGAACAATTGAAAGGGACTTGAGCACTCAAGCAGCTGAGGCAGCCAGCAAACAACATTTGGAGAGCATAAAGAAGGTGGCCAAGCTTGAAGCTGAGTGCCGGAGGCTAAAAGCAGCAGCATGTAAACCATCCTCTGTTAATGATCACAAGACTTCTGCTGCGTCCTCAATTTATGTTGAGTCTCTCCCTGACAGTCAATCAGACAGCGGGGAGAAGCTTAATGCTGTGGAGCTGGATGCTCGTAAAGTTAGTTACTCGGAGCCATACAAGTCTGAACAAAGTTGCTTAGACTCGTGGGCATCTACATTAATTTCAGAGCTTAATCAATTCAAGAATGAAAAATCTATCAATAGAAATCTCCCAGCCTCTTCTGTCGAAATTGATCTCATGGATGATTTTCTTGAAATGGAACAACTTGCTGCCTTGTCCGAGAATGAAACTGGAACTGATTATTCTAAAGCGGAAGCTGTTATCAAACAATCAGTTGATGCTGAAAGCTTATTGAGAGCTGAGCTTGAAGTCATGGCAAAACGAACTGCTGAATTGGAAGAGAAGTTACAGAAGGTGGAAGGAGAAAAGTTTGAATTGGAAGAGAAGTTACAGAAGGTTGAAGGAGAAAAGTTTGAATTGGAAGAGAAGTTAGAGAGGATTAAAGCAGAGATGGATGAGTTGGAGATGGCTCTAAATGAAAGTCAGGACAGGAATGAAGCATCACAACTTCAGCTGAGCGAGGCCCAACAGAAGTTGGTGGAGTTGCAAGAGGAGCTATTGTTGACAAATGAATCAAAGCAGCAAATTGAACTTCAACTCGTTAGCATGGAAGCAGAGGCTCGGACCATGTCTGCAAAAGTTAACTCAATTCAAGGAGAGATTGACAAGGAGAAGGTTCTGTCAGCAGAAATCGCACTCAAGTATCACGAACTCGAGGAGGAGCTCTCAAGAAAGAAACAGGAAGAAGAGCACCAGCAAAATGTAAGCTCAAGTGGTGAACCAAAGATAAAGCAGGTCAATAAGCAATATCATCTGCATTATTTTTTCATTAACCTCTATCATGCAGCTATCTACATTGTAGATAGACACGTTTTGTGTCCCAATTATACTAAATGTTAGAGTTGTGTGTAGCAGGAGGACTTTGATGTAGCTGCTAATAAACTTGCTGAATGCCAGAAAACAATAGCGTCTCTAGGGAATCAGCTGAAATCTCTCGCAACTCTAAAGGACTTCTTGATTGACACTGCAAGCATACCAGAGTTCTCTGCTGAAGGATCAGCAATTCCTAAAGGTAATGGAGAACCATGGAAGTTACACTCCAATGAAACATTTTCACCTAAGAGAGATTCCGGTTCTTTGAGAATTGACTTTGAGAATTCTGGCCCTGCAGTAAATATAGACGAAGGAGACTCACCCCCATCCGTATCTTCGTTAGCTTCATCTGCCGTGTCATCAAATCACGTCAGTTCTGAGAAGAACCGAAATGGTTTTGCAAAATTTTTCTCTCGAAGTAAGAATGGGATACAGCTAGAAATTTAGCAACGGTTCAAGTAGTCGGAAACGGAAAGGTAGATTGATGATTTGTTATTTGTAAAATGGGGAATTGGTTGAATGCTGATTAAATGCTGTTTAATCAGCGGTACTAAATTAGATGGATTTCATTATACATGAATGATGTTCTCAGAATATTAAATCCAAGCAAAGTTTTAAATTTAGACTGCTTGGATTTTGTGTTCATACTATGCAGCGAAAATGCTCCTGTCAGTCTAGCTTCAAGATTGGTAATTTGAATTCCTGGCATCAACTCTATTATTGCTATATGGTTCAACTTCCTAAAGTCATTGTAGCCAAAGAAGTCATGCTTTCCAGCATTTGGTTTGGCTATGAAAATGAATAAAGAATTTGACTGAGGAGGTGTGGGTGTCTGCTCAAACTGCTTTGGAAAAGGGTAGGAAAGATGGTCACAGCTCACGAAGTGGAGTTCTTATACATGTATATTTCGCCAAGCTATAACAAATTATTTTTTAAAATAATATTTATTTAAAAATATATTAAAATAATATTTTATTATTATTTTTTAAAATTTCCTTTTAATATTACCATATTAAAACAATTCAAAAATGTAAAAAAATAAATTGAAGCTAAAAAAATAAAAAAATATAGGTTGATTGAATGTGAAATAGAATTTGAAAACTGCTGAAAATCGTCAAGTCAAGTGAAACATCAATAGAATTTAAAATAAATAAATAAAATATTTAAAAATGATTTGAAATAATCTTAAAAAATTACAACTCAAAAATTAAAAATAAAAATATAATTATAAAACTAAAATGGATTCATTCTATCAATCCCAAACAATACCCAAATGAACTAGAACTAATAAAATTGAGTTAACAGTCAATCAAAACTATTAAATCAACTAATCAACTGGTTGATCAAGATAACATAATCTAATTTACTATTCTTTTAAAATTCCAAATCCTTAAAAAAAATTCAACCTGTTCCGAAAAACCCCATCACTTTGATCTTCGTACATACCAATCATTTTAAGCCAAATTAACTTTTTATAACATCAATTAAACATCTCAAAAAATCATCCGATGGAATCAAGCATAAAAGCAACATGATATTACCATAGAAACCCTTAAATGGAGCTGTGAAGTTGAATTCCAATTCCCACTTAAAAGGACCCACAAGGACGAACCATTGGCTGGACCCTCAGGATCGGTTTTCTGATTCTGTAGATAAGGCTCTGGACTTTGCATCCAGCGACCTGGGTTCGACTCCCCGTAGATGCCCATAGACATCTTAACAACTGGCGAGTTGCCGAGAACATGCTACAGCCTACAGGTGGCATTGCCGAAAACCCAGTCCACAGAATTGTGGATCACTTACGTGGTGGCGATTAAAATCGGAAAGTTTCAGAAAGAGGACTACTTGAGAACACGTAGCAGAAATGATCACACGTGTCCCGTTATTCTCCAGTCATTCATTGTACTAAGAAATAGTATCGTTAGAATTTTTTTTTATTTAAAAATATACTAAAATAATATATTTTAAAAATTATTTTTGATATTAATATATTAAAATAAATAAAAAATTTAACTTTTTTTCAAAAATAACAAATTAAAACACAGAAACATACAATAACTAACATAACCATGTTGTTCGACAGCTTGTTCGAAACAAATCACATTAGCACGTACAGGGGATTTACAATATTTCTGAAGTAGGTATTATTACAGTGAGCTAACAGCAATTCAATGCAGAAAGATCCGTGCCAGGTCAAACAAATTTAAACAGATCTATCTAACAAATTGAAGAAATCTCAAGGAGAACAAAGCACAGCATAAGCATTCCCTTTACCCTCCTTTCTGCCAGTCATTCACCTTGATGATGGCTGCTTTTCTGGGGAGTTCTCTCTCTTGTGAAGGCATTGAACAGATCAATGCCAAGACCAGCATTGATTAAATTCATTCCAGCCATCCCAAATAGAGCAAGTGGCAACACCACGCCCTTTTCAAACCTGGAAGCGTCAGCGATCAGCTTGATGGTGATGAGTATGTGAGACAAGGATCTGGCAAAAATGAAAGTAAGCCAATTAAGAACCCATTCCATCCTCACAATAGTGCTCTTGGCATCGCGAACTCCAGCCATCTGCCGCACTATCCTCACATGAAGAAATATTGAATGCAGCTGTATGAAAAGTGGATTTCATTGATAGCATTATGGAACAACATCTGCATTGAGTTTGCATAAAGGCCTGAAAGGAAAATATACCTCGCAGACCAGAGTGAGAATAAGATAGTTCATTGTGACGTTTCGATACAGAGCTAGAGTAAAGCAGACGAGAAGAATCAGATGGTGACCCAGGATGGAAGGGATTAAACCGCTGTATAATCGGTAATGGAGCATATCCAACTGATCATATGCAAAATAACCACATGAGAAGCCCAAAGCAGCATACGCCCACTCCCAAGTACCTCCAACCAGCTGTGAATGTTCACCATCCCATTGGGACCTTTTTTTAAACGCTGATTAGCCAAAATGAAAACCACTGCGAAGCAAGCAGACAAGTCTAGGAATTAATAATGATAAGATAAGAAGCACATCACAAAGGAATGCAAGCACGTCGCAGCATGAGATTTAGAAGCATCAAAATAGTTGAGCACAATAAACTTCATTGAATTCAAAATCTACCCTTCTCAAATTTTAAACATCTTTTCCATCAAAACACAAAATTCTGGTAGTTGGTGATTAACTTTTAATCGAAAAGACTGCTTAAAAAGTGATGCCTCTGTTACCGACAAAAGCAACAGTGACTATAATGTTGCCTCCCAATATGAACATTTATACAGAAAGACGCACAGCAGGCAACGAAACCAAGCTATTCATTCCATAATTATCAGAAACATCTTCCAATAAGATGTCAGAAACACAAATGAAGAGAGAGAGCAGAATGACAGAAATATTGAGAACCTGACACGGAGATGATGGTGGAGTGGAGGAGAGAAACGGAGGTGTTAACAAAGAGAGGGTCACGAGAGATAAAAGACCGAACGACCCAATTGGCTATCTGGAAAAATAAAAGCTCCAGCATCAATCCAAAGTAGCTCCGAGCGCTTGTTGAAAATAATCTCGAACAGAACGGAGACGAACCACAGAATTAGAGTGGCTAAAAAGAAGGTGCCTGCCTCGTTCTTTTCATTCTGATTCTGATTTGTTCTTCTTGCCATAGTATCAATTGTTATTCGGTGTGGATGACATAGACAGAAAGACAGGGAGAGCATATATTTTTGAAGGAGCATGCGGGAGACATGTAACCATGCGCCGAGGTGCGTTCTTTTTGTTCGTTGGAAATAAGGAATGGAGGCTATAATAGAAATTGCAGATTGTTTTTATGATCCGCAATCTCTTCTGACCATCGATGCCCACGAGGCCATGAGAACCGATCACTAAACGAAACCTCTTAGGGGCTTCGACCAACGAAAATCACTGTTCTTATGATAGTTTATTTATTAGGTGATTTAGGTCTCTTTTATTTATGAGAGAGTAGTTTTCTTATGAAAAATAGTTTTTTTTAAAAAATTCCAAAAAGTAAATTTTATTTATTTGATAATATCATGAAAAATAAATAAAAAAATATTTTTTAGTATTTGATTATTTAAAAAAATAAACTAAAAAATAACTTATTAATATTTTTTCAAGTTTATTAAAATAATAAAAAGTAAATATTAAAAATTAAAAATTTAAATGAGAATAAAATTTAAAAAATTAATTTTATAATTATCTTAAATAAAATAAATAAAATTTAAAATAATAAAGATCAAATATAATAGATAAAAAGGTTGCAAGGTAATGAAATTAAAAAATAATTATAGTTTTATAAATTATTTTTAATAAAATAAATAATAATTAAAATAATAGGGACTGAATATGATAGAAAAAAATTCAATTAAGAAAATGATAAGAGAAAAGCAAATAACAATCATAAAAATGAGGATTAAAGTTCATATAAAAATTAAATTAAGTCAAATTCTAAAGGATGAAAATAAAAATAAAAAGATTGAAACCAAAATATATAACAATCAAAAGTTTAAGAATCAAATTTGATATAATCAGTAAATAATATAATATTTTTAAATTTTTTATAATTTTTAAAAAGTGTTTTCTATCTAAAATAAAAGGAAAACACTTTCCTGAAAATCAAACTAAATTTTTCTTTAACTGAAAAGTATTTTTTGTCGATCAATTTTTCTAATAATAAATAAATACATAAAAATTTAAAAAATTATTTTTAAAAAATTATTTTTTATAAAACACACATCACCTTTGTAAAATTAGTGGCAGAGCTAGAAAGAAATACATGACAACCACCATAATTCTCGTTTGCCAATTTATATACAATATCCAGCTTCTTTTTATTGTCATTGGGCGTGCTTATCGACGCACTATATTTAATGCTCATATTGATGTTAAACTTATTAAATGATTTAATGATAGAAAACTTTGCACCTGAAGCATATTTCAGCAAAATCTTTGTTAGTAGACTTTCAGCCATATCAAATTAGAGTTTAGGAGAAAGGTGTGCAAAAAAGCTGTCAAACTCTTTTTTTTAATTTACTATTATTTTATTTTTATTTGTAATTTTTATTTTATATTGATGTAAAAAAAGGGTAAACAAATCAATAAGAAAAAAAACAGCAAAAAAGAGAGAGAGAAAAATAAAAACAAAGAAATGGTGATAAATACAAAACAACCTCAATAGTAACATATCAACAGTAATTTATATTATCCATATGGTGTATTATCCAAGACCATATAGTTTGTCATATATTAATAATACCTCTATACCAATACCAATCCAAGAAAGATGTATTTTTCCTATTAAAATTCAAAAGTACCATGATAAGATTTTGGTGTGACGTGATTCCAATAAATATAGAACATGTTATGTTTGGGTAGACCATGAATATATAATATGTTTAAGAAAATAATATAAATTATATGTAGGATCTCTTCTAACAGTCTAAATTATTAAATTGAAATGGTTCTTTAACATGGTATTAGAACTTTGATAATCAAGCGGTTACGAATTTGAATCTTACAATTTCTATTTATTTGATAAAATTAAATATAAGGTAGTGTAGATCTGTATAAGTTTTAAGACTAAAGGGCTTTCACTCAAGAAAATGTGTTAGAGAATGATATAAATCATAACTTAAGATCTTATCTATCAGTTTAAAATATTAGGTTGAAATGGTTCTTTGATAATATAAACATTATAATTTTTTATTAATCAAATTCATGATCTTTCACTTTTACGATAGAAAGATCAAACTCATTGATTTATGTTCAAAACCTAATAATAAGAATAAGAAAAAGGAAGAACTTAAAGAAAAATGAACTTCACATAGTTCAAGTGAGATTGAGAATGAGATTAAGAAAGAATTTATTGTGTATTGTTTAGTTATAAATAAAATTTTAGGAAACTCTCTTATACTTGAAAAGGTTAATATGTTTAACATAACAAGTTAAAAAGTATTTGAAATGGAGGTTTAAGATGAGTTTGTTGTGTTTTTTTAGTTGTAGAGAAAGTTCAGGAGACTTTAGAGTAAAATTGTCTAAAGTAATAAATATAATGTTGGAAGATTTTTAAAATAATTGTTATTCTAAGCTTTTTAACTCCTCACCTTATATATTTAATATCTATTATGTCAAAAATCATGAGCAACATATTGAGCTTCTTGAATCTTTACTTTTTATTCATGATAAGAAAGATGAGAATGCTCATGATTCACTAGGTTGTGTCTAATCTTTATCCACTTGAAATTTAAAAAATATTTATTTCATTTCACTCTTATACATCTGATGTTCATGATTACAATCCTGAAATATATATATGTCTTTTGTATATGTCTCCTTATAATAGCATGTCTAAGCCAACTAAGTCTTTTACATGTAAAATACATGTTTTGTATTTTAAGATTATAGAATAAATTCAAGCAAATAATAAATAATACAAATTTAAGCCAAGTGTCATGATGCATTTAATAGCAAAGATAATTTCATGATACAAATTAAACTTAAACGACATCCTTTTGAAACCAATAAAAAATCATAAGTGAATAGTGTTAAATAATTTAAAATGTTACAAATAATTAAGTTAAATATTTATATTATTAACTTAACACTAAATACTAAACTTTGATATTAACTCTATTGTTAATATAAAGAACCTTGTTATATATAGATTGCAGCATCCTATTTTTGATGATTCTTTTGAAATGTCGGTCTCATTACCTTATCATCAGCATAAAAAGAATATACCAAGAATGATAAAATTTAGTAAATTCTTGTTCTTGAGTAAAACAACTTCACCTAAATTTTATTAGGATTGTTAGAGAAATATTGTTATAATCTAATCTTAATTCTCAGAAGCTTTATCAAAACTCTTTTAAATTATTCTAGATGGAGTCAAGTTCTTTTAACCCAAGAAAAATAGATGGGAATACATGATTTCCAGTATGGATTATATATGTATATCAACAAAACTAATAAATGATAGCCTTATGTTATTTGATCAAAGTATATTAACTTTTAGATAAAATTATTAATTTTTATTTTTCAATAATTTTTTTTAATTCTAAATATATGATATATATAATTTTTTTTTCTAGTACCTGAAACCATACAATAAAATTATTAATAATATTTGAGAATATAGCTTTTATTTTTTTTCTGTAAAATATTTTTTTAAAAGCAAAGAAGATGGTCTGAGAATATTCCAAATTCTTCCACGACATTTAATTTCTGCCCACAAAAAAAACCCATCCCCCCATTGCATAGCTGAGCCCACCTGAATCCATCAATCCTTATCGCCCTCTCGAATAGCAACAAAGTTAAAGATAATTGGAGGATGAGATTTCAATGCACAGCACATTTTTTTTTTTATTCCAAACAACATCTTGACTAACATAAGATTTTTCACTGTCTGGGAATTTAAAATCAAAAAGAGAAAGAAATATAAATAAACAAATAGTAGTGGTCGAAAACGCAGAGATAGAGAGAGAAATCTAAAGAAACCTAGCTGGCAAGATATGAAGCAGAAAGCCCCGCGAGTGCAAGAACCAAAATATCCTCTTCTCTCAGACAAGACCAAGCATGTGGTAGCAGGAGTTTCCACGTGTTAGACCACGGAGTCCACGTTTTTCCACGTGGCAAACCATGGGAGGCCAGCGGAGATCGCTCGTAGCGCAACCTCTTATCAACAAATAAAACTGATTTTCCGTTTTCGCTCTCTCTCTCTCTGGGCTTTGTTTGCAAAGTTTCGAACGCCATGACCGCCTTCGCTACTGCTGCAGCTCTCTCTTTACCCAACTCTCTATTCCGATCATCTAAGCTCAACTGTAAGAAGGTAACCTTTTGCCTTTATTTACCTGCTAAGTTTATCTGGGTTCTTGCTAAATTTAGTGGAAGGGATAGCTATAATTGTTGATTCCTAACTACCTTTACCTTTAAGTATATATCTCTGCTGAGGGATTGGAAATGGCTTTTAATTCATTAAAATACTATTATGCTATCTGCTTAACTTGATAGAAAAATGTTTGATGTTAAGATATTGGACTTTTTTGGTGTGTTTAAGTGCTGAAGTTACGCGGGTTCTAGTCTACTACATTTAGAGGAAAGTTACTTGAGTTAATTGAATTATCAATGGTGCTTGTGCTTAACCTCACAATACGTGTTTTTCCGATATTTTTGTCCCGCTAAACTAATCTTGGCATATGGAAATCCGAGGGAAACTTTATTTGACTGGTTTAGTTCCAAGTAAGATAGTGACCGTAGTCAACTCTGTACGCTGACATTTGTTGACCGATCCTATTTGTGTTTATTCTGTTTATTGGTTTAGTTCTAAGTTAGATAGTGATCATAGTTTCCTGCTAAGGCTATTTTAAACTTTTATGGCTTAAATGGTGATCTGTGTGTGAATTCTCAGGGTGTTCGAGGAGGGTTTGGGGTGTTTGCAGTGTTAGGGGAGGAAGGTGGGTTGTTAGATAAGAAGAGTACATGGGGTCCACTCTTCGACGTGGAGGATCCGAGGTCTAAGATGCCACAGTTTAAAGGGAAGTTCTTGGATTTTTATCAAGCACTTGAAGTGGCGAGATATGATATTCAGTACTGTGATTGGCGAGCTCGGCAAGATCTGCTTACTATCATGATCCTTCATGAAAAGGTCTGTTGAAATTCATTGCATAAATTTACACCGAGATTATTGTTTTAACAAGGCAACTTTCAACTGTCATCTTGAGAAATATGGTTGCAGGTTGTTGAAGTTCTAAATCCCTTAGCTCGGGATTACAAGTCTATTGGTACCATGAAGAAGGAGCTTGCGGAGTTGCAAGATGAGTTAGCCCAAGCTCACAGACAGGTTTGGAAATTATCCTCTATAACTACCTATGGAAAATGCACACCTGTTGAGACACAAGTAACCACCCATTGATTACATGCATTCACTGGATTAGGATCCATTATGTAGATCAAGTGAGACACATATTCATCAAAGTGCCATCAAGCAAACTCTTCCACTTTTACCATTAAACTGTCGAGATGCTCTAGAGGTTTACCATTTTCATTAACTTGCTAATGCCTGGCCCTTGACTGATAACAGGTTCATATATCTGAAGCAAGGGTTGCTACTGCTTTGGATAAACTAGCTTACATGGAAGAATTGGTTAATGATAGGCTGTTACAAGATAGAAACCAAGCAGAGCCTGACCAAGAATCCCCTTCTCCCAGCACTTCGACTCAATCTCTGGATACTGTAAAACAAAAGTCGCCCCAGAAAAACTTGAACGTGTCAGGTCCAGTTCAACCTTACCATCCTCGCCTTAAGAATTTCTGGTATCCTGTTGCTTTCTCCACTGATCTGAAGGATGACACAATGGTAAGCTACTCTTTTCCATTGTGATTCACTCTGTATGTGTAAAATACCATCATGGAAGGAAACTCATCAGCCTTTGCACATAAAAAGCATTTTTATTGCTGCAGTTCTGCTCGCATTTTACTTTGAAAGGGGAGGGAAGGAGCTGCCTCTGTGAAGCATTCGTGATTTCAATGGCTTGTGATTGTCTTCTTATTCCTATGCCAATTCTCTGTTTCAGGTTCCAATTGATTGTTTTGAGGAACCATGGGTTCTCTTTCGTGGCAAAGATGGGAAACCAGGATGTGTTCGAAACACCTGTGCACATAGAGCATGTCCTCTCCACCTTGGTTCAGTGAATGAGGGTCGAATCCAATGTCCTTACCACGGTCAGTGAGAAATATAGTAAATTATTTCATGTAAATAATGCTTATAAATGATAAAGCATAAGATTAAGCAGTGACAGAAAGAATAGATCACTGATTCTTGAAATTTTGTTGATCAATAAACATCAGGCTGGGAATACTCAACAGATGGAAAATGTGAGAAAATGCCCTCCACAAGATTACTTGATGTGAAGGTAAAATCATTGCCATGTTTTGAGCAAGAAGGCATGATCTGGATTTGGCCTGGTAGTGACCCTCCTGCAGCAAGCCTTCCATCATTACAGCCTCCTCCAGGTTTTCAAGTCCATGCTGAGGTATGATTTCTAGATACTTTAAACTTTTGCAAAAGATGGAAGGTTGACAAATTATGCTTGTGTGATTTATTAATTAACATGTCACCTCATAAACGTAATGCCTTGCATAAGATAGATTGTGATGGAACTTCCAGTGGAACACGGCCTACTTCTGGACAACCTCTTAGATCTCGCACACGCCCCTTTTACTCACACATCAACCTTTGCCAAGGGGTGGACCGTTCCAAGGTTTGTTCTTCTAACTTTTACTGTTGAACTGGAACAAAATATCCCTGAAGATAGTAAAGAGATTTTATCAATTAGAAGAAAAAGTTTCTGTTTTTCAATGATTTCCTCACGGTGAATCCGTTATTTATTTCAAATGAGGTGAAAGACAATGTACAATTGAATGCACTACTGTCTGGATTGCAATTTGCAAGTCGTTAATGTGTGATCAATCTGTCCTATATCTGATTGGTGCTAGGAATCAATTCACTGGTGTTTGTGGTGAAAGCTTTTATGTCAGGGTAAGGAATTGTGACTTGAACTCTCTTTGTTTTGTCTGTGATCCAAATCCTCAGCTTGGTGAAATTTTTGACGCCTGCATCTGGCCTCCAAGGGTATTGGGACCCTTATCCCATAGATATGGAATTTCGACCACCTTGCATGGTGTTATCAACCATTGGGATCTCAAAGCCTGGAAAACTAGAGGGTCAAAGCACCAGGGAGTGTGCAACTCACCTTCACCAACTTCATGTTTGCTTGCCTTCCTCAAGACAAAAGACTAGGCTATTATACAGAATGTCACTGGATTTTGCTGCCGTGCTGAAGCACATTCCTTTCATGCATTACCTATGGAGACATTTTGCTGAGCAGGTACAAAATTTCCCTTCTGTTTTGCTTTATATTATGTTTATTTTTACCATATTATTACTAGTTTGTACTAAAAAACCACCACCATGGCATCACTGGAAACGCTGCGCGATCAAATAGTTGGGAGTTTGCCACAATCCCACCAACCTTGATCCTATTAAATCCAAGTGAAACGGTGCCACGGTGGGAATGATTAATAATAATACTAATACCTTCGCCATAACGATTCTCTCACATTTCCACCCAATATTCAAAATTGTATGAAACAGGTCTTGAACGAGGATCTACGACTAGTCCTCGGTCAGCAAGAGCGGATGATCAACGGTGCCAACGTGTGGAATTGGCCAGTATCCTATGATAAACTAGGAGTAAGATACAGACTCTGGAGAGATGCTGTTGAAAGAGGAGCAAAGCAATTACCGTTCAGGAAATCAATGTAAAGAAAAACAAACTCTGGAGTGGATTTTACTTCTCTGATAATCGACCCCCTGTTCCAACTTAACAATCTCGCATTCGCTTGCAAATGAAGCCAATCACTGTTGAACGGTAGTGTGGTTTAGGTTTTGGTCTCTCAAAAGTAGAGTCGCAAGAAACCCAGCGGAAACTGTTAATTGATCCGAGGCAGAGAAGAGATAATGGTGATCTGTACAGCACAAAGCCTTTGTAAAATTAAGAGAAACTGTACACTCCCATTATTAATTTTGTGTACAGTAAAATCTTCTTCTCTTTCTTCTTTTCCTTGCTTTCCTAGTTTCCTTTTGATTCCTCTTCCAGCCAACGAAGACATCATCAAGATTTTTTTTCCCAATTCTTGAAAAACACTTTAAGTGTTGGATTAGATGTAAATTTCTGTATCATAATGTATTATCATGTACCATGGAAGGTGTTTTAACACTTCATTTCTTTTTCTCAGAAAGCAAACAGCTTCCTTGAATTCCCGTGTGCAAATTACTTCTTTGTTGCTACACAAAACAAAATCAGACCAACCATTGAAAATAAAAAACTTTCAGTAGTCGAAACAAAGAAAAACAATAATTTATTGTTTATTATTACATATCAAGAAGCAAAGCCCAATTCCACCCAAGGTCCCAAACCCACGATTTAATTACAGGGAAGACCCACAGAAAGGACAAAACTTAAACTCAGGCTCAACGACCCGGTCACAAAAATGACACCGGAGGCTTTCTGTAACCACCGATCGCGGCAGGGTAGGAGGTGGATGAGATAAAGAATGGGGGAATATAAGATTGCAGTTGTTACAGTGCATAGCAGGTTCTTTGCCGGGCCATTTCCAGACAGGAATAAAGAACAGCTTCAGAACTTTCTCGTACTCCACTAGATCAGCTTTAGAGGCGCACAGTATGCATCTGCCCGCACCTGATTTCAGGACTTGACGCACCTGTTGCTCTACTCCTCCTACAAAGAAGAAGAACATCTTCTAATTTATGCTCTGCCTTTGCTTTCGTGTCTGTGTTTCTCTTTTCTGTTTGGGTTCTGGGTATTGCTGAAGAAATAGCGGTGGAGAACGGCTTCACTTGCAAGTCCCAGAGGCTTCTGGGGTTCTCTTTCTCTTTTTTCTACTGACTGCTATATTGCCTGCTAGGCCACGTGTAAATGCTTCAATGCGCCCATTGAATGGATAGTTCAATAAGATGCTTTAGTTACTTTCTAAAGTAATTTTGTTTTTTGAGAAATTCTAAATAACTAATTTGATGTGGAGAGATTCGATAAAAAAAATTTCCTTTCTTTGGACTTTCAAGTTTTGTTCAAGTTTCTATTGCCCTCTTAATACTAGAATAAATTAGTTTTACATTCCATGAAATTTTAGTGAAATTATTTTTTTTCAATTGATTTCTTTTAAAATAAAAAAGATAATTATTGATTTTGTTTTTAGAGGTATAAATGTAACAAATTTCAACTTGCCCCATGTAATTGAATTGCTTTTTTATATGGTGAGAAAACTACATGCATGCAAGATTTTATCAGGGTTGTATGTGAAAATAAATGATGGATTCATCTAATTTTTATCAAATATGATAATTTTTAATTAAAATTTTTATTAATATGCGTATAATATTCTTATATGTGTATTTGAATTTGAATTTCATTATGTGTTCTTGTTATTTAAGAATTTTATCCTTGATAAAGTAATAATTAAAAAAGGGAATTGTTTAGATGTTATTTATGAGTTATGGTGAAAATCGATTAGGTTGCTTTTATGGAAAAGAAAATATGGAATTTTGTTAGGTATGACTGGTTTATTTAATGAAATTTTGGTGAAAATGAAAGAGGATGTGTTGGGGAAGATGGTGGAGAGGATGCTAGATTTCTTGATAGGCAATACATGCTTGAATGCGGCTGGAAATTGTTGTAAATACTATGATTTATGGTATGTTTGTAATTAAATAAAAAATACCACCAACTCGTTCCCAGAAAGACAGCCCAACAGCTGTCATCAAAGTGCAAGACGATGGAAAATGGGAAATTAACCAAACCTTGAAATGCTCAATGTAATTTTCCCTTTTACATATTATTTTTGCTACTAAGAAAACAAATTAAGTTACCATTAATTGCAAAGATTTATTTTTAATGCACCATACGCTTCATGGCACACGAGGAAGGGGGAAAAAATGAATTTTATGGCCTAGGATATTGAAAGCGTTGGTCCATGCGTGAACAGCATAACTACGAGCCAGCACCTCGTCCTCGGGTAATATTCATTGATTACGGTAAGAGAAGACGACGACTACGCTACTAGGCTGGATTCTCGAAAATGGAATGTATTCAGGAGCGTAGTTGTTGATGGAATTTTATTAATGAGAATGAATTCACAGTGTAGCATAACCTAACCAAAAAAAATTGCAGTTTACATTTAACATATTAAAAAATAATATAAATTATATATTAAAATTTTACTTAATAATTTAAGTTTTTTTGATGAAATAATACTTTAACATGGTATTAAAGTTTCTATGATCAAACAATTATAAATTTAAATTTTATTAAAAAAATATATTAAAAAATAATATAAATTATATCCTAAAATTTTACTTAAAAATTTAAATTTTAAAGTGAGATGGTTATTTGATCAGTTATCTATCATATATCTATCAGAGTACTGAAAATGCAAGAGAAGGGCAAAACAACCCGAAGATCTAGCAAAAGAAACACAGCAGAACCAGCAGCAGCATCAGTTACGGGACTGCAACGCCAATATCAGAAGTAGCAATGCAGTAGAAACATAACTGAAACTGGGATCCACCTCAAGTATGGCAGGCACAATGGTATGCAGAATCGCAGTGAGAGGAGGAAAACATTTACTCCTCTGGCCGGGCCCTTGCACCAGAAATGGGACTTCGTGACTCGGAAGAAGTGCCAGCAGTACATGTTGAGAACAAACCCCCGAGGTTTGCAGCAACACAAGCAAAAGTGCTGCTAGTAACCCTGCAGTAACAAAACTAGCAGCATTTCAGCAGATATATATATATACACATATATATATATACAGCACTGTTGCAATGTTCTCCTTGTTCAAGGCAACCGCAGCCAATATCCATCCACGAGCAGAATCCAGCTAGGCAGCAAGCACTTCAAAGGAGGATGGGTGCATCGTAGTAGCAACATAACCAACGAAGTGAAGAAAAGAATATGAGGCTAGGGCAAGGGACCATCAAAATAACAACAGAGCAATACAGCAGCAGCTGTAGACTACCCGTTCTTGTTTTGCTGGAGCTAAGGTACTGGATTGTCCAGCCAATCAGCAGACAAGTGCGTTGTTGCTTTATTCTGATATTCAACAAGCCATTGATTTGAAGATTAAAAGTACCTTCAAGAGCTACACACTGACAGCTGAAAGTTGGCCAGCCAAAGCCATCACTGTATCAAACATGTCCGTAAGTGATTGTTATATTCAACTTCAATAGCGATCCATCTTCTGTGTAACATCGTGGCTCTTTATCACCGGAGATTTTCTGCATGCATTATCAATTTTGTTTAGTTGAAAGAATGTCCTTGGCTGCTTGCTGCATATGATCTATTATTTCTAATATTATGAAACCCCACAACATGGATCACAAAGGGCTTGTGACAAAGAAGAACTTGCTTCCCTTATTTCTGGTCTGCTTACCCAGTTAAATAGCCCCTTTGTTATAAGCTGTACGGGATCCATATGTATCATAAGCAATTCCAACTATAATACTAATCAATTATTGGGAGTCCCATCACCTAAAGGAATTTGCTCGATGGTCTCACATCCGATGGAAATGACATTTGAATTGTTTGTATCATGGCGATCCATTGAACTTATCAAACTTCAAGAAGCCTATAACCAGGAAATTTGCTGGGCTGGGGTTAGTACCATCCATTACTATTTCATCGAGAAGTCTATACCCTAAGAAATTTGATTAATACTCAGATTTCTGCAGCAGAAATCTGAGACCTGCCATAAAATCTTCATCAAAAACATGAATCCCAGTTGTGTAAGCAGGTGCTATTCTGACAGAAGACACAGCAATAAAGATCCCTAAGGTTATAGACTTCTAACTGTTCCTTGATTGCCATTTCATTACTCAATCCAATATTGCAATTGCTTAATAAAACACTTCTCAAAACTCCGAGAGTTCCTAAGATATGCCCCCTTGGACCAGATAATGATCTTAATACTTCCTAGGCCATCTAGATTCCTGAAATGTTCAATCCTTAAACAACGAGACTATCATCCTCTGAGAAACTGATAATGGACCTCACTTGTCTCCATTATAAGCTCTGCTCCTCCAGCATAGAGGACAAACATTCTGCACAAATTAGAAAACTAGGGGAGATGGCTGGGTCTCCTTCATGGAGTCCCATGGAGGGGGTCAAGTAGCCCCCACTGAATAAGCTCAAAATGTAACTGATATAACCCGTTCAAGCAAATACAAATTCAAATACCCATAACATTCAACTTAACAAAATTTTCACGAATACTGAATGCACAAAGACATGATGCAAGAAATTAAGCAGCAGGACCAAACCCCAAAATCAAAATTTTCAAGAGATATAAAGAACAAAAATACTAAAATCTTCACAAGCTTGAAATTTTGAACGTAAAGAATGCAAGAATTCCACGAGATTCTTTTCCTTGCCTGAATGGTGATTGGTCCTTTCAATAGCGTTTTTGAATCATCTCCGGGAACACATTCCCCATTACAATTTCATTTTCTCCAGCAAAGACATCATTTGCATCAGCGACGAGGCATGTCTTATGGACTTGTTACAAGAAGAATCCACAACAGGGCACTCTGCAATCAACAAATCTTTAGTTGGCTTCATAATAATTGGAGTAATTATACCAGAATCAATCTCCACCATCTAGTTTAATTAGGAATTGAAAAGGAAATTGATAACTACTACATGGCAGCAAGTAACAAATAAACCCCCCTACCTCATTTCCTTGTATTCAATTTGACAAACGGCCAGGTGATTCAGTGGGCAAAGCGATTTCTCTAAAGCCACAAGAGTTCCAGCAATCTCCATCATAGACATGCAAACCAAAAGCAAGTAGCTTCCAACCAATAGTCACCAAAAACTTTTTAACTCTGCTACATCAAACACTTCCCAAAAAGCCTGACCTGCAATGATTTAGTGGCTGGGACAGCCTTGATTGTCCTGATTAGCATTGATTCCTTGGTAGCCGCCTCGGTCGTTTTGCGTATATTATATAATGTATCCTCTGGCTTCCCCTGCAGTTACAACAATAGAATTGAATCCTTGTATCAGATACTGAAGACACAGCACAGAGAATAAGTACAACCAATTTTGGGGTTTTCTTTGTTTTTGAGATAAAAAAAAAAGTCAGCAATTCTAGGCTCTTCTTTTTAAAAATCGCACATGCAACAGAAAACCCCAAAATCTATATATATATATATAGAGAGAGAGAGAGAGAGAGATTTTTACCTTGATCTAAATCATGGAACTCCAAGAAATATCCATTCCAATCCATAACCTTCGATCATCAAGGCATGGCAAACCGGCACAAAGGGCACAAGTGGCTAGTCTCCAGCCACCTAACAATACAATCTCCATGAAAAATATGCCCACAAGGCAAACACACAACCTCGCTACCCATCAAGAATTCCTCCAAGCATACCATGCATTCTTTCATTGAACACAAACCCTCAAGACTCATTCTTTTTAACCCATCAATACATGATTTACTTGCAGGCTTGAATCTTGAAGCTTCTTGCATTAAAGATTCGCTTAAAGCACGATCAATCTCTTCACGTTCATCATAAGGAGTAGTGACATGGATGGCCAAAACCATAGTTAGTACCTCGCTACTACTAGCATTGCAGGGATTAGTAACCATGTCTAAAGCAAAAGAGGAGATATTAGGCGCAGCACTCTCAATGAAGTCTGATGAACAACCCATGCTAGAGAGTATTTCTTCAACGATACTCTCACGATTTACATGTGATGAAAAGAGCTGGCGTGGAAATAGGTGGGATTCGATGGTTGTGTTTAAAGGTATTTGTATGGTTTCGGGGTAACATAGCTCAAGAACATGGCTGAATTGTAAGTGGATGATGATTGCATCGGTGGTTGGGGTTGTGGAATTGTTGCTGTCAACGTTGGTACTGAAATCCTGGCGCATATGATATTGATAAATGGTTGACGGTGCCATTAGAGAGAGAACGTTTTTTTGTTTGAAAGCTTTTAATTCACTCGGCTCTTGCTATGATATGGGTTGCTTAGGATATAAGAGAGTGATTTGCCTTTGAGATGGAGTGGTGTGATTTTATAGGGAGATTACTGAGTCGGTTCTGTTCCTTATCTGATTTGAGAATGAGCTAACATTTGTGTAGTTCTGATTTCCAAGATGTAATTCTCAGCTTAGTTGTTTTTTTAATTCAATTTATAATTACATGTAATTTCCGGTAGTCTTTTCTAAGTTATTAGAATTGGAATTAGATTAGAATTATATTTGGAATTAGAATTAGATTAGCAAAATAAAACTAATTAGCCTAGGTGTTTCGCTCTTTCAATTATTCTGGACTCCCACTTTGCTTCTTCTTTTCTTTTTTTCTTTTCATCCTTTTGAGTTTTTTTCATTGCCATATTTTTTTAGTTTTTAATTAGATCCTTTCATAGGTGGTTGGCTGGCTTGAGATTTGAAGTGGAAGTGGACTGTTACACGGTGGCCGGTTCAAGTCTTTTTTAATTAAAAAAAAGAAGAAGAAGAGCTAAGATGATGCAATCACTTTTAAAAAAAGAATTGAGACTCCAGTGATTTACTGTTTAACGAGTTGAACTAATTTAAATTATAAAAATAAATAATATAAGAATAAGAATAAAAATAACAATATTAAAATTATATTTTTAAAAAAATTTATTAAAATAATTTTTTATTTTTTAAAATTTAGTTTTTATATCAGTATATCAAAACAAATAAAATATTTAAAATTTAATAAAAAGCAAGTTTAATAGTAGACCCAAACAGGCATGCAGGCTAACAAAATCATCTTTAATTTACAAATCTAGACTCATGGTTATGTATCTATTTAAATTTTTTAATTTTTTAAAAATTATTTTAAATATTAATGAGATATTAAAATAATTAAAAATTAATATAAAAAATTTAAAATTTAATAAAAAAAAAACCGCAAAACCGAACACACGGGCACGTGTGAGGGCTTACAGCTTGATCTTTAATTTAAAAGTGTAGGGTATGTATCCATTCCATGTATTTGTCCTTTAACAATTTATATGTGCAGAAATTGGTAACATGCCATGAATCTTAAAAAATGTTTGATGATATGTTTTTTTTTTTTTGCGCTACAATATCAGTGGCCTATAATTTTAGCTTCGATAGTCATTGAGTGATGAAAGTATAGTAAAATTTGGTTTTTAAAATATTTTTTTATTTGAAAATATATTAAAATAATTTTTTAAATTATTATAAAAAAAATTAAAAATAAAAGAAATTAATTTAAAATAAAAATTAATTTTTTTTAAAAAAATCAATTTAAATGACAAACCGCACCAAACAAGGAGAGTAATTTTAATAATAATAATAAAAAAGACAAAAGGAGAGAGGGAGAGAAAGAGTCTTTGTTTCAAACCTACGTGCCTCCCTGGCCTGGTAGATTTGGTGCACCTTTTTCCACGAGCTGTTTTTACCTGTTATTTTAATTGGTCTGTTAACAAAATCATTTCTATGATTTTTAAATAATCATAGAAAGTTGGTCTTTGCGGTTTTTAAATAATCAGTTAGTTGGTCCTCTGATCTCTATGGTTTAAAAAATAACAAATTTGCCTGTTCATTTTTACTCACAACAGTCAAAATACCACGTCATGGATTTAAACTTAACAATTAAAAAAAAAACTAGAAAAGAATTGGTTTTATTATATCTCTTCCGGTAAAATATTATTTATTTATATAGTATTTTTTGATATTTTTATCAATATTTTATAAAAAAAATATTTTTTAATAATAGATTTATTTTTTATTGATTTATTTTATTTTCATGATATGGATCATGAATTAACACAATTTTTTTAATTTTTTAATTTAATTTTTTAATATTAAATTCATTGAAAATTAGATTTTATAGTTTTTTTATTTATTTTTTATTAGATTATTTTAGTCTCGTGATGCGTTAATTTAATTCAACTTAGTTTGTTTTTATATGTTTTTTAATTGAATATTTTTTAATTTTATTATTTAATATTAAATTAGTTAAAAAATAAATTTTATAATTTAATTTGCTTTGTTTTTATTAGATTATGCTTATGATATCTGTCGCAACCAAGTGTAATTGTACGGAGGAGAGGCAATAAAACTGTAAAAAATAAATCAAGGACCTTGTTTCAAGAAATAAGCAAATTGGGATTCAAGGTCACCGGAGCAAAACAAATTGCTGATCATATTTACGCAAGGTAAGGATAAAGTTATCACTCGAATTCTTCTCTGGCCATACAGAGTGGTGTAAAGAAGGGCACACTGCAAATAAAGTACATATTTCAATTAAGCAGATAGAAACTAAAACAGAAACCAAGAACTAAAACAAAAGATGCAAGAAGCCACACATAGCAGAGGGCAATGAGGTTGGAGAATTCTGGCACGGAAGAAACAATACCAGCATGTACCTGAAAGGCACATTCTGAGCCGTCCCGCAACTTGTCATCATGCTTTAGCGTTGCCATTATGGTTTTGTCACAGCCAATCTGCAAAACGAAAGGAACCGGTCAGTATTTAAAATAATTTCATAGGAACAGAGTGAAAGGATTTCTTTCTTTTGTCTTCAAAATTACACCCAGTAGAAGGCATTTCAAATGTGTTGTCAGGCGATGCAGAAGCTAGAGAAAAAATGGATAAAAAAAAATGAATATGATGCTCAAACTATCCAACACTTGATCATCGAGCCCAAAAATAATTATGGTACAATCCAAGTTAATATGATGCTTGGTATGGAGATGAAGATCACATCAACCAGCAAGTTTAAGATGAAGTTTTTCAAGAAAATACAAACCCCAGGTAAGTCAATATCAGGTAATAGTAATAAACCTGGAAGGAAAGAAACAAAGGTCATTCATTATATACATTAAAAAATAGGAGTCTTAGGCAATAATCAAGGAGCTCCCGGGTGTCAATGGGTGATTGGCTGAAAAGCAGGGAAAACAACAGGACACAGTCAACCATGAAAAAACACCTTTGGTCACTATAACTTCAGCTTTAATCATTTCTCGGTTCTTATAATTTTAATTTTTCACCCAACAATTAAATAGCTGAAACCTAACGAAAGTCCCATCTTTTTATCCAAAAAAAAACAGTATATCATAATGCAATATTGTTTTCAGTCACAGCATCACCAAACACTCCACTAAACCCAAGGAAAACTGACCACGGTTTGCTAAATTTGGAGGCGTTCCAAACTTTGTAGGTGCTGCCTGAAACCAGGAAAGTGTGGGAGCCAGCAAAAGGGTTGGATATTCAGAGTTAAATGATTTAGCAAGAAGATGAAATGCATCTACATTAAATCCATGACATGCAAACGAAAAGAGAGTCCCACAGATATCAAAGGGGGGACATGGAAGGCATCAAAATAGAACTTTTTCACAAAATTTACTACTTTGAAACATTAATAATTCTGAATTCCCTCCCATTTAAACTCTGGAGTTCTCAATTCTCGCAACTACATAAATTAGATAGAATAGGATGAAACATGGTTCATGATATAACAATATAGATAAAATATAGTTCAGTTGTAAAATAAGCAAACAACAGATGTCAAAGAAATTGCTCACCTGCTGAGGTTGCAGTGAGCGTGTATGTGCTCCAAAGGGAGGACCTGGGGGTGGCGGTATACTTTGAGATCCCGCTAGAAACGGGGGTAGCCCACCTGGACCTCCAGCAGAAAATGGCGGACGTGATTGCATACAAGAAACTGGTGGAGCTTGAGGGGGAGGGGGAGCTGAAACAATTGGTGGAGATCCCATACGTGGTGGTGGGGTACTGCTAACTGGAGGAAATCTAGGCCCACCAAGCATAGAACCAGAAGCAAACGGCATCCCATTACTCACTGCTTCATTAGGTGGCGAGCTCAATGTGTTAAATGGACCAGAACTCAACGGAGAAGACGAAGCAAAAGGACTCAGGCGAACCCCTGGCGGTGGCGGAACAGTAGGACCACTAAGGGAACCAGGAGAAGGGAAACCACCAGAAGGAGGCACTGCGGGACCATGCATTTAAGAGGGCATTGGCCCCGGAGGCGAGGGTCAGGACGCTAAAGGAGGTGGGAGCTGGCTAGCAGGAGGGCCAGCGGGTCGTCATGCGCTACATTGGGCTGTAACAAGGATGGTTGGGATCCTGAGGGCGGCTTTCCAGTTGACCAAATAGTGGTCCCAGGCAGGGAAGCCATTGAGAAACCTGGGGAAGGCCTAGAACCAGAATTGGGCATGGCAAGAGGTTGGTTTAAATTCAAATCTTACCTGAATTTTGACTTTCAAAAGAAAATCAAGGTACTCTTGATGATCTAATTCACTAACAGTGGTGTCTTCGAATCTCAAAATGTCTCAAAGTTCATTTATAAACAAATATTTACAAGTGAAGGACTTTGTAAATATCAGCATTTTACTTTTGTTTATGCGGTCGGATTATTCAGATCATGACGGATGTTATGTTTGACTTTCTCACCCATTACATAACCAGCCAGTAATACACACGAAGTTGAATAAAAAGAAATTCGAAAGAAGAGGGGGGGGGAGCAAGGATCCACCCATGGATGTCATGAGCAGGTGTCCATTGTTATAAAAGAGGAGGAAGAAGCAGGTGACCCCAGCCTTGCTGGAACCTCTACGGAGCCAGCCAAAACAGATCAACCAAAACGAGGAGTTTAACTCTGATGACTATAGTTCTTGAAAAAATTATCCAAACTCCAACCATGTTAGAGAGGTTATTCACGCAGGTGGTCACTGAAGCCCTTGGCAGATAGACTGGAAAGAAAGAAGGATGTCGAAGCAGGTATAAATTCCATTTTCCAGGCCTATATGGCTCGAGTTCACAGAAGGACGAGTAACAGTCATTTGCCAGTGGCAACAAGCAATATAGCCAATGCATTCATGTATTCTTGTTCAGTCACTATACACCCGTACAGCAATGTTATCTTTTGGAGTGAGCAACAAGATTTAAGGTAATCAGTCCACTCCAGACAAGCACGCAACAGGGCTTTACATGCTCTCAGAGCTCAACGCGTGACATTTTTGCGAGGCTTCATAGTTACACACAACTATCTAAACAGTGAGGACTTTCAAAAGCAAGTACCTCACAAAATTAACTAATTATACAGGTTTCCAAACCGTAAGCACCTCTTCAAACATTTCTACCATCAATTCCTTGTCGGCATGCCTGAAAAACTTGCTGATTTCATCTCTAACATCATAAATTTTTCCAAAGTCAAACAAGTAAGCCAAGCATCCTTTCTTCAGCTTGTTCAACTGGTAAAGCCAAGCCTCTTGCATCCTCTCAAGAACATTCATGGTATTGATGTCTTCCAAGAGGCTTTCCTCGCAAGCATCCTTGAGGGCTGCAATGTCATATTTGTTCGCCGCCCCCAGCAGTGACACACGGTGCTTCCAAAAATCCTCTTGCTTGATGGTTCCATACAAGTAACTCAAGAGAGTCATGCAAGATTCCAGTGTCATGTCTTCTATGTTGATTATGGAGGACTCCTTTTCCCTGAGGCCATGGTCGAACATGCTCTTGAAAACAGGCGAACTTGCAGAAAGAATTGCCTTGTGTGCACTCAGGGTGCCATCAGCAGTATGAATGGTAACGTCAGCATGGATAGCCTCATCCAGCATGCGGGAGAGACAGCGAAGTGTGCCTTGAGTTGAAACAGACGGCATCATTCCATCACCTGGCCATATGGAACTCGCTTCCCCACCCTGAGTTGTTGACAGGAAAAAAATTGGATTTTTAAACCTTGAGTACAAGAAAAATGACAGGAGTTCAGCAATAACCAGACAAATACAAAATATTCACATGCAAGATCACATTCCCATCTTATGTGCTGTGAAATGTGTTTTCGTCTAAAGATTCATCTCAGATTGTGCCAGTTGAAGAGGAAATGAATCATGACTATTGTCCACCAAAGTTCGGCTTTGGGCGCAAAATGAAAAATCAAGCCATCCACCATTATTAATTATAAACTAAAAGCACCATTCAGCAATTAACACCATGGCTTCTCCCAAAAAAACATGGTCTAAAGGTGCTCACATTCAGAGGGCAGATTTTGAGGTCTAGAAACTCAACATCAATGATGAGGCGACCATGAAACGAAGAATCAACAGGCCAGACAAAGTCCTCACTTGTCCTGAGCGATCTCTCTTGAACTGCAGCATGAAACAATTCAGTGTCACAGGAATCCTTTTATAATAACCATTACACTCATTTCAACAACTAGGTGCTTTCCAAGAAAAATAAATACATACTAATCTGTCAGAATTTACTTTCACAATATTGCTCAGAAAAGGAGCAACAAACTCATTTATTAAAGGACAGTTTTCTTCAGATTCAGAAAGCATAAAAAATCTGCCTGACATGATCTCTAACAAACCCACATTCCATGTTGTTAAAGGAATAGGAATCCAAACCACACAAATTGTTATGTTAACAAGCACGTTACAGTGATGAGCTCACAGTCTTCGCTTTCTAATTCTGATTTCAATTTTGATAGTGTTCAGTTAGACCTCCCTTGATGAGATGGTTGGGACTCGGACAGATAAGTTTATCATTACCCGCGTCACTAGATCAGTGAGGAGATTCCTACTTCCTCCGTATATAGCGACTGGAACATACAAGCAAGATTTCTGGTAACGAGTTCATGGTGCTAAAACTCATAATAATTAGAGTTCATGGTGCTACCTTGAATATACTTCGCAGAAAAGAAAGCCCCGGCAAAAGGCCTCCTTTGCTAAGGAATCGAAGCCATTTGAAAAAAAAATGCAAACAGTTCCGTATTCTGGATACCGATTATACATATCTCTGTTGCCTTCTAGATAACCCAAGAGATGCCCGTGTTTTCCCTTGATAACATCTTTAAGGTTGCACGGTTACACAGACTCCATTGAAAATCCCGCATACAAACATGTAATAAGATAAAGAAAAGAAAAGGATAGACAGAGAGAGCGACGGAAGCATGCCTGTGGAGATATAAGGCCTGCGATTATTAGCACCAGCATTTGAGACACGAAGAACAAATCTAGCGATAGGAGGCTGTTCTTTGGAAGCTCGAGACGGCTCTGGAAATAAACGAATGTACAAGTACCGATTCTTCTCTATAGACAAGTGCCTAACAAAACAAAAACAAAAAAATCAACTAAAACCATAAAATCTGTGTTTGTAGATACTATAAATTACTAAACTTACCAGTTCCAGATTCCGACCTTGAAAGGATCGGATTTTTTGTAGGAGAAAGAGCCAAAGTTCTCGATCCTCCACTGGGCTAGTCGGGAGATGGTATCTACCTTTGAGTCTGCCATCTCACTCTTTATCGTTCTTCCGTTGTCTGTGGAGAGGCTGAGGGAAGGGGAAATTCTGATTTGAAAGCGAGACATTAGACTGGACGAGTAGCAGACTCGTGGTTTAATTTAAGCCCTTTTAAAAACATTTTAGCAACACTTGTACCGTTCAGGGGCGTCTGTCCACGTGTATGAAGTGGTTTTTGTTTATGAAATTACTAAAAAGCTCAACCTTTGTATGTCAGTTTTTATAAATTACTGTTCGGTCAATGATAAAAGAAAAAAAAGGATGAAATTGTTCCTATATTTATTGATAACCATTTAAAAAAACAAATATGAAAATTTTCAAATCTTGAAAAGGCAGACCACGTTGTTGTTTCTCTGCCCTTGTTGAATCCAGTTTCAAGAGAGATAGAGAAATTTAGAGAGGGTCTGCTTGAGGTCAAATGAAAAGAGAAAATAGAGGTGATTTAACTTTTTATTGCTCTTTTAATTTTTCCTATCTTCTTCCTCCTCTTCTCCATCGCCACATCATCGTGGCTGTCACCGCTCCTTGCCCCCGCGAACGACCCACCAAAAACCACCACTCCAGGCCTCGTACAGGAATGACAACAAAGATCTAATTTTGAAACGTTTTATGTTTTAAAATCCAATGTATTTATAAATAAGGTTTTTTTTTTAAGTTTTTACAGTAAATAATTATATATTAATATTTCATTTTTCATGAATGATTGATGGTGAAAAATCTCCCAGCTCCATGATATTTTTTTTCCATGGGGTTTAGAAATTATTAAATAATAAAATCAATAACTTTTAAAATAATAATTGTTATAAATGAAAAAATAAGTTATAAGTTTCAAGATCAATAGTATAATGAATGCTATTGGATTTAAAAATATTATTGTTTATAAAATACATAGAAGGTATTTATAGTATTTGAAAATATAATATGCTATTGAAAGATTTTCTTTGTATATTTATAGGCATAAAAATATAAAAATTTCATGTATTAACATTTTATATTAGAAATCATGAAAATAAACAAATAAAATTTTATAACACTAACATATAACCTATAATAATTTCTTAAGCCTTGATTTTTTATATGTTAGGCATATTGTTATACTTATAATTAAAGAGTATAGAAGTAAGTCAAACCCATCCATGCTCGAGATTGACAAGTCAAAAAAATTAGTTTATTTTAGCTTAACAGGTGAATGAATATAGTAATTTTGATATAAGAGCTCTTTAAACTTGTATTTATCTAGACTTGGTATATAGCATGATCTAAAAATATTAGACATGACAATTCATTAAATTTATATTTGTTTAGATTCAATATATAATTAAATCTAAAAATATTGGATTTAACAGTTCATTATAATCATATGTACTCAGACTTAAGGATGTTTGGTGTGATAACTTACCAAACATGTGTTTGTTCAAACCCAATATCTAATTGAATCTCGGGATACTAATCTAGTTAACTTTTTAAAACAATTATAAAATAATGCTATTTTAGATTAACACGAGCTAATATATAACTTAGATCATGGTTTTGATCGAGTTTAGTAAATTTGTCTTTTGAAACTCACTCTCGATAAAATTAAATAATTATAAAATAAATATTTACAAGAGAGACAATAAAAAAATTTATCGAGGAAAAAATACATTTTTTGTTAAAATTATATCTTATAATTCATGAATTTTTTATTTTGTTAACAATATTGTTTTTTATTTATCAGCACCATTAATTTAATAGAAAACAACTCTTTTTATAGGAAAGGAAAAAACTAGGATGATGTGAAAAGGAAGTAGCATATTTTTATTTTTGACAAAACACTTTTTCACGAGAAGTATTATTCCGTGAGCAAAAACTTATCATGTTAATGAACAATGAAAGTAAACTTAAATTAAAAATTAAAAATATTAAAAATCCATCATCTATATATATATATAAAATAAGAATAGAAAAAATGAAAAATTACATAAAAACATACAATTAAAATATCAAAGAGAAAAATATTTTATCTTCATTCAATATTAATTAATAAAATATTTTAGAAATTCTGCATAACAGGCTAGTATATAACCATCCACAAATCATTTGAT
This sequence comes from Populus ilicifolia, assembly GCA_015708895.1. Taxonomy (NCBI): domain Eukaryota; kingdom Viridiplantae; phylum Streptophyta; class Magnoliopsida; order Malpighiales; family Salicaceae; genus Populus; species Populus ilicifolia. Next base: position 1,126,724 of record SRLM01000024.1, read on the forward strand.
ATTATCACTATAAAAAAGTCTCAATATTCTTAAAAATAATAGCATACTAATCATAAGCATTTTTTTAATTATAATTTAATTCTATTTTATAAAATCAAGCATTAGTATAATATTAAAATGTTTTTTTAACATCCCAGAACCCCACAGACACCCAATCAAAATAAATCACCAGAGCCATTTCTCGATCAACGGAACGTGGAGAGATAAAAGTGTAAAAAGGGGTTGATTAAAAAAAGTTAAAAGAGTGAAAGAGAGAGCGCACGGTCGCCTTTCAGTGTTTCGTGAGTGGGTGTGCACTGCTTTCCCCCTTCTCTTTTGGATTTATTCCTCTGCTAAGCATGTCAACATGCTGTCCTATGTTTTTTTTTTTAATCTAACGAACCGACAGGCCGTACCAACTTGATTCTTCGCCAGTTTCGTGGAAGGGCAAAAGGGGCATATTCATTTTCTATACAAATGCAATGCATTCCAATTTGATTTTTTAAATTAATATAAATGTTTATGCTAATTTATATTTAATTAATTTTATATATCTATAATGAGTCAATTTAAAATCTAATTAATTTAACTACATTCCTAATAATTATTCCTCTTTGATTATGATCTGCTTCTCTCTGCTCGCTCGCCCACCCTCTTCCATCGTTGTCTGGTTCGATTTTGCCGAATCATCCGAATTAAATTTGTTCTGGCTACTCCTTTTCTTGACAGGTTTTTTTAAGGAAACATGCATTATTTCCGGATCATTTATAAACCATCGTGACCATCATCACAAGATTCTTTATTTTCGTTTTGTTTTAAATGATGATGTTTGAAATGAATGGTTTGACATTGCAATTATTAATCTTTAAAATACCTTCTCAAAAATAATTTTAGAGGTTATTTGTAATTGTATTTTAAGTAATTTTTTTAAAAATCAATTCTTAAATAGTTTTGATGTTGAAAAAATTATTTTAATATATTTTTAAATAAGAATTATTTTAAAAAAATAATTAAGACACTTTCTAATTACCATACCAACTTCATTAAAAAAAATACAAAAAGTATGATGTGAAGCAATTTGAAAATATATTTTCATTTGCGTCACCAAACATGCACTAATTAGTTTGTTTATTTGTATTCACTTTCTGAAGACGGTATCCACCCCCCCGAGATCTTAGCCCTTAAGAAACAAATGGGTATAATGATACCATGTACAGTCAAAAAGATTGGCTGAATGATTGACGTATCTATACACCTTGATTTCGTGTCTATGCGCTCTATTTTTTAAAAAGAAATTGAATCTTAAAGCCACTATATACGAAAATTTATTTCCTTGTACAGGTGCAAGGGTGCAGTACTGTGATATTTGGAAACACCATTAAAATTATATTTTTTTAAATAAAATTTTTAAAAGTAATATTTTTATGTTTTTTTATCATTTTAATATACTAATATAAAAAATAATTTTATAAAAATAAAAAAATATTATTATAATATATTCTCAAATAAAAAATAATTATTACGGCACTCTGAAATATTCTATTAATAAATATGAAAGTCAATCCACATGTACATTTAACTCTAAAAAAATAAAAATAAAAATGATAGCATATACGACACACACATGTTTTTTAGCTGGTCTCGGCATGCATTTTCTAACCAATTTTCATATATCAAGATTAAGTTCACTGAACGAAATCTCAGGCAATTGTCTATATTCAAAGTAGTGTATCCACAATAATAAAAATAAGAAATAAAAAATAAAAAATAAATCAGCCAGTCTTTTCTTAAACTAGAATTCGAGATAATAATAGAAAAAAGAAGGGTCAGCGTGACAAGGTCTGTAATTACTTAAAGACACAGTGCCTTCAAGTTGTAGATTGTTCAATGTTATTATTTATTGTATCACGATATTATACCTTATCATCCAGTAACATATGATCAATTATTTATTATAAAAACAATTTCAAAGTGACTAGAAATCAACCAGGTGCTAACTTGCACCATGTCACGGGGCTAAATTATACTTTTATTACAATAAAAAATTCCCAGCAAGTGATGAATTATCCAACCACTACGGACACACTCCACCTCCAAAGAAATTGTTCCTCATCATCATCTAATCTAATATTTCTAATTTTTAAAAAAAATACAAAAAAACCCACCAAGGCCAACTTTGATTTTATTGATTCCAATGGTATCTTAGTTATTTTATTGTATTATTAAAATACAAAAAAATTATTTATCTATAATCAATTCATCAATAACTAATGAGCATTATAAAAAGATCTAAATAGATTTATGATAAGAATAATAAAAGCGTAAAAATACCAGTACGGGGAATAATGTTTCTCTCACAGGCTACAATGAAAATTCCTGATGTTTTAACTTTTTTCTAGTATATTTATTTTCATTTATTATATTTGAAAACTCTTAATTTTATCTTATTATTTAGTATTTTTTAAGGCGATCCAATGATACTGCCCTGGACAACTTTAACTAGTGACAACAAGCACCCGTGGCCGTGACCGTTTAGGGTCCCCCGAAAGTCCACCTCCCAACATGGCGTCATACGCGCCCCCTCTCTCTCAACGAAGCCCATTTCAAAATACAAAACCATCCAGACTCCAGCCCAAACCAGCTTCATCATTCTACTAGTTTGCCCCCAACGATAACTGTTGATCGAGCTGTCAATCAGGGTATTCTCGTCAAACCACCCCTTCCAGTCTTCCTTCTCGACACACGTGCAGCCATAATCAATCATCCTCGACATCCCGATCAGATCCTCTTACTCCACCTCCCCTCTCAAATCCAGTGAGAAATTAAAACGAAGAAATAACGGAAAACAAGCACAGAGCTCCATCTAATCCAAGGATCAGCATAATCCATCCTCGTCGTGAAACAAGGAAACAAAAGAACGATGTCTTCGACTTTCAGCGGCGATGAGACTGCTCCTTTCTTCGGCTTCCTCGGGGCCGCTGCTGCCCTCGTCTTCTCATGTAAGCAAAATAATTCTAAATCCTTTTATTTAGATAATCCTTTTTCATTACTGATTAATGATTAATTAGTAGCTGTCGTTTTATTTATTTGTCTCATCATTTCGTGGAAATTATCCGTAGTTAAGAAGTGGTTGTTTTACAGGCATGGGTGTGCCTATGGGACAGCAAAGAGTGGCGTGGGCGTGGCTTCAATGGGAGTCATGAGACCCGAACTCGTTATGAAGTCAATTGTTCCGGTTGTAATGGCTGGAGTGTTGGGAATTTATGGGTTAATTATAGCTGTTATTATTAGTACTGGAATCAATCCAAAGGCCAAATCTTATTATCTTTTTGATGGATATGCACACTTGTCTTCTGGTCTTGCTTGTGGGCTTGCTGGTTTATCTGCTGGAATGGCTATTGGTATTGTTGGCGATGCTGGTGTCCGGTAAACCTTTTTCAACTCCGCTTTCTTTTTTGTTTGTGTGTTTGTTTACTGATATTTATGATTCATAACCTTGTTATTTGACTTCAATCTAATCCAGATAGTGGTTTTAGTAGGGATTTACTGGACTTGCGTTTGAATTTCACTTATGGATAAGCATCCCTGTGAACCACCGTGGAACTAGTTTGTTGAAAGATAAGTTTATTGTAGATTTTGTTCCATAGAGAAATAATTCAGCTTGTAAAGTCATTTTCCGAAGAAGTTTAATTCCACTTGTAGACGAGGCTAGCTATATTTCCCCTCTTTAGGAAGGAGCCAGCGCTGGTAAATGTGATAGGCACATCCTTTTTTCTTGAAGAGGATTGGTTTTGTTCCATGCTTTGGTTAATTTATTATAATCACTCGGGAATCTGGCTGGATTTTTGTTTGGATCTTGTCAAAGAAATAAGCTTTAAATGGTGGCTTGCTGCCATTAGCTTATTTTTTAAGTTCCTTTTTTTTTTTTTGTTTTTTATCTACATAACTATATAATTGGATGAATGGATAATGTAACAGTAGCCATGAATTGGCTGTCTCTGTTTTGCCTTTGGGTTTATGAGATGTAGCTTTGTTGGACATAATATTTTAGTTTATAGACGTGTTTAAATAATAACCTTGTTACCTGTTGAGTCCACCTGTATTTCAAAATATATCCCAAGTTTCAGGTCATTGGATGTCATACATGGGAGTTTCATTTTGTATAACGGAGATTCTATCACTCCACTTGTAATCTTTAATTTTTTTCCTTTTTCCTGGGTTAAAATTTTGGGGTTCTTTTATATTTTAAAAGCTTGGGTGCATGTTTTCCAAGGATATATTGCAGTTGCTGTTCTTTTTCCTCCATAGGTTTTATTGTGGAAATATAGAGTTAATTTAAGTTATGTGCACCCGCAAAGTGAGATTATAATTTTGTTCATCGCTGTATTTTCCATTAATTTTTTTTTCCAGAGCTAATGCACAGCAGCCAAAGCTGTTCGTGGGCATGATTCTCATTCTCATCTTTGCTGAAGCACTTGCTCTCTATGGTCTCATTGTGGGGATCATTCTATCATCCCGGGCTGGTCAGTCTCGTGCAGAATGAAGAGTGCCAAAGCTTATGGTTTCTTGATGTCCTATATCATGATTTAGAATGGGAACTGAGACTATGTTTGCATTGTTCGATTCAATTTGCTATAATTGCCAAACTATTGTATACGTGGGATTCTCAGCATCCCTGTAATATTACTATATGATAAACCTCTTCTTGCGCCGAATTCGTGAGTTCAAAACAATTCCCATCGCTGATGCCTTCAGAACGATCCTGTTAATCTTTAAAAGCAAGGTTGATTTTCATGCTTATTCAATTTTTCTTTTCCCTGTGAATGAGCAAGCATAGGATTTCTATTTATCAAAAGAACTTATCAACTTATTCAAATTGATGACTGGCACGATGCTGATTATAATCCAGTGGCCGTGAAATATAGACCATTTCTGCCTGTAAAAAGAGGGGGGGGGGGACCCAGTAGATCAGTCCTTAAGAAATGCAGGCAGATGTCATGGGTTCATTTGATGTGTTCACCTTCTATATGCTTTTATTTGAATCAAGATCATTTCCACATACTGGGTTTTGATCATTTCCACATACTGGGTTTTGACATGACCAGATGGATGGTTCAAGCATTATGACAGGTGACCGTATTATATTTTTGCAATTAGGCTAATTGTCTTGTGAGGAATGACGTGCTTAATTAAAGCCCTAAAATTTACCCAGATGATGATGGACGATTCCAATTGATTGGCGAAAAACTAATCATTCAGCCGAGTGTCGCCGATGAGAATCAATAAACCCCACAGGCCACAGAAGACTTGACCAGAATTGCCCACAAGGACAGGTGCATAAACATAAGCAGACACGGATAAAGAAGAGAGAGATGGCAGTAGCATCGGCAACAAAAGCAGAAGCAAGTGGAGGAACCCAAGATTTTGTGGAACGAGAACGAACGCAGGTTTGAAACCGAAGACAAGGAAGCATACGTAAGAGTATGTCCTCGTATGTGATGGGAAAGTGATCGACATTGCATACCTATGTGCCACGTTCCAAGAGGGGATTGGGCATGGCTTCTCATCTCTGCGTTGCAGCCTTCATTCATGCCAAGTCCACTCCCATGTTTATCAGCCCCACTTGCTCTTATGTATCCTGCAAGTTCAATCACCCCCCTATCTTCTTAGCATCCCTTTCTAGGCCTTCTTTTTTCTGCAGTCTTTGATACTTAATTTTCCCCCCCTCTTATTGCCTTGGTGTTTTTAATAGAGGAAGGCAGGAAAACATGGATAATTAGGGTGCTTTTGGGATAAAGGTAGTGGTGAGTAGTGTTTTTTTTTTTTGGGGTCCATACAAAAAGCAAGAAAAAACAAGAATTTTAGTGGTAGTTTTTGTGCATTAGAAAAAANAAAAAAAAAGGGGGGGTTTTCCCCCCCCCCCCCCCCTTTTTTTTTAACTCACAATAAGCATGAAAAACTTACTTTTAATGGTAATTTATTATATATTAAATTGGTTGTACATTAACAAAGATTTAACCCCTCTATTTCTGGTATTTATAAGAGTATTTTGAAACACGATGTAAATCATGTTTTTTTAAAAGAATTTTTTTATAAAAATTAATTTTTATATGATGTTTTGAATCATTTTGGAAATATTAATTTTAAAAATAAAAAATATTATTTTTATATAAAAAACAACAATAAATCCACTCCGATTAAACTGAGATGACCTGCTGTGCCTCCTCTGAACTGAAGGCATGTCAATTTCTGCGATCTTCAATCCATTTCGACAAGGATTCAACGTTTTTATTGACAAATGATTTGCGTCATGCTGGCCTGATTTGCTACTATCTTATTAGAACCAAAAAAATTTTAAAAAGAAAAGAAAAGAAAAGGCTCCTTTGTTTTGCGCAGGCATCCCACTGATGCTGCTTTGTTTCTTGGCAGGACACTTCACGGAACCCATCTTGGAATCCTCGTGTACTCTGAAGGTCTCAAACCTAGCATGTAACCTGGAGCAACATTTTTTCATCGTTTTTAGAATTTTGAAGAGCAATTAACTTAATCACATAAATTATGAATAGCAAAGGCATTGGAGTTGGGACACGCCGGATTTATTTTGTATCTGTTTAGGATCCAATCAATGGTTTGGGAAATACATACCAAGAACGTCATGAGTGGCTACTGCAGCACAGGAGCAGGCTGCCTCACTTGTTATATGCAATTGGCAGCAGCGATAATTACGATAGTTCATGAATCTTTGCAAACTTCCCTGAAGAGGAATTACAGCAACCTAATTGTTTTTCTTGATACGCTCGCGTCCCATTTTCCCACACTTTTCACCATTTCCCCCCTTGTTAAGAAGCTGAGAATTTAATTGTCAAATGCTTGTCCGCTGCATCTGATCAGGAATCCGTGAAGAAAGCAAATAACAACAGTTGGTACACAACACAACACAACATTACATTTGATAAATACAAATTTAGTTCAACGAACACAAGGCAAAAAAAAATATAATTCACCATATGATACAACATACTTCTTCGGTATAACTACATATTTACAAATGATAAGGATCCAGATTCTAACCAGGTACATAACAATCCATCTTTTCCACGGGCAGGTTCAAAACTGATGTTTCCACCTATACAGCACACAAGGTCAGACGTTTTAAAAAACAGTCCAAACATAAAAACTAGGAAAGAACTCGGTAACTTTTAAAGCTTCATACAATACGCTAACAGCAACACATCGAACTCAGTACATACCTCTTCAAATGGAACAAATGCGAAAGGAGCTAGACCCCTCTGGTGTGATATCCGTGAAATCACACTCTCTTGCAACTCAACTGGTCTAAGAATGTCCTTCCCTGGCTCAATTATCCCATCACTGTTCACTTTACTTGTAGAAAGTGAGAGTAAATCCATCCTATTGTTGGCCCCTAAAGTTGTCCCCCTCAACCTGCCACAAAGTAATAAACAAAATGGCATAAAATAGAGAAAGGAGCTCCACCAGTTTATTACATAAATTGACTCTTACACAATTTCATTTGTTGTGGTATTCATTTTGGTCCATGTACACCAGGTCCGCATAAATTTCCTTTTTTAATATAGCATGACATGAAGTTGAACTTATTTGTCAGCGACTGTACCCACACATCACCCACCATCTGTGAGCGTCCTTAAAGTCTAATCAAAATCAAAGGAGAAAAAAAAAGCTCTTCTATCACCCATAAGCCATAGAGAACCCACGCAAGAACATATGCTTCTCTTTTTCATTCATTAAACGAGCACAAAATGTGGATGCATAACATATCAAGGCTAGAATGTCCAGTACCTCAAGCAGGCTCTCCACATGGTGGGACACAAACCAGGGTACATGAAAGTGGCTTCAACCTGCAACGAACAGGTTCTTTATGAGAAGGGATGTCGTTGTAGATTGTGTATCTATGTAAAATCTGAGAGTAATGAAAACTAAATACACAAACAGAATATGACGGACAAAATTGTTTGCAATCTCAAAAGGGACCGTACCTTGTCATCTGTCAATGTGTAGGGGCCACTGAAAACACCATCCGTTTTAGAAGCACGAAAACTCATGCATTTCACAACTTCCTTTACTGTTTGACCAGAAGTCTTGACAATAAAAAATAACAGTCAAAATGTTATTATCAGACACAGAAAAGCAATAAGCCCACATGATATATGCACGGTGCACTTAAATTAATTGCAGGATTGCTACCTTGTAAAGGAACCTGCCAGAAGGAAAAAATCTCATGTAACGGTAGTAGCAAACCTACAAAAGGAGAGCAAAAAAAGTTAAAACAGCAGTGATTAAGAGGAGGAAAAAACGTGTACAAGCATCTTTCATTTCCCTTTCCGAAGTATTCCTCTCAGCACCACTGCTTAAATCTTCTCCATGCAGTTATACATGCAACCAAGTTTCATGAAGTGGAACTGTAATCATACACTGAATCAAATCAACTAGAAGTGTCTTATCCAAACATGTTACAAGCATACCAAGTGAACTGGATTGGTGACGGTCCATTCTCACACACCTGCACGAATATAGGTATTCCTACTGACATAGAGACCTGACATGTAAAAGAAAATTACATTTGAAGGTTATTTTGCAAGCCCCCAAAGTAAAGAAGTTGAGATAAAAACAGAAGTTTGGATAAGTTCTTCCTTTTCAAAATAAGAAATTCTCAACTTCTCATCATACACAAAATCCATCTTTTTTTAACCATGTCCAAAAAAGTTCATCGAGTAAAGTATGAATCATATCACCAATGAACTTCCAAATTTTGCAGAAACTAAAATAAGATGCATGTTATTCTAAAACTTAGAACAAGAAAGCACAATCAACTCATACCATCAATACGGATCCTTGGCCTCAAAAGCCACATTTTCCTCCACGAGCTCTCATACTTTGATTGCAAAATTTTATAGTTCTCAACCATTCCAGACAGCTACAACAGGATGAAGGAGAAGTACACATTTAAGCTTGGATACAATAACTCGAGAGATTCAAAATAAATTTTATAAATGTCTAAGTTACCTGCCAAGCCTTTAGGCAGGCATTGCGCCAAAACATGGGGTTACGAAGAGTGTATCTCCATTTTCGACAAACACAAGCTGCTCTTCCCAAATCATAAGGAGCCATTCGTGAAAATACCTGTGCAAGAAAATAAATTTGACTCAGTTACAGCATCCCCTAATCTAAAATGCATGCAAACACAAGTGCTTCTTGATATTGGCATTAGCTAGGGCGGTGAATGAATGGAAATTAGATCAGGTAATAGTTCCTCGATCATGTTTCATTTTCAAGAAGAACTTAATCATCACCTCTAAATGTTGTGAGCCATGGCAGATTATCAAATTCTACGAAGTACCATGTCCAATACTATATTCATTGAAGTCACACTGAGCATACCTGTCAATCAAGCAAATAAACCCGATGCAAACATGATTTAAAACGCACACCAACCAAATCCAGATCGTTTTGAATGGCAAAGATGGGACGAAGCTACAGATGTTATCTCTTTATTTAACACATGTAATCCAGAAGAAAACTTGTGAAACATATTAATTGTTCATTTTTGATGCGCAATACCTCAAAGAGCAGCTCATCGGGCAAGCATCTGTGTATCAACGCTGGATCAACATTTACCCTTCTGCTAGCACTTCCGTATGGTGCAACAGGTCGAACATTAACCCCATAGAGATCTGGAACACAAACATTCAAAAGAATCCACACAAAACAGATTTTAAAAAAAAATGGAAACGTTGGGAACTGGGCATTACCGAGCCACGGTCTCTTTGTAACCAAGTACTGCACCGTCTTCAACTGCAGAGCTGTCTCGAGCTCAGCAGGAATTTTTAATGCAAAATCTGCCAAAAGCCCAAAACACAAAACTTAATTGTATTCTAATTATCTAAGAGAATGGAGAATGGAATAAAATATTAATGACTTTCTTTTATTATTATTATTTTGCCTGATCAGAAGATGTAAACGAAGAATAATAATGTGGGACCTAAAACAGTACAAGTCCACCCAGATACTTAAACTTTTGATCTTTTCTTTCTCCTTCATACAAAGTCCGATAATCGAATTACACAAACCGACTTACTTTTACAATAGAACCATCGATTGGCGATCGGTCAAACCATGAAATGGCAAAATTGAAATTAAGAGATTACCTGAAGTCATCTGGATTGAGACATGGGGATGGCTCTTCTTCTTTTCTTGCTATGAATATGGATAGAGCCCCTTTTCCCTTTCTGTTCCTTGTTTTTCTTCGGGAAAACGAGGTAGAGAGCAAGAATAGTGGTAGGAAGTGTTGCGGTGTGTTGCTACGAGTTACCAAACGCTGACTGTGAGATCTTGTTCAAATCGATGTCCGATTCGATGCTCGTGGACCCCACGATTTTTACCATGATATTGGATCGGTACGATTTTCTTGCATCTTGTTTCGAATTTAAGCAATATATATATATATATATATAACATTTGATATTTTATATTTTATATATCATGAATCTCATCCATTTAATCTTTTCTTGCACAAATGGGTTAAATATATAGGGTTGTTTAGATATTGTAAGTATCTATAACTTTAATTTATAGTTAATTTTCATGTGTTGCGAGTAATTAAAATTAAAATTTAATAAATTAGCTAAAGACATGTAATAAATAATTCATGCTTAATACATCAACTAAATTATTTAACTAAAACAAAAGAATTAATTGAAAAAATTATAATAACAAATTAAATTTTAAACACAAAAAAATATAATAAGTTTTGAACATTTAGCATCACGAATCCTTAAGTATCAATATTGTGCACATGATAGAGCAATTAATTAATATCACATATTGCATTTTAGGGCTTGGCCTAACGGTGGAAGGGGCTTGTCTCCTTCCACTGCACCTGGGTTCGAGCTCTGGCGTGCACGCCTGTCACCCCCGCGGTGCCTTACATGCCTACTGGGTTTGCAGGGTATTCAGTGGCCGTGGGGATTAGTCGTGGTGCGCGTAAGCTGGCCCGGACACCCCATGTAAATAAAAAAAAAAAATTAATATCACATATTTCCTGAATTAAGTTTGTGAAATACAAGCACACATGGTGAAGTTGATCATGGCAAATTTCTCAATATTTAGCGGACGAACACGCATGGGTTCTTCACGAGATAAATTAAATAAAAAAGCTCCTGGTTTTGTTAACTTTCAACCAATCATACAGTGTCGGAATCAAAAAACTTCTCACGCCACAACATACATGTATATGGTAGAGTGGTGTCTATACATATACATTGCGGATAGAGGTAATTTTTTCAAAAAAACAAATTAAAATATTTAAATAATAATAAAATTAATTTAGATTGGCTTGACTAGCATGGGACTAAAATTATGATATTGGTATAACATTGTAAAACATAAAAAAAAAACCCACAAAACTTAACATCCATTAACAAAATATTAAATAATAAACTTAACACAATATGTTTTTTTAAGATAATATGATTAGTATTAGAAAATTAAATGTATGTTTTTAAATGGTAAAACATATATTAAATTGAAAAAATACAGGAAAGTTAAAATTTAATTTTATGCTTAAAAACATTCTTATAATTTTTAAGATAATAAGAAACTAAATTAAAAGAATAAAAAAAAACTAGATAATAATATTTATTCAATATATTTAAATTTAAAACCTGTTTTTCCTTTTTTTTAAATAAAATCTTTATTTTATTTTATTTTAATTTATGCAGTTGCGAATTTGCAGGAGATAACAAAATCAGGCTCCTTTTTTAACAAATGGATCTTGACCTCCTCGATCCAAGAACCGAAGCCCAGCACTCAAGCATCAAGGCAGTTTTAGGTCCACAACAAGAAGCGTGCAAGTTCCTATTCTATTTTTTGAACCCCAGCGCCTAAAGAACGGAACACTCAGGACTCAAATCACAGGACCAGAGGAATACAGAATTATCCGATACTCCTCTCTCTATAAATATCTACCAGGTTTTTGGATGGCCATGTTAAAAGCTGCACTGTTCATTTTCGTTTTCAGAGTTGCGATTTCCTCGTTAAATGTCTGCGTCGCAAAGAGGGGTGGAGCTTGTAAGAAAATAGGGTTACATATGGTTCTGTTTGCCAACCAGAACTGCGTGGTCTCTGTTTTTCAAGGATCCTTGCAATCCACACCCCGGCAAAATGAAACAAATGTTGCGCCGTTGAGGCCCCTTACACTACGTGCTCCTTTAGGTTTCAAGCCGTAGAGTCAAAGTGAAAAAGAAAACGGTGAAAGATCTTGGTCCGACCCATCCCGAGATCCTGCCGGCCTTTTTAAAGTTAAAAATCATTGCTTTGAAGTTTAAAAGAAGTCATCAATCGAACTAAAAACGAACGATGCGACCCGGTGCGTTTCCAAAAATTTGATTTTTTTTTTTTATCAAATCCTGAGAATGGTAAAGATTTTTTCTTGAACGGTTGGCTGAATCTTTGATGCTGCAATTTAAAGTGATATCTTACGTAAATCTTGGAATCTTATTTTTTAGATTTATTTAAAGAAATAAATATAAATAGAAGAAACAAATCATGTGTGAAGATATTTTATTATTTTTAACGAGTTATAATTTTTTTTCTATTTCTCGTTTTTTTTTAATATAGACTCTGAGCACGATAGAATCTTTTCAATTTACAAATCCAATAAAAAATTCAACAAAAAATGATTCGGTTTTATTTAAAAAAAATCAATATTTTCATATATATTTTTAAATTGTTTTGACATGATAACATTTAAAAAAATAAAAAATTATTATAATATATTTATAATTTTTTTAAAAAAATTATTAACATAATATTAAATAATTTTTTTTTCAAATTTATCATGAAAACATGAATAAAAACGTCAACTTGAAATTAGTCATTTCTACCTTCGAACCTGTTTTTTTTTTTTATTTACGTGTGGTGTCCGGGTCAGCTTACGCGCACCACGACTAATCCATAGGTTCACTGAACATCCTGTAAGCCCAATAAACAGATAAAGCATCTCGAGAATAACAGGCATGTATGATAAGATTCAAATCCATAAACTGAGAAAAAGAAAACGAAGCTCTCCCATCACTGTGCTGAACATCGTTTGTTCCTTCGAACCCGTTTTTTAATTGGCAATAGCAGTGCCCTTGCTCTCTATTTTTCCGTCGGTGGAGAAGGATGACGTAAGCCAAAACCAAGCACTAACTTCTTAGAAAAACGAATAAAGAAAGGAAAATGGAAAACATATAAAATCACAGGAGAGAATGGACTGGTGCGTTTCTGAAGTTTGGACGGCTCTAAGGTGCTCTTTGATTATTACGAATAAAATGGTGGAAATTACATGAAGAAATTGAAGTGACATTTTAATTTCAATATTATGTGTGAAATAATTATAAATAAATAATAATTCGTCAAATGATTTATTAGTAATAATTATAATAAAAGTAATAATAACAATTTTAATGGTGGTAAAAGAAAAGGAGTAAGAATAAATGATAGGAGAACAATAATAATTTAAGAGAAATAAAGTCATTAAAATATAAATGATGGTAGTGTCGAGAAAGAAAAGCGATAGAAATAGTAAAATAGTGGCAATGCAACAATAATAATTTATTTATTTTAAAAAATAATGATATCATTGTTATTAGTGTAGCGGGTAATTATGATATGATAAAAATAATTAATATACAATAAATAAAAATGATATTAGTTCTTCATAAAAAAAATCATTTTCGTTTTTTATTCACACCTCTTCACATAAAAATGAAATTATGTATTTTTATTCTTCATTTTAACCGAAATAAAACTCTTACTTTTATTCTCATCATTTCATTTTTTAATTACCAAACATTTCCTTCACGCTTACGAAGCGGACATCCCATCCCAGGAGCAGAAGGTTTCTCTTATCGACATCTGTACAGATATTTTGTGAAAAAATCGTACACTAGAAGAACTTTGATTACCTGCCGACACGTTGCATGAATCACCTATAATACTCGCCTGCTTTTACTTGTGTTTTTAAATGGTTTTACTGTGTTTATATTAAAAATAATTTTAAAACATAAAAAATATTATTTTAATTTATTTTCAAACAAAAAATACCTTAATTTCAGTACAATATCTTTCAAATTTCATGCTCTGCACTTATGTTGTAACTCTATTGCTTTGTCTTTCTTGACCATTTATCTACATTGTTATATCGATTTGTTTACTTGTATTTCAGAGGTTTATTTTAATATGTTCCTAGTTCCCGCTGACTTTCCTTGACATGAAAAACTAGCATCTCCTTGCGGTTTCCTTGCTCGGGGACCTTTAATCTCTCTCTTCTTCTTTTTTTTTTTCTTATGATTTCATTATACTGCAATGCATATTCTGATTAAGTCTGTCGCCTTTTCACGTATCAAAATCTTAAATAACTATTTTACAATTGATTGTAAAATAAGTTTGTATTATTATTTTTACTTGTTTTATAGTGTAGTTACAATTATTTTTTTATTAAAATATATTAAAATATTTTTTAAAAAAAAAATTATTTTTAAAATCAACACATCAAAATTATTTAAAATATACAAAAAAATTAACTTTTATAAAGATATTAAAAATGATATAAAACATATTTTACATCGCATTTCTAAATGTCAAATTATTTATGATAATAGTTTTGCAATGAACACAGATTTAACGGATGAAAAAATCCTAAAAGACTCAAATTTAAGGGGCACAAGATCCTTCAATACAACATCTTTTAAAATATCCCTTGAAACAACTTTTTAGCTTATTGTCCGTATAAAAAAACCTTTCATGAATACATTATAAATTCACAAGTTTAAGTTTTACAATAATTTTGTTCTTCGTATTTTTAATAATTATATTTTTAAAATTTATCCCGTTAAAATATTATAATAATTTTACTTTCTATATAATTATTAATTTAAGTATCTAAACATCCCTTCACCAATCAAATAAAATATTTTAAGATACTAACTATAAATCACTCGGACTTTCCGGATATTAAATACCAAATTGAGTTTTTCACATCAACTACCCATCAAAAATATGTCTTTGATGGAACTAAATTATCAACCTCCATAATTCAAAGCTGCTTAGAAGTTCGGTATCACATTTTTTAAGCTATAGGCGTCCTTGGAACTCATGACATTATCTCCAAACTCACTAGGCAGTCCGCAGGTCCAGATGGTCTCATTCCGTGTACCAGGCACTCTCTCGAGCATGTTGATCTTTCAAAAATGCAGCAACATTTCGGGCAATTCTTGTCCCAATTCTACGGCCAGTTAAAGGCTTTCGGTCCATCTCTTCGTGGTCCTCGAAAGCGGGCGACATGTTGCTGAGGCGATCGAGGCATCATTAATATGGGCCCTCCAAATACATGGCGTGTAGGGGTCTCACTGTCTGAGTATGAGCACAAGTGTCGTTTTCTGGTGAAAAACAACAAAAAAAAAACAGAACGGGTGCCCTACCCTTCCATCACTTCCTTGTTCAAATTGATCTCAACAACCTCAATAATAACCTATCAGCCATGTCACCCGTGAAAATTGTAACATATCGCATGATGCCACATGGATTAAGTCCTGTCAACAACTGTTATTTCGGGTGCTATTTGGTACGTACCATTGTTAGACTTGTCATTATGCTTAGCTTTGTTCGGTCGCTGTTAAGGCCCATTTTATGTTGTCCTGTATTTAGAAGTGTTTTTTAGAAATTCATTGATATATATATATATATATGTATATAAAAATTATTTTTAAAAATTATTTTTAATATAAAAATTAAAAAATACAAAAAAATTAGAAAAAAATTTCAATACATTTAAAAAACATTTTTTAAATACAAAAAAAACTATCTTTTTATTATTATTTCTCATTGACACACCATCATTTTTTTTTTCCTTTCAAAGAAAAATAGAAGTTTAATGGATCACCTCCAGTAAATTTTGGTAAAATATTAGTGAAATTCTGCTTAAAGGGATGGCACATGATCAGTGAAAAACCATATAACGAAGTGCTCTTTACCATAAGTTTAAGTGAAAGCAATATGTAACTTAACTTTATTTTTATCAAGGGAATTAGGTAACAAAACACTTTTGCCTATCCAAATTAATAATATAAAATGAGTCAATTATTATTTAAATAATGGTAATTTCAAAATCATGCAATGAAAGGATGCCTTATATCTCTAGGTTAAATGGAGAGCTAACAAATAAGACTTGGCACTCGCGATAACATATTGACTATACAAGAATTAAATCATTATAATAAATAATAGGGCTACATCACACAAACATATACATGTATTATTTAAGGTTTTTGTGAATATAATTGTAGTTATTTTTTAAAGTGTTATTTTAAAAATATATCAAAATAATAAGTTTTTTATCTTTAAAAAATTATTTTTAATATCAACATACTAAAATAATTTAAAAACACTAAAAAATTAATTTAAAGTAAAAAAAATAAAAAATAATTTTTTAAAAAATATTTTAAACATAAAAAAAATATTATAATGATTAGGAAGAAAAGTATTAAGTGCTTGTTTTTTTATTTCTCTTCACTAGTGAATTATGTCATAACTCAATTAATGGTCTCGTTAATATTCAGTGCAGGATAAACTTGCCTTATAAGAATGACTTATGACCAATGTATCAAATAAATCATCTCAATTTAATAATTTTGAGTTGTTAGTTAAGGTCTTAATATATAATCTATATTATTCTCTAACACACCTCCTCAAGTGACATCCTCTCAAGTGAAAGTCATTTAAACTTGAAACATGTATAGATCTATATTATCTTATGCTTAATTTTTATCAAGTAAATAGGGATAGTGAGATTCGAACTTATAACCACTTGGTCATTAAAGCTTTGATACCATGCTCAAGAATCAACTCAAACTAATAGCTTAAACTATTAGGTAAAGTCTCAATATATAATTTATATAATTATTTAACACAATGGACATATGAATGTGATAGATTCTAAATGAAACAACAAGAAATGATGAAACCAAACTTTGAGTGTTTTTTTTTTTTAGGGATGGTTAATTTTCCAACACAAACAATTAAGACCTAGCTCTCTGCAGATAGTGAAAGATGATACAGCTTGTTCGCAAAATATAAAATTGTTAATTTAACAACTTATTCAATGATTGAAGGCCTGTAGCTTCCTTTTCTTTTCATATTTGTGAGTTCATATCAAGTGCTTATGAACTTGGATGATTTAAAAAGGTGGGGAAGGAGATCATTTCTATTATTTATTTTTGCGGGCATATACATGATGGAATATTTGTTTTGGATGTACTAGTTATGATGGCTATAATGGGTTGATTGAGACTCAAACACGGAACTGGTTGAATGGAGCAGATAATTTCTTTGATGAAAAATAGTTTAAAAACCCTCCCCGGACCATGCTTGCATTTTTCTAATGAATTTGCATCTTTCATCGATGAAAATGTTTTGATGTAGTGAGGAATCGCTCTAGTTACTAGCTATTCAAGAATTCTTGTTTAGGCAATTCATACCATTTACACATAGTATTTTGATCTAAGATTTCAATTCTTCCATGTTTTAGCTAAAGTTCCATCAAAAAGTGTTTCCATAGGGTAGAACCTCCTCAGGGAATAAAAGGTTTTCATGAGGCTGATCTTGAGCCATCATCCAAGCATAAATGCCTTCATTTAAAAGAATAATTATCTTCCTGGTGTTTTTTTATATTTTCAATAAAACCTTCTCATAAAAATATTTTAACAATGTAAAAGATATTTGTATTTAAAAAAAAAACATGACCACACATATTATCATAGATTAAAATCAATGCATTAAATAAATTTTATAATAAATCTAACTTCATAATTTTAAAGTGTGACCAATATGTGAATAACAAATAATAAATAAAGTTATTTTTTTCAAAAAAATTATCAAATAGTTTTTAATCATAATAGAAAATACAATGATGATTGTATAGAATATGATTATTTTTCTTGATGAGAAATCTACATAGAGCATACCATATTTCAAGGATTCACAATATCTTAAAAAAATATATAGAACTTTCATTTAAAATCAATCAATTTAAACATCAATATACATTTCATGTGACAAACCAATCTTATTATAAAGCTTTTCTCGATGCCTCTGTCGATGTTATATACTTAGCCCCAATTACGAACAATGCAACATTGGATTGTAAAAATTACTTTCCAACTAATGACATACCTTGAGAAAGTAATAAATATAATTTCCTTATATAATTATTAGCATGATCTGAATGTACAAAGCATCTAACACTACCAGTGTCATATCAAACCAATATCTATAGTATTTTTAAGACAACAAAATACCTGTTTCACGATTTGTTAATGAACTTTACTAGGATTTTTCACAAATCTGCCAGCCACATTAATAACATGTGAAATATTTGGACAAGTGCAAATCATAGCATATATAATGATTCTAACTACAGTAGTATATGAAACACGTAACATATACTCATTCTTTTTGGTGACAAAGCTACATATAACTTAAAATAGTTTATAAGTAAAGTATACATTGGCTTGTATTCTCTTACACATCAAAATGCTCAAATGTTTTTTTAGGATATTTCCTATGAAATAAGTATAATTAGTTAGCACTTCAGTCACTATACATCTCCATACCCAAATCATTCATCTCAAAATCACCACTAAATCAATCCTTTAAGTTGTTGATCTCAAACATGTTATTGGAGGTATTCAACATATCAATAACATGCACTAATAAATACATAAATGAACCATTTAAGAGCTTTCTAAATAATCATAATCACTCCTTAAATAATCATGTTCAGGTATAAAAGTATCAAACCTTGAGTGATGTAACTATCTCGATGACTGCTTCAAACCATATAATGACTTCTTTAATAAGCACATATGGTTTTTTTTTATGACCTTGAGCAATGTAACCTCTAGCTAATGCATATAGATCATTCAATCCTCCAACTTACCATATAGAAAAAGATATATTGATATTTAGATACTCAAGCTTCAAGTCAAACAAAGCAACCATAATAATACATAGATATAACTATATTTTAATACTAAATAGGACACTTCAATAAAGTTAGCATATTTTCTTTATGTAAAGCATTTAACAATTAAGTATGCTTTAAACTTTGTATTCTTAACCCCTAGGATTATATCTTTTCTTTTGTAAATCTATTTACACCCACCAATTTTCTTGTACTATGGTGGTTTAACAAGTTCTCATATTCGATTCTCATAAAGAGACTCAATCTCCTCATTCATAATAAACATTTACTGAGAAGATTCTTTGTAAAAATCACCTCTTTCTAGAAACAAGGCTCATGATCATCAAGATCCTTTGCAACGTCTAAGGTAAAATTAACTAAATCAGCACAACCGTTCTTAATTGATACTTTTATTTATTTTCTTGCCTACTTGTTATAATAATATAATGTTTTTCTTTAGATGCATTTTTATTAATTACATCATGCATCATTTCTTTAACAAGTTCGAATGATACATCTTGATACATTATATCTGAAGTTCTAACCTTAAGCTATACATGCTCGTTAATAACCCTAGTACACGTCTCAATATAAACAAAAGTCAACTCATTTTCCTTACTAAACATAATAAACTCATCAAAGATCAAATCCATGTTAGTGATAAACTTAGGTGATTTGGGATCAACATACTATAATCGATATTCCTTTATCTTAGATGCATGACCTAAGAATATACATTTTTTTTTCTCAAACCCAAAGTTATCTTTCTTAGCATGAGTATAAATAGGATAGTCAAATACTCTCAATTTATAATAACTGAAGAACTAGGTTATAGTTCATATGGAGTCATCAACTTTTAAAATATTATTGAATTTTTTTTATTAAATAATAAGTCATGTTAACCACTTAAGTCTAAAAATTAGTTGATAATGCAATTGTGAAAGGATGCAATGTGCACTTTTTAAGATTATCATATCCATACATTTTACAATTTTATTTTGTTGTGACATGTTTATAAAAATATAATGTTTAAAAAACTATTTATTTTTATAGAACTTATGAAACTTGCTTGTATAAAATTCCAAATCATTACCGGTTTTTAAGCACCTAATCTTTTTACCAATATGCTTCTCAATCAAAATTTTTTATTACTTAAAGGTGATGAACACACTTTTCTTTCTCTTTAACTAACCCAGGCATTTCTAGAGTAGTTATCAATAAATATTAACATATATTGTGCTTTTCTTGTCATATTTAACTAGGAATGCCTAAGATTGCTTTGATTATGAGTTTGTAATATAATGTTTTAATTTATGTGAAAAAAATCAATTTCCTAGAAAATCGATAATTACAGACGCGTCAGCCAAGCGACTTGCATTTGTGCTCATTGCTGACATTCTTAGATCTCTTGAAATGATAACATTGTCACCTTCATTGATTTTAAGTTTCAAGAGATTTTTTTTTAATAATATTTTTTTTATTTTTTAAAAATTTATTTTTAATGTCAACATTAAAATAATTTTAAAAAATTAAAAGTTTCCAGAAACACATTCCAGTGCAGCACAAACGCTTAGACAAATTGCTTGCGGGCAATGCAATGAGTGGATGGTTGAAGATTTAAATTTGAGAAAAAAGAGTTGCAAAAGAATTATACATATGTCCGTTAATTGTGACTTCAATTTGCGGTGGCCCTTTTGTGTTTTGTGGCTGGAGTATGCCATCAAACTCGTAGTTTGTCAGAAGACGGCGTTTCTAGTTAACAGGCGCACGAGGGCCGAGGCATCCAGAAGCCACACCACCGTGTTCGCAAGCTAGCTCCACGCGCAAGAAAATGTAAATGAAAACGAGTACGATTATATGATGAAAAGTTTCAATTTAAGACCCCGAAATCCAACCATCAGCAAAGAGGGGAGTTTCGTTCTTTTATCTACTATTCGATTGCTTATCATCGCCATTCACATTGAAGTCACGATGCGCACCTGACCCAGGCCTGTCCATTCCTGTGGTTCAGGCCTGATCTAGTAATTCTATCCGAGTGCTGGGCGGAGGCTTCAGCGGATATGTCGTAAACTGATGACCCTTTAGCCGTCAATTGCAGGCTTCGGAACTAAGTTCACTGCTCCTCGTGAAGAAAGCTATCCGAAGCAAGAACATAGATAGACTGTGGTTTTTTAAAAATTATGTTTTATTTTTTTCATGTTTGTTTGGTATTAAATGTCTGGTCAATATAGAATATATATTTTTTTTAATTTTAGATTAGCTATACGTTTTTGAAAATTATAAAAAATTATAAAATATCATATTATATATTTACCATATCAAATTTGATCTTTAATTTTTTAATTACTATATATATATTATTTTTTCCCTTCATATTATCTTCTAGAATTTGATTTGATTTAATTTTTATATTTAGTTATTTTTCTTGATATTGTCAAATATTATAAAATAATCCATTTCTCAATAATTTACTTTTTACAAAAATAATTTTTCCAAAAAAAATATTTTTAATGAGTTTTTTAAAAAAAAACACTAACAAGTCATTTTATAAATTATTTTTCATGCTATAGTAAAATGTTGAAAAGTATTTTTTAATTTATTTTTCATAAAATTATTTGAAAATTAATTCCAATCTTAATAAGATTACTTGCGTCGATTATTTGGATTCGTTTAGCGTTCTTTGTCTTATATGTGCTTCTTGATATTTCATAGTAATTCATTGACAAGTCGAAGTATTTGAATATGAACGAGGAACCGCCCACCGTTGAATTATTACCTGGAACGAAAGGGACAAGAAAAAAAAGGCGAAAGAAGAAGAAAGCTGGACCAGATCGGCATAGCACGTGAAAAACAAGTTGTGGTGTCTTTTCCAGAACCCCCCTCGACTCAGCGCTGCCCCCTCTGCTGGTTCCATTTGGTATGTTCGTATATATCTTTTCCTATTCTCGTCTTGATTGTGGACCACAATTATGTCACGTTTTTTACATAGCCATTAGTCATGCTTAAAATAGCTTCACAACAAAACAACCGAGTATTTCAATAGCAGAAAGCAGTTCATGTTGCCATAAAAAGCAGTGGTCCAGGGAGGTGGCTTGCATCTTACCGCGTCATTAGTTTGAATTCTTCATGTCACTTCCAGCACACAAATTTGCGATGCATATTTGGTATGAATTGGGTCATTAGCATAGTGAATAAAAAAAAATTGATGTGATATTTCAGAATCCCATCACTATATAAATAATAATCTTTTGAGATTTGGATTAAAATCTATTTTTGAGTTTATAAGTTGGATAAAAATATATATTTTGATTTATAAAATATATTTAAAAAAACTTCATGAAAGTATGAATTTTAGTATAATTAGATATAGATATAATCAAATAATTGGTTTAGATAAAATATTAGAATTTAACTATATCACGTTTTAAAAACACAGCATTTATTAAATATTTCAAAGTGTGATAATTATATTGTTATGTTTAAAAATAATAATTGTTAATGAAAAATATGTTTTTTTAAATATTTCAAACCATTCCATAAAAAAATAGTCTTTGTTAATTCAATAATTTTTTTATTTTACTAAATTAATTTTAAAGAAAAATCATGCACATGTGGTGTTGGAATTTTACAAACAAATAATATTTTTTAAGAAAACATCATCATTGAATTTAAGACTTGCACGCGTTGTTAAGTCTTATCACCATCTTTTAAGATGCAGACAAACAACATGATGGGCTTTTTCGTTTTAGGCAGTAAAAAAATTAAAATCTATTTTAAATTATTTTGATATTCAAATATTATAGATAAATTTAAAATATATTTTGATATATTTCTAAATAAAAATATTTTTTTTTTAAATAACCACTATCCTAAATCACATAAATCTTTTGTCAATTTTGATGAGGGAATTAAATTGACTTTGCTTAAGTTGCAGAACTGAATTAAATTTATCACACAAAACTAACCAATAAATATTCTCGCACTTAAATTATCTCTCTTCTCTTGCATCTCTCTAAGATGAGTCTCTTTCAGAGTCTGTTGTGTGTTGGTGCCACGTGCCAGTGTTGTGCTGGTGATAATGCCCTTTCTTTTTTCGTTATGTTTCTTTTCTTCTTCAATAATACCAGGTCTAGTATATTTCCTCTGGACATGATGCTTTTTTTCACAGTTTTTCTCTAGTTTAGATGATGTTTTCCTTAGTTCAAGCCTTTTTTTTTTTTTAATTCTTCTTGTGCTCTTTTTCCATTGTACAGATCTTGGCCATGGTTTTTAAATCCTATTTAATTTTCAGTCTAATTAAAGATTTAGATTTTTTTTATTGGATCAATTTTTATTTAAAAAAATCAAAACAGTGTCATCTTAGTAAATAATAAAAATTAACAGGCTAGAACAGAGTTTTTAAATAAATTTTTTTATATCAATTAAGTTACCGGGTCCATCTAAACATGATTTTTTTTAATTTAATTTGATTTTAGTCTGCTTGCTCGGACCAGATTTTAAAATTATAGTATTGATATTGCAATGAAAATTTTATTTAGATTACTACTATTTCAGTTTTCAGATCTTTTGGTAAAAAATGCTTATCAAGGTGAAAGATCAAGGTTAGGCAGAGCCATTGGTGGGTTGCTGCTGGGAAAAGAAAACATCAGCTGTCCATCCACTTATAGAACAATATTATTTTATAGATTAGAATTCTAGATTTTTAGTTTTTAATTTTCACTGTATGTTTTAGATGGATGTCCTTCCAATAGTGTGCTAGCTTAGAATTCTCTGTGCTGATAATTCTATCTTGCCTAAGTTAGTTACAGGTCTAGATTGACCCATCTTATTCAATTTCAATTTAATAAAATATCTATCTAGAGATAGCGAGAGAGAGAGAGAGATACCATGGTTTTGCTATACAATTCAAAGCATTCTTTATTTGGCACAAATAAAGAAATTTAGGAATAAAGGAACCCTAACTTGTAAAATATGCGAGATTTTATTGTGAACCAGAGGTAAAGTAAAAAAAAGAGGGGCAAGAGGAATAAGAATAAGAATTATCACAGTCTAGAGACATTGACTTTTTAAGAAAAAGAATTGACCAGTTTTTACTTTTTAAGGAGAAGGAAAAGCACTGAGACCTTTTCCAATATGGTGACCACTATTCTCTAAAAAATTGTCAAGCAAGTCCCTTCTGGTCTGGTTCTTTTATCACTCTAACACATATTAATAGAAGTTCTATGCAAATAATATATGTTTAAGAAACACGGGGAAAGTTATACAGTTTCAACGCAACAGTTATTGAACATAACAATTATTTTAAAATTTATGCTCCTTCCAAATTAATTAACATGTACAAAAATTAACTCAAAATTTAATTATAATTTAGTTATGATGAAATAAGATTTAAGATCATATAGCTTGAGAGAGAATTTAGAGTTCAACAAGACTTTATTTTGTGATTTTTTTAGTATAAAATTAGAACTGTTCTGTTAATTTTTTTTTGATAATGTTAAGTGTGTAGAAAAAAATCTTAGGTTTTGAGATATTTTAGTGTATGTGTTTCATAAGGGTTACTTGTTCAAGCAAGAAAAATTACGGGTTTCTGCAAGGTTTAATTATTAATTTGAGCTTATGTAAGTGTATGTGCAGTATTTTTATTTTATATTATTTTGTAATTGGTAATGTTTATTATTTAAGTGATATTTAAAAGTGTGATAGTGGTTGTTTTTAAAAAATATTTTTTATATAAAAATAATAATTTTTATTTTTTAAAAATTTATTTTTAATATCAGCCCATTAAAAATTTTTAAAAATTAAATTTTAACCACCCTCCACTTTTTAAAAATATAAAAAAATAATTTTAAATGAAAAAATAAAATTTTAACCACCCTCTTTCTGGGGCTGCAATCTCTTGTCATCTCCTGCTTCACTTCTCTGTGAAATCACTTATCAGTCATTCCTTCACTTATTATCGTTTTCATGTTAGGATATAATACATACCATATCTGTCTATTTATTATTATTATTATCATTTTAAAGGGCTTGAGCATTGGAAGGATAACCCAGGTCTTAAAAAAAGCCAAGTTTAGTAAAATGATATAGTGAATTAAGAATGATAAGTTGTAGCATATTAAAAGATGTAATTTGATATTATGTTTTTATTTTTACTAATATAAATATTAAAGTTGGTTTGTGTATAACTTAACAACTCCTGTATATTTTGAAGTTAATAACTATATAAATTATCAGTAATTTTAAAATATATAATATTTAAATTAATAATTTAAAAAAATATATTTAATATTTGATTTATTGATATTTATCCATCAAAATTAATATTATAATTTTTTTTTTTGAAAAAAAATTCACGATGCAGTTAGCAGGAGCACCGTTTATCCAACATCAATGCAACACACCTTTTTATCGGTAAAGGTATGACGTTGACTCCTCTTCTTTACATCGTTTAATTTTGCAGAGGAGGGAAGGGAAAGAAAAGGCAATGGGTTACAATATCGGTAGCCAACATCTGGCTTTTCATCGAAATTTGAAAGAAACCAAACACAAGGAAAGCAGTTCGTTCCACGAGAAGTTGTCCTTACTTTAAGGCAACACCTGGGAATACAGTTGCACGATACTTTTTTTCAATTCTCGATTAACTTTTTTTAAAATCTTTAAATTCATATTTTTTAATGGTTTTTTATATTTTTTCATGCACGGATTTAAAAATAGAAAGATAATTATGAAAAAATTATTTTAATATATTATTAAATAACAAATAGATAAAATATACAACGTTTAGAACATGCTTTCAAAAGCAATCTTTTTTTCCTCCTTTTTTTTCTATTAAAATTGTGGTTAGACAGCTTTAGCTGTTGTCGGTAACTGTACATGATATATTTTTTTTTCTGCCGAATGATAGATTTAATCATCCATGGGAAATCTCATTCCAGAACCCAAGGCGCAGTTCCCCAAAAAAGGAGCAAATTGCATCTATATATTAAAAAGTAACTAAAATATATAATTATCAAAACTCATTTTGGAGATTAATTTAGAAAAAGGTCATGATCATTGAGTTCAGTCAGATAAATTATCTCAGTCAAATAATATCATTTCATTTATTTTTATTTTTCTAAGACTCAACTCGACCAATTTTATAAGAATTTAAAATAATTAATTAAATTATAAAAAATCAAATCGAGTTAATAAAGTTCTACAAAGCTGATATCTTTTTAGTTCTAACTCGAAACCTAATCATAATCGTGGTCATAAACTTTTTAAGTCAGCCTCTAAAAGGCTTAATAATTATATTAAACTATAGTAATTTTAATTAATAATTAACTTCCGTATACAAGAGATGAGATGGGAGTCTAAAATTTACTCAGGATAAAAACAATACGTCCTTTTCTAACTCATGAAGTGGTGGGACCCGACTGCACGATTCGACGCCATTCATCGACCTATTCTTCTTTACATGTTCTCTCACGTGTAGTATTTCCTACTTCCTTTATTCCCACGTGCTTCAATACCCTTCAAAACATTCCCCTCTCCATTTCCCTTCCCTCGAGTGTTGACTCCAATTCCCCGCCTGCAACTTCCCCCGTCTCCCTCCCCCCCCTCTCTGTTTTCAACAAAAAAATGAATTCCCTAAAAAATCTCTCAGTATTCTTTCTCTTGCTTTTAATCTTTACTGACCCTGTCGTCCTATCTTCTTCTTCAAAAACAAGAAGCACAAGTACAAATAACATTGACTATTCATTTTCGTTTTTTGATAGTACCATTGGTAATTCCTTGAATTCCAAGACAAAAAACCAATCAAAATCCACGGAGAGAAAAGCACCGACGTCAACCGGCTGTGAGGTGTGGACCAAAGCCTGCTCAGAGGCTGTTTTAGCACTGGCACGGCGGCCAGATACGGTTACTTGGTTAAAGATCGCGAGGAGGAAGATTCACGAGAATCCAGAGCTTGCTTTTGAGGAAGTCAAAACAAGTGAGTTAGTTAGATATGAGTTGGATAAGATGGGGATTGAATACAGGTATCCTTTAGCCAAAACGGGTATTCGGGCTTGGATCGGCACCGGTGGGCCTCCTTTTGTGGCTGTTCGAGCTGATATGGATGCCCTCCCAATTCAGGTAGCTAGTACCGATTTTTTTTTGTTTTCGTGCGTTTTTGTATGTATGCACGTGTATTGTTCAGGACGATGGTGTTAGTGTACTTTATAATTAATGATGACTTTGAACTCAGAGGCTTCATAGAAAACCAGCTTTTTGCGAGGTTCCCTTTTTATATTTTTGTTCTTGAAAAAATAGAAATTAAAACTGGAAATTAGTTATCTGTGTTCTTCTTTTGTATTTTAGACTTGAATTAGCAGCATAAAAATGTCTGATTTAAATAATTTGTTGTGGTTGGGATGTGCAGCTTGCTGCTTGTTTTTATCAAGCCCTTGATCTAAACTAATTTCTTTTTTCTTAATAAAACTAGAGAGGAAAAGAAGAAAAATAATGTGAAATGAGAATTTGTGCTCGGATATTATTTATTTATGTGTACTGACATGGAAGATAACCTCATTATAATTTATTAACACGTGTCAAATTAAAATCAGAACTAGTGTGATTTTTGAGCCTGTCTTGTAAGTGTCAGGTTAATATCGGTGATAAGACAGACAAACCATACGAACATTCAAATTTTAATGTGAAAGTTATCAGAGTAGACTGACAAAATACTTGATCTGTTTTGCATGGGGGCAATTATTAATATTAATGTCTCTTTATGGGACGAGGGAGTCGCTTTAGGCTTTCCGGTGTCACATGGTAATAAATTGGCTAGCCTAGCTTAACAAAGAACCTAAATCCTGGGGTTGCTTGTTCTAGGAAGCAGTAGAATGGGAGCATAAAAGCAAGGTAGCCGGCAAAATGCATGCTTGTGGGCATGATGCTCATGTCGCCATGCTGGTGGGTGCTGCCAAGATTTTGAAGAGCCGCGAACATCTCTTGCAGGTTTGTTTTTTTTATATTATAAAAGTCTTAAATAAATCGTAATAGGCATGGTTCTAGTTACCGTTTTCAATTTCAATAAGAAATTGTCGGGAATCGTGAATTTAAGGAGAATGTTGGGTCTTTGGAGAGAGTGATGTTTGTTGTGTGCGAGGAGCAGAGCATGATGATGCTATGGAAACAGGCAACAAGAGTAGAATGCCATGGATCCGTGAACAATTTCTGTTGGACCTCATTTTGAGCGGATAGCATTGAATTGGTCTCTACCAAAAAGTATGGGCAGGGGAGGATGGTGTTGGGTCACTTTCTCTTAGCCATTAATGCCGAATAGCTTTTTTTATTTTATCACTTTCTCCTTGCTATTTTCATCAACTGCTGACCTGTCTCCACTCTTTAGTTTTTGGGCACGATGAATCTGTGGTCTATTCCATCGCACTCTAAGCATCATCTGAAATCTTTAATTACCCTTTCCCATATCCGTATCGTTGATTACAGGCACGAAATTCTCAGACCCACCGCGCAGTTACGTCTTCGTTATGAGTAATGCTACACACATACAGCGATCATTTTTTTTTTGGCACGATACTTAATCATTTAATAGTTTATACATCTGTTTGTACGTGAATTTAGTATTTTTTTTCAAATCATTCTTCATATAAAAAAATGGAAAATAATTTACAGACAGAAGAATCTTCTCACTAAATTTACATACAATCTGATATATCATCATGTGAGTATTAAAATATGAATTTTTTAGATTCTAAATTATTAGATTTACATGAAAAGCGTAGCTGCTAGATGTATTTGTTTTGAAAATTTTCTTGTACACCAAACTCTTCATTGAAAATTGATGGCTATACAGAAGACAAAATCACCACAACTTCCTCTCAAGTCTCAAGTGAGTCAGAGGTAGTTTAAATTTCTGGGCATCTCGTGTAATCAAACGTGTGTTTTCTTTCTTCTCTAGGATTCCTCGCTCATGCTTTTGTCTTAATCAGTTTGACATATGAGGAAACCAACTGCCCGTAATGTGAAAGTCATGCATCATGAGTATTCAAATCATACATGGGCTCACTACTTTCTTCTGCTCTCATTTACTTTTTTTAAGTATGGGTAATTGGGTTGGAATTTGGAAGCCGAAAGCATTTTACCACTTTTTAGTGGGATGTCACATTCTGTGGACAATATTTGTTTAGAAGAAGCGCTGGTGATGACTTTTGAGATCTTTACTATGTTAGATTTTATCCTTATAAACTCGTATTGTTACTTGATTTGTTACCTGCATGGACAAGACACCTAAGATTTTGATATGCATAGTAGCTTAGCAAAGTTGCTGCTGCACGGTAAATCTCTTCATTTCAAAAAAAGATTTTTTTTTTTTTGGTTGGGGTTAATGTTGCAAATTTATTTCTTACTGTGTCCTACATGGGAGCGGATTTGAAGCCCAGAATCTTTAGCTTAAATAAATGAATTAACCAGGAAGCTAGTTTTCCACGATGGCATTTTTAAATGCCTAAAGTATATGGAAAGATAGCATTAAAGTAATAATGTTCCGAAGAAACAAACTTCTGTCCATTGTCACTCTCTCTGTAAGAAATAAACCATATAATCCAAGCGAAATGCTTAAAGATTTGATCCCTTGAAGAGAGTGTTATTGTCTAGACTATTCAATAGTGAAATGGAATTAGGTTTATTATACTTCCTTGGTTTTAAATGAAGTGATTAGTTTGGGTTAATTTCAAACACTAATGATTTTTATACTCCGACGTAACTTAATTGGATATTTGATGTTCCTAAAGGACTAGTGATTTTATAAAACCAGGTCATAATTAAACAAAAAATTCAACAGGTTGACATAGACGTGTAAGCTAATTCAGCTTTTATCACCTCGAGTCGCGTAATGAAATCAACGGAAAATGATGATCATCTTCCATGCCCGGGACTCTATCTTGATGGGAACTCTATAGTCTGTACAGCTTTCTCAACATTATACTTAAAGACAGAAGATCTTTATTCATGTTTTGATGATACCACGGTGGATATCTAAACTTGCTAGTTTCGCTGCTGCAATTACAGGGAACTGTAATACTGCTCTTTCAGCCAGCAGAGGAAGCTGGGAATGGAGCAAAACGGATGATAGCAGATGGGGCTCTCGATGACGTGGAAGCTATATTTGCAGTTCATGTATCCCATGAACATCCCACTGCTATCATCGGTTCAAGGCCTGGTGCTTTGCTTGCTGGATGTGGCTTCTTCAGAGCAGTGATTAGTGGCAAAAAGGGCCGTTCTGGTAGCCCTCACCACTCTGTTGATCCCATTTTGGCTGCCTCTGCAGCTGTAATCAGCTTACAGGGCATTGTGTCTCGTGAAACAAATCCCTTGGACTCTCAGGTATCCATGTTCAAAAAAAGCTTAGCTTTCCAAAACTGTTTGCATTCTTCAGAATTGTAATTTCTAGAACTCGGAATTGCTCAATGCAGGTAGTGTCTGTCACCACAATGGACGGAGGCAATAATCTGGACATGATTCCAGAAACCGTTGTACTCGGTGGCACTTTCAGGGCATACTCCAACACAAGTTTTTACCAGCTTCTTCAAAGAATCAAAGAGGTTTGTTCTGGTTCCCGTTTTATAATTCGATTCATGTATTAAATTGAATTAATATATACTTTAGGCTATCATGACTTAAATCATCGCATGATCGCTGGCCTGCTGGCTAGCTATCGATCCGGGCCTGAATGACCTTCTGTTTAGGTAATTAATAACCCGCCTTCCATATTCTCCTACCTTTCTTGTCGAAGCCTGAAAAGGAAACACCTTGTTCTGTGGCTAAGGACTTACAAGTGGGGACCATAAACGCATTTCTCCAGCCACACCAGCCTCAAGGAGGCTTCATACTTCATAGTTATAGGCCACTCTTTGCTGAGTACTTGTCAAATGTGAATAATTGATCATCTAACAGTTTTTGAGTCCGTATGAAACAGGTGATTGTTGAACAGGCTTCTGTTTTCAGATGCTCAGCAACAGTAGACTTCTTTGAAAAGGAGTCCACGATCTATCCCCCAACAGTGAATGATGATCATATGTACGAGCATGTGAGAAAGGTGGCCACTGATTTGTTGGGTCCAACAAACTTCAGGGTGGTACCCCCGATGATGGGTGCCGAGGACTTCTCGTTCTACACACAAGTGGTCCCTGCAGCTTTCTATTACATAGGCGTGAGGAACGAGACATTGGGTTCAATACACACAGGCCATTCACCATATTTCATGATAGATGAAGATGTTCTCCCCATAGGTGCTGCAACACATGCAGCTATTGCTGAAAGATATCTCAATGAGCGTGGTTGAAGTGCAGTAATAAGCCCTAGCTTATGCAGCTAGGCAAGAATTGAATCTCTCAGAGCAAGATAATGCGGTAACTTGCCATGCGATTCCTGCTTTCTTATTTGTGGCATACATGGGGTAGGGGAGGGGGGCGATAGAAGGGATTGATTTCCCTTCGCCAGTGTAAAGGATCAAGGGAGAATCCATACTCATGGATGAGGTTGTAAGCAGTAACTCTGTTTGAACGCTTTCAAGCTATAGTTAATTCGCTTTTAGTTCTGTTCAAAGCATTGGTATTGCAGGTATCCTTTTTGGCTTACAAAAAATTATTATATAATTTAAGCAGAAAATTATTCATAATTTGATTGCAAGGTCCTGCCAATAAGAGTAAATATCCTTAACCCTGTGATCTATGTATTAGAAACTTCTAATGTCTAATGCTTTGAATTCGAAAAGTACAACTTCAGGGTTTTGATAAGTTTAAAATTCCATTAAGATGGGATGAGAAGTTCTATAAGATTGAAGAGATGTTTTTCCCAGCCCAGTTCTTGACCCGCGGAGATCATTTAAATTAAAAAAAAGGGAAGAAATTAAAAAAAAAAAACTAAAACTAAAAGAGATGGAGAAAATAGTGTTCACCTCCACGGACGAGAACAGTGTTTTTTCCTTCTTGACCTTAAAAATAAACAGCTCTTTGTCATGTGTTTAAGGGTAAAATAGTATGTCTAGGGATAATTAAATTGATTGGAGGCGGGACATGTATTTTGTGTTTGGATTGAATATTAAATTTACAATAATACCCTTAAAAGAAATTAATTTTGAACTCCTGCTCCGGGTTAATTTGTACTTTTAATAAAAAATATACAATAAAATAAAAATTTTATCCTTGAAATAAAAATAACTAATAGGCAAATGGAGGGTCTTTCTCTTATTTTAAATATTGTTGCACAGTAAAAAGATTTTGATGTTTTCAGTGTTAAATAATTTAACTCTTAGATTAAAGAGTATTTTTGTCACTTTATTACTAGTGTTTTTTTGTAATTAATTATTTTGGGTGGGTCATATGAGTATTTTAATAATTTAAAAAGAATCAAATAAAAGGTTAATATATATCAGCTATTTTACTATCTTTAAGAAACTTGTTTAGTTAATTCTAGTGATCATACAATATTTCAGTGTAGCTTCAACTTCATCTCAATATTTTTTACTTAGATATGTGAATGTTCACTAATAGGAGGTTCGATGGTCATTTCCTTTTTTCTTATTTTTTTTCTAGATGTTTGTGCCCTACCACTCAATTTTCCAAGCCAACCCCCAAACTTCTATTTATTTTATTTAATCCTTGTTCTTTAGGCTATAAAAAAGAATTCATTGAATTAATTTTTTTTAATTTCATCCTCATTTATTTTTTTTGCTTTGTCTAATTTTATCTATATCTTTTTTATTGCTATTTTTGTAGTCTAAAGTAAATTTTAAAGTTGCATTTCTTCTTGGATTCCACCATTTGTAAATCTTTTCCTTATAATTTCATTCTTTCTCTCTCTTTTTTCATTTTGCTTTGCAAGATTTTCAAAAGTGGTATTTTTTTTACCAGATTTAATTATTTAGCATTTAATTGGTTTAGATTTAAGCTTGGTTAAGTACATGTTTAAGATTTTACAAGTTACAAACTTTATAAATTAACCTAGCTTTATGAACTTTGCCTTAAATTGCTTTAGTTTTTTTTTTTTCATTTTATCTTTCAATATTTATTTAATTAAAAATTGAAATCTTTTTTTTTCATGCTTTCTACGAGCTAGGTTTTTTCATTTTTTTATTTAATTGGG
The DNA here is from genome assembly GCA_015708895.1 of Populus ilicifolia. NCBI lineage: Eukaryota > Viridiplantae > Streptophyta > Magnoliopsida > Malpighiales > Salicaceae > Populus > Populus ilicifolia. The sequence goes on from SRLM01000024.1 coordinate 1,159,869, forward strand.
CTACCTTTTTATCTATTAAGTTTATTTTAAAAATAAATTTTATTCTTGAATTAAATAAAATTAATTAATTAAATATAAGTAGGTGCTCACTTTATTTTGTTTGGCTCAATTTGTTTTTCCAAGGTTACTCTAAATTTTACAATCAAGTTTAAACTATATTAACAAGCTTTTTTTATAATGGGCAATGTTCGAGCATGTTGCCATCATTCCTTCCCCCCCCGCCCTTTTCTTGTGGGTATATTTGGTTGTTTGTTACCATATATTTTTTATAACGTATAAGCTATCATTGCTTATAATTTAAATCAAATTATTAAATACAGTTAAATTAATGACTCGAGTATCACGTTATAAATATTCTCATCATCTTAAACATCCCTTACCCGTGCTAAAATTTCTTTGACTCGAGTATCATGTTTTTTTCACCTTATAAATATTGTCATCGTCTTAAACAGTCCTTTTGTGCGCTAAAATTTCTTTGACCCAACCATGGAGCAGCACCGGTCACCAATGTAACATCATAAATCCCATCCCCCCAATGGCCCCTCACCTTTGCCTAATTGTTTGACCCAGCGGTTCAAATTAATCCCACCTTAGTCCAACTCGTTCAGAAGCTGACCATCTGCAACCCGGTCAGGTCTCACTAAACGATGTGACAATATATAAGTAAATGTAACTTCAATGATACCCCGCCTAGATTTTAAGAACATGCCACAAGACAAGTATATATAACTTCGAGGAACCAGAGTGACTGGGCAAAGGAGGAGGGATATCCAGTCAGACCGAACCCCCGTTGCATCTAGGCATATAGACCAGACCCGGTCAAATCAGTAGAGAACAAAACTCAGCCAATAAAATCACATATAAAACACACATTAGTTAGTTGTCCTCCTGTGTATGTCACTCCATAAACACATAAATAAGTTCATCAATAAGCCCCATATGTGGATTTGTCATGGTCATTGACGATGCGCGGTTCCCCTGAACTACTGAAAATGCTGTGCATGACAATCCTACATTTCTGCTGTGCTTATTCACATAGAAAGGCATACATTTTATTTAAACATACCAAAACACGTTCCAGCTTTTTGACGAGGACAACAGCAGGGTAAAAAGATGGGTGTGCTAAGAACGTCCATTCAGATTCCAACCTTATGCTAATGCCACGTAATTACAGAAAGAGTACAAGAAAGTTCCCTCTAAAGGTTTTCCACAACTAACAATGCCTCATTTGTAGGATAAGCTCACCTCTTCTCACCACACAAACATCTTGCAGCTTGTAGAGCGAAATATGTTAGGATAACGTCAGCGCCAGCCCGTCGAAGACACATCAAGGACTCCATCATAACTTTTTCTTCATCAATCATTTTGAGAACCCCACCAGCCTTAATCATTGAGTATTCACCAGAAACCTGCACTCATAAATTAAGAGAAAAAAAATCATTATGAAGAATATGTAAAAAGTTCAGAGGGGGCAAGGAAGGGCACTAAAGTGAAGTTGTAGTTGAGGGACAACCAGCAATATGGGAATCTGGCTACACTGGCAACACTAATTCCATCGTTAACCAAAAAATATATTTTTGATGAAGGCTAGAGGCATGAAAATCCAGCTGCTGATCAAAATTTTAGTTTTTACAGGTATGCAGGGGCAGATAGTATCGTGGGCTATGTCATATAGGTTAGAGGGAAATATTTTCAGTCAAAACTGAAATGTCTTCTGCCAGACCATAATATCCATATAGTTACGGACCATACCTGATATGCAGCAATTGGCAGAGGAGATTTATCTCTGAGAAGCCTTATAATATCCAAATAAGGAAGACCAGGTTTCACCTGTGAAACAAGGAGAAGCAGCTTCAGCATGACAGAATGTTCCCCATTAATAGAATACATTTCAAAGTTCCAAAGAAAGCAATGCCAACCAGAAGGATATCAGCTCCTTCAGACTCGTCTTCATGGGCCTCAACCAGAGCCTCTCTGTAATTTGCTGGGTTCATCTGATAACTTTCATTCACCATGCCAAACAATATCCAAAAGTCAGCACTAAAATTGCATGTTTATAAAATTTGTCACATTCCAAAGAAACAAAAAAAACCCTATACGTCTTTTTGTCTCCAAAGCGTGGGTTTGAGTCCAGTGCCTCTCGAAATGGTCCATAAAATGAACTGGCATATCTGTGTAGAAATATGAGGGATTAGAACATAAAAAACACTAACCATTTGCATTATATCATACAGTTGATAAGAAACAGGCCAGAATTGGACATAGATCACAGGATAAAGCAACAGGAAATGTCAACATGTGGTACATGAAGAAAGTACATAGTTGCATAACATAGGAGGTTTTAAACATTTGGAAATTGGAAAGTGAGAAGTTCCCTCCATTTATTCCTTTTTCTATATAAATCATAAAAGCTTTCTTAACAAGGTTGCAAACTCATGGTTTGTCTCTAGTTTAAAAGCTTGCATTAGTAATTGGCGAGTTATAGCTATATATCTCCACACTTACACGAGTTATATAGAAAAATGAAATTTCACCCATAGCACAAGGAAAAGAGGTAATGAGTGTGTGTGTGTAAAAATAAATAAACAAATTAATTAAAAGAGAAATCAACCCTTTGAATTACTTTGCCGTATAGGACATGATTGAAACATGCTGAAATCCTTCTGCATCAAGAGCTTTCCTCATTGCTCCTACACGCCCATCCATCATGTCACTTGGACTAACAACATCTGCTCCAGCCCGGGCCTGTTGGTAAAGTGACATCATAAACAGTATAAATGGCTCAATTCATAAAGAGCACAACACCATTTACCCCAGCTTGATATAAGTCTTAAAATCAGAGTTCATATGTTTTTGTGAGGACTGAAATCATCAATCTCAGGATTGAAAAAGATATGCATCAGGGAATAAGAGGGAAGGGGACCATATGAGTTTTCTGAAACCTCGGGATTGGCCCTCACATCTTCAAAAAACTCAAATAGAAGTACTTCATATTGATCCAAATGATGAATTGTGCAACACATCCATTCAGAATTACCTGAGAAACAGCTTGTTTACATAATTGATACACTGTCTCATCATTCATTATGACTCCTGCAAAGTATCAAGGACAGATCAGTAATTCATGCGTAGCTACTTCTTTCAAGTAGTGCTCATCATCAACCCAACTTTCATGCTCGTGCACAGTAATGTTACAAATAGAAAAATCATGACAAGACAAATATTTAGATAAAAAATAATTTTTTTCCTTAAACAAACTGGCTGTGTAATTCAATAACAAAGGAAGTCCAGCAAAATATGCCAAAGGTTTGTCTAATTTTAATACCAATCCTTGCATTGTGCTAATTGAATTTTTTTTTTTAGGATATATCTGATTTTTTGTTTAACGCACAAAAGATATAGCTTCTTCATTGCTAAAGGAGAGCGGAAGCTGACCCTATAAAGAACAACTTAAATACCAACTAGAGGTTGGCTAAACGTAAATATATTTAATGGTTTGAAATAAAAAGAATCTCAATGCATTTGATTCCAAGCTTGGATTATTGCCCATTCATGAATATTTAAGCAAATGTCATATCTTACAATTTGGCAGGTGTCTTACGTCATCTTAGTCATCTCCTATTAAAGTGATCTTAGCAGTTACAGTTTTCTTCTTAATATAACAGCAACAGTTGAGATATCAGATGTGTCTCTTACCATCTTCTCTGACAATGCCATCATGCCCATCAGAGGAATATGGATCCAGAGCAACATCAGTGTAGATAACCTACGCAAACAGAAAAGACTGAGAGAGGTTACCATACTCAAAGCACAATTTCTTCAGCTTGAAGAAGCATCCTAAAAGATAGAAAAACTAGGTGCTTTGACTTACAAGGTCAGGGTATTTGTCCTTGAGCAGCCGTATTGCTCTAGGAACTAGACCATTATCATTGTATGCTTCATCTCCCGTGGAAGACTGGCATGCAAAAATCAATTATCTTATACTTATCTAAAAGGAAGGGAAAATCTAGAATTTTTTCAATAAAGAAAAGAGAAATCAGAGGAAAAACATAAACCTTCAAAGCATCTGGAACTTTGGGAAAGAGAACAATACTGTTTACACCAACATCTCGAGCCTTCGCTACCTGCACCAGACTGCTTATGTTAGAAGGGCATTGGGTATATAGATTAATCTTGTAATGCAAGAACAAAAAATACCAACAGAAAATCTTGAGCATGGGTGTTCTGTTGAAGGAACTAATGCAGAATCTTTGATTTTTCCGCATCATTTTAAACTTACAAGTAAATTTTTAATTGGTTTGAGTAAAATTCATTAACTGTCAATAGAACCCATTTTAGTGGATTTCCTCAGCAGTTAAAGGAAATTCAAGTCAGTGCAATGCAATGGATATGAAACTTATAAAAAAATGTGGGTTTAAATAACTACAAATATCATTTCTGTCAAGAAATAGATAATGAAGTGGAATATTAGGCAGGGCCAAACGACCTCTTCCACAAGTCCATGTCTCCATCCAAGCCTATAACATCCAGGCATTGCTCCAATAGGTGTGTCTTCCTCACCTGCAAATCTCAAAACACATGATGCAAACTAAGAAAGATAAAGTTCCCTAAGAAAAGGAGGAGATTGTAAATTAAACTAGAAAAGGAAGCACATAATCATCACCTGCAAAAATACCAACCTTCATGAATAAAAAGAGGATAGACAAAATTGGCAGGCGATATGCTAGTTTCTTGGAATGTTGCTCTCATGGCAGGTGACTTGCGATTACGACGTGGACGACGACTAAGTGGCTGACAAAAACCACCATCAACAATCGATCAGATTTGGGAATAAAACGTGTACATTGAGTGGTACCACATAATTGATACGCCATTATTACACAAATAATCAGAAGTAATTTCCTTAAAAAAATCTAAATATTTGACATTAATAAACAACAAAAACAACCAGTTGAAAACAAGCAATTACCCACAAAATGTCAAATGATTCGATTCAATTCAATTCGAATCAAGTTGAGGAACTTACAAGAGAAGGGACGACTGGAGTCCCAGCGGGTGCGGCAGGCATAGGCGGCACAGGAGGGGCCTCGGGCACGTTCCCTGCCACAACAGAAGCTTCACATTCCGCGTCACTTAACCCCAACTTCTTTATTGGACCATCCTTCTTTTCACTGGCTCTCACAGTAAAAACACGCTTTGGACATCCTATAATCGAGGTTTTCTTGCCAACATTGAACCTCAAGTTACTCTTAACAGAAGGTTTCAGACCAAAATAGTTTTTGCCTTCCACTGCAGGAACCGTGCAGGGACCACTGAAGATTGACGAAGCCATGACTGTCTCAGAAACACAAATAAATAACCACAAAAAAAAGAAAATAAAATCAATGGTGGTAATGAACTGGCAAGTGTAAATTTCCAAAGGAAAGAGGGTAATTAAAGAATATAATAAGCCTTTCAGCGATGTTTGGCAATTCGATTTATTTATAGCATAACAACCAAACAGAGGAAATAACAAAGCGAAATGGAAACGTGAAATTGGCGAGAACGAGGAGATCGTACCTTGAAAGCGAAGAAGCAGTGGGAGTTGGAGAGAGAGTGGGAGGAGAGGGCTTATCTGTTGACGGGGAAAGGAAATAGAGGGGAGCCAATAGAGAGGAAAGCTGATTGGGGACGTTGACAGAATATAGTAAAACTTTGACAAATGACAAGGAACGGACTGGCTGGTTCTTAAGGTGGATGGCTGTTGTTGGGTGGGCTTGTTGAGTCTACTTCGATTTGTTTTGCACTCGCTTTCTCGGCCACTAACATTTTATTTTGGGCCTAGCCTTTCAACAGGGCCTTATCAATTCCGGGCTTGGGTCTGAATAATTAGTAATCTGGATAATTCTACTGCTAATCCTACTAACATGAGCGAGCATCTCATTATCTCACGCCTTGCGTCTATGTGAAGGGGCACGATGGGGGCACTAATATAGCATCCGAATAAAACGACAGGAGCTGGGGTAGCATAAATTAGCTATCAGGAAAAATATCCATTCTACTTAAACATTTTAATCATAAGGTTAGAGCTTTTAATCATACTAGACAAGCACACAAGCGATTTTTTATGTTTTCTTTTCTTAGTTTTTCTATATATATCTTATTTATCTCTTCGATTTTGGTATAAAAAAATAGAGAAGTTAAAAAGACGACGAGTACTCTTTTCTTTACAAAAAAAAAATCAAATTTAATATCTTTTCTTAAAAGGAAAGACATTTTAATAATACCCATTTAACTAAAACTTGGTTGTAAAAGAATAATCATAATAAAAATCAGGTCTTTTCAGAATACAGAATTGTGATATCGTCTACTCAAGATTCGTACGAGATGCCCATTTGAGCCTCAAGCAACCACATGCATATGGTCTGGCTAATTAACAAGATCGGAACCTAACCCTTAGTCAATTGTCGTCTGTAAGAGGTGTGCTGGTTAACATGTGTGTTTTGTGGGGTTTTTGATATGTTAATATTAAAAATAAAAAATTAAATATTATTAAAAAAAAAAACACTAAAATCCTTCAACGGACAAAATCTAGCGTGATATACGTGGGAAATTTCACTGTCATCCAATTGAAAATATTTTCTCATACTGAAAAAATGAGTTGACAAGAGAAGAAGAAAAGAAAGAGGAATATTTATAACGGGACAAAATGACCAAAGCCAAATCCTTGATATAAATTCGAGTGCTTAGCCAAAAGAAGAAGATGTACAATTGAAGAGACTACTCATTGAAACATGGCCTGATTCCATGTTAGGCTTACCAGCGCATTATATGAGAAAAAAGGGACCTAGCTAAAAATTCATGTGCAGGATTTGATTCTGGTTGGACACCACAGCAAAGCAAGATTTTCTAAAAGGAGTGGATTTTCACGCATGAAATTACTTACAATCATGACAATCATGTATAGACTCTTAGATGAAAGCAAGCTAACAACAATTGAGCAAAGAATGTTACCTTTCTTGCCTTTTCTTTTCCATTACAAGCCCTAACCATACCGTGGGATACTGAGATCACTATCATGAGGTCCCACGAAAGATATAGGATTGGAAATGGAATAAAAAAAAGTTCACGGATTTGCAAGCTCTTCCTGCTTATATAGCAGTACTAGCAAGAAAGACTCTGACCACTTGCATGTACAATTGTGCAAGAGCAGGATTAATAGCCTGAAAGAATATATGTGAAGCATGGAAGAAAATGGTGATTGAGAGAGATCGAGGGAGGTCTGTATGTGAACGAAACACCCCTTGTCTTTTCGCGCCCCTGAAACGCAAGATGATTTTCGAGGTAACTGCGGGCATTGTCAAGGCTAGCACGGTTTACAGACATATTATTGACACTCATCAACTCTTACATGATCTTCAACCTTGATTGTGAACGTTGGGAAAAAACAAATGGTTCTCTGACTTTTGTTGGACCTTGTATGTGTTCATGCTCGTGCGCCCAGAAAATATTAATTTCCCTGAGGCAAACATAAAGGCTTTAGGTAATCAATAGAAACCAATGAATTTTAGTCTATTATTGTGATTGATGAGAATGGATCGCCGTGAGCAATTTCTTGTTATGTGTTCACATGCAGAAAATTAAAAAAACAAAAATAGAAGAAATTAAGAGAGTCCTCAGCTAATTAATTAATTAGCTTAGCATGTGTTAAATTTGTATTATCGAAACTTCAATGATGGGACAAGATAAGGAGGAAGCACTGCCTGGCCGCGATCCTTTTTATTTGGAAAATCTTCTTCAAGCGACATATTGCAGGATAGCGTTAAGCAGGAGCATGAAAAGAAACAAAAACTAATCTGTAGAAATAACGATTTCACAACTAAGAAACTTCAGAATTAATTATTAAGAATACAGATTCTGAATCATGAAGTTATTTTGTCTTTGTAAAGAAGACCAAACTAGTAGAACGCAATCAAGATAGGGTGGAGAGAACCTAAAATTGAAGACACCTTTGAGTTTATGAGATGTTAATCTTCTATCATATATTTTAATTTGAAGAGTGTCCATAAGATGTAGAGAAAAAATCCAGATACTGTACAAGAAAACAAATCTACACATATTCTGATATAAGTTGAAGATGTCCTTTCTTGTAATAAATGTTTCGTGTCTTAATATTCCAATTTGCCAATTAATTTTATTCTCGGCATGTAAGATTTATCAATTTAATTTTAGTAGAGTCATCCAAGATTAGATGGCACGTGCAAATTAATTAAAGCCATGTATTGTTATAGTTGATCACTCTACCATAGATATCATAATTTTTCAAAGCATGTTTATAACGATAGAGAAAAGATTGCATAAAAATCCAGTTAGAAGAGGGTGCTTTCCTTTACTGGAAGAATATATATGTACATATATATAT
>SRLM01000024.1:1168283-1239591 GCA_015708895.1 Populus ilicifolia
CTATATATATATATCAAAGATTTTGTCACATCAAAACTCTTTTTAGATAGTATGGGAGCTACACGTTTAACCCTAAAGAAATATATGGTAATCAACCGAATATTATTCTAAATTTATATTTTGAATATTACCACCATGAATATGTTGTTATTAGTCTGATAGCCATCATTTCAGATAAATCAACCGAACCAATTTCAACACCAGCATCACAGATCATTGTTCACCTAGACAACTTTATGTTTATTGCTGGTATTACACTGGATAAAACCAATCACTCATATGGCCTCAAATCATGCGCATATATGTTAAGAGAAATTATTTAAGATATAAACAACCAAAGAGTTTGCTTTAGATTTATTCTATATTGAAATAATACCTTTATAATATAATTAAGTTTTTTAAACCAAACAAGAGAAAAAAATATGTTTGTATTTCATTTTTTTTCCCGTGTTAGACTTGAAAATATTTTAATAAAATATTATATTTTTTTAATATTATAATTGTTAATGAAACTAAATGACTATTAAAAAAATTATGTTTCAAATTAAACTAAATAGATGATATTCAATTTTATCATAACAGTCACAAATATCAAAATTAATTATAAAATAAAAAAATTAATTCAAAAATAAATTAATCTCAATAGTCACAAGTGTCAAGTGCTATATTTTGATATTATAAATATTCATAGAATAGCATTAGGGAGCTCATTAGAAAAACTCATCTACCACGGTTTTCACTGAATTTACTACATAATAAAAACTCATATTTATAAACATTTAGAATAAATATCTTTCCATTCTTTATTCATTTTAAAACTACACCAACAATATGCATGGGCTCTCATAACAAAGTTGGATACCTCACTGGAGAAGTAAGACACACAACACTTGAATATCCCAATCTTGAAACATGGATTAGAAACCACAAAGTAAAAGGTTGGTTTATTGACTCAATAAATTTGTTGCTGTTTATGATTTATTCATTTCCCTGTAACTAAGAAAATATAGGAGATTGTATCGTAAAACTTTTATGATAGATTAGGATAATGCTTTTATTTTTTTAAATAGGATCAGAGGTCTTACAATACAATGTAAAATATAGTCTATCATTATCAATATATTATAATGAACTTGTTGCTATTTTTCAAGAAATTAATCATAGAGCTATCTCCCATAATAGAACAATTAAGGGGGTGGTCTAGTTGCATTTCACAATGGTTAGGCTTTGAGTTCATATTTTTCTAAATATATTTAACTATAAAGTTGACTAGGTATGTAAAGAAATCTTATGAAAAATCCAAAACTTGATTTAAAGAGTACACGTGCATGTGTTATGAGAGAATACCAATTGAAATAAATAAGGGAAGGTTCTGGTATAATCTTAGAAAGCTAGATTATATTGGCTGATAAACTAGCAATGACCACTATTGAGCTCTATACAAAGTTGTAATAATCAACCAACCAGCAAGTCTAATAGACTGAGATGTTCTCTTTGTGGTGAAATTTGTCATTTAAAATAGCAATAGTATGAACTAATTAGCAATCCCAAATGAAGGGACTTCATGAAAAAAACCTTAAAAAAAATTATAGAAAAAATTATGGTAACTTTTATGGAGGAAGACCGATCACCAACTACAACAAATATTGTTTACTCAAAAGTTATTAGTAAGACTTACATATTCTCTTCAACTTCCAAGAATAAACTTGGACTATTGATATAATTGCTTTTAATCACATGATCAAGGACTTCAATGAATTAAAATTTTTTTTCCTGTCTCTATACTTTATTATTTTCATAACTAAGGTTGGCACATCTCCTATTATTAGAAAGGGATATGTCATCTTATCCAATGCTCTCACTTTAAATATAGTCCTTATTGTTCTTTCCTTTTAATATAATATATTATTTATTAGCTAAATTACCTTCATTCTTTCTTGCATTGTAACCTTTTATTTTTTTTATGTTTTTCAAGAAATTTTGAATCAAAATATTTTTGGTTATATTATAATATGGGGTTAAACTTTACTACTTAGAGTTGATATGAAATAAAAAACTAAAATTTTGTCATAAAAATCAAGCTAATAACATAGATATAACTCGAGCAACTATATCATTATGGTACCGCATACTAGGATATTTTTTTTTTGTTGTTTTAAAAAGATAAAATCATATATATTTTTTATTTATGATTAATTTAGATTTTTATTATGATACTTATAAATTGCCTAAAAGCCACTGTATTATATATTTACCAAGTCTGAATTAGAGTTTAGTACCTTTTAAAGTTATTCATTTTGATCCTTAGGATCCTACAAAAATTCTTTTTATTTCTAAGCCATGTTACTTTATTACATTTATTGGTGAATATATAAAAATGATTTGGGTTTTTTTTTATGTTTTTCAAAACATTTTAACTTGAAAGATTCTTGGTTATAATATTAGATGAGGGGAAACTTTATTACCTAGAGTTGACATAAAATAAAGAGCCAAAATTCAATAAAAAAAAATCAAGTTAGTAGCACGAACATGGCTTGAGCAACTATATCATTATGGCATCATATACTAAGATATCTTTTTTTTAGTTATCTTAGAAAGATAAAACCATATATTAAGATTTTCATTGTGACACTTATAAATAGGCTAAGAGCCATTATATTTTATATTTATCAAATCTGAATAAAAGTTAGATATCTTTTGAGGTTATTCACTCCAATGCTCAAGATCCTATAAAAATCCTTTTTAATTTCTAAAGTCTATTACTTTATTTTATTTATTGATGAATATATAAGAATGATTTGGGTGTCATTTCTTAACAAAAAAAAAGAGAGAGTATATACATACTATTTTAAGAATTTTATAATACGGTTAACATGTGGTATTAAAAACATATTCGTATTCTACAATCTAATAATGATATTAAATATATAAATGTATCTTTCAGTAATCTTAGAATTCTTTATCAAACCTCATATACCTATACTCCGTGACAAAATGAATTGGTGAAAAGAAAAGGTATATAATTATTTGCAGTAATTCATATCTTTCTCTTTAGTGTAAGCATAACTCGATTTTATTATGGAGAGGTTATGAAATTTATTGTTCATCTCATTAATTGAACAACTTTTTGAGTGATAGACTTTTAAACCTTCTAGCAAAAAAACACATTGCTCACTTCTAATTACTCACTTTTCAAACCTTGAACTACAAGTCTTTGGTTGTATTATATATGTTCACATCCCAGAAAGTTCATGAAGAAAATGTGATCCTTGTGTAAAATGATGTGTCTTTCTTGACTATTTTGAGTTTAAAAAATGATATAAGTGATATAACACTTAAACTTGAAAACTAAATGTGATTTTAGATGCCTCTTTTCATGAATCAAAACAAAGTTACGCATGAGGGGATTATAGATCTTCTCTTCATGGAACGAGCTATAATGAAAATAATATATTATAAATAGGTATATGAAAAGATTGCTAGAGAGAGTTAAAAAAATAAATGAACAATTTGGTAAATTTAGTCAATAAAAGTATATAACATTCCTCAAGTTGAGAGTGAGTTAATGGTATAACCAGAAAATACCTCAAGTATGCCTTCAAATTTGCCTATATATATACCATTAACTGAAGAATCAATCTAGAATATTCTACCTCAAGTAATTTTAAATTTCATTATTGATAATTCTAATAAAATATATGTTCATAAAGAAAATATAACTTCCAAGCATTCACAAAGATCAAATAAAGAGGTTACAAAGAAACAATATGATCTTGATCTAAAAGTCAAAGTCAAGTGCCTAATTAGCAATTATGTATCCTTTCATAGATTGTTTAAATCATATGTATTATTATTAATTAATTATCTACTATATTTATTTCTTTTGATTTTCAAGTTGCATTAACCAATCCTAAATGGACAAAGGTCATGAGTAAAAAGATAAATGTCTTGCAGAAGAATGACAATTGAGAACTTATCTATTTACTTGAAATAAAGAGGAAATTAGGTTCAGATGAGTTTTTATGGTGAAACTTAAAGAAAATGACAAGATTGATCGGTATAAAGTAAGGTTAGTTATAAAAGAATATAAATAAAGGTTTTGCTTGTTATATCAAATGACTTTTGCAATGGCAACCAAGATTAATACAACAAGTATTCTTATATTTATAGTAACAAATCGAGATTGGCTTTATAATAATTTGATATGAAAAAAACATTTCTCAATGAAGATTTATAGGAGGAAATCTAAATTAAGTTTCCTCCTGGAGTTAAACTTAATTCTTTATTTTGAAACATAGTTTATATTGCATGTGTTGATTCTCATTTATAGTGAAGTCCTTTGATTATAAGCAAAGTAATTTAGACTATTTTTTGTTTGTAAAAAAAGGTAACAACCTTAAAGCATTACAAGAGTATTTGGCTACTAAATTGAAAATGAAGGATCTTAGACAACTTAATTATTTTTTAGGAATTTAGGTTGTTACATTGAGACACGAGATTTTCATTTTAAAATAAAAATATATTTTAGATCTTTTAATTAAAAAGGGAATGTTAGCTTGCAAACTAATAGAAACACTCATAAAATTGAATCACAAGCTTAGGCTTTCTTTAGATAAGGCTTTAATGTATAAAGGTTATTACTAATAGTTAATTAAAAAAATAATTTATTTGTCTCGTAAGAGATTAAATATAGCCTATATAGTAATTATGGTAATATAATTCACACATGCACCAAGTGAAGAGCATATGAAGAGCATATGAATGAAGTATATCAAATTTTAAAGATCCATAAGAGTGCTTCAAAAAAAAAAGAATTGTTGTTATAAAAAGATGATATTTCCAACATTAAAAGGACATGGATTCTATTTGGACAGGGGATCAAATTGGCAAAAAATTCATATCTAGATATTTTACATTTATGAAAGGCAATTGTACCATCTAAAGAAGCAAAAAGGTGTGGCAAGATCAAGTGTAAAAGTTGTATCCTAAGGTATAAATCACGGGACATATGAATAATTATAAATTAAAAGTATGCTAAAAAATCTAGAATTTGGATATGAAAATCAATAGGTCTTTATTATGATAATAAAACATTTATTGAGATTGTATAGAATCTTGTACAACATAACTACACCAAACATATTAAGGTTGATGATTATTTTATAAAAAAGAATCTTAATCTTAAGATTATACAGTTTGTATTTGTTTATTTTGAAAGTCAGCTAGTTAATATATTTATGATTTTTGAAAAGGTGTTTGATGGATTTATAGAAACTTACTCTTGAATTGATAATCCAAACCTATTGGATTGATTTTGTAATTACTCTTGAAAATCTTGTTAGTTGATCAATAATGGTTTGTTTACTAGTAATTTTTTGAATTAATTTTGTAATTATTTTTAAAAATTTAATTAACTGACCAATCTTGTCTTTTAAATGTTTGAAAATTTAGCTTACCTAAAAGTAGGTAGAGTGTTTTTATTTATTGTCTCGTGACTTAGAAAAAAGATATGTTGTAGATATTTTTTCACGACAACACTTTGTTTAATAGAGTGTGAGATACAATGATGACCCATAAACACAAATATATGCCCTTTAAACCCTGAAGTATACCGTTCTAGCAATTCCAACACAAGATGATGATTAGGACTCTGAAAATTGATTGCAAAGGGACCGTGCATGTCCTGCCATGAAACGGATGGCTTGTGATGGACTGAAAGACTTCATTGATGTATTATATTAGTAATGTTGGTTTGTGTAATTGTTTTAAATGTCTTGAATTTTTTTTTAATTTTAAATTATAATTTTGATATGTTTATATAAAAAATTATTATCTTAATATATTTACATGAAAAAATCATTTTAAAAATTAACACCCGCCACCATCCAAATCACGTTCACAAAAAAACAATTTTGTACAAGAAAAAGATACTGATGAGATAGGGAGGTGGCCCTATGCTCGAATAACATGTGAGCTCTATTGCATGCAGCACAAAAAAGCAAAGAACTAAATCCCAGCCAAACCAGTAGTTTTTATTCACGTTGTCTGGCATTGTTTGGAGGGATTTGTAGGAGCTAGCACGTGAAATGTTAACAAGTTGAATCTCGCATCATAACTCGGAGGGCATGTTTCGCAGCAAACACCGACAGTAGCAGCTCCGAACAATAAAAAATGTTTGGATGAAGTTTCTTGTTTGGTGAAAAAGCGAGAGGCCCCAATCCAATTGAATCCCGGTGCGTCAACTTGGATGAGATTTAACTAGGATTTGTCCCTGGAACACTGCTGAAGTTGTCACTGTCATGAAAAAGTCTAAAGATCAGTCGATAATCAATCTCCATTGAATAATGAATGTCTTCAATGTGAAGTCAATCAATTCTTTTAATTGACGAAGAAAGCAAGGGGTGCGCGGGCCACCCCTCAGGAAATTTCTGCCAAACCAGTAGAAAGGCATCGAATTCCATAGCGACGACGCTCACAATTGGAGTGGGGCCGGAGGCTAGATCTAATGAAATCTCTCGTTTGATTTTTGGAGACCCGATTAAGGTAAGATCAGTCAAGAAGATCCTGAATTTAGAGAGAGGGAAAGGCCCCATTTTGCTTGTCAAGTCAAAGTAATCAAAAACTGTAGCCCTTTTCTCGCAGTGGATCTGTGCAAAATCTAGGAAAAAAGAAGAAAATAACCACCAAACACGCTTTGCTTTTGGACCAGAGAGAAAGATAAATGGGATTTGATGAGATGATTTCTTCAGTTGCACGAGTCTGTACATGTAATTACCCGTGTACTCACGATGCCAATATGTTCTGGGACATTGTTGTTGCTTTTTACGACTGGCGTGGCCAAAATCCTCTTCAAACTTTTTTCACTCGCTAGGATTTGCAGGCTGTCAGTCAACCAGATCCTTCCTCCACTGCCCTGTATTATCTTAAAATAATGTCATTAGGCAAGAACACCCACAGTCTTACTTTCAGGTTTTCGTCGCCCTTGGGTTATTATTGTCAATTGCCTAGCGTCCACTGTCTTGGCTTTTACACCTCTATACTCCTAACTTGTTTGGAGCTTGATCCCTTACATTTTCTTTTTCAATTTATTTTGTGTTTTTAAGAGATAGAAAAGGGAAAAAAGAAATAGATTATATGAGAGAATTAATGAGAAGAGAAAATGTTTGAACAGAGAGATGCTGAGTTAAACAAGGTCAAAATTGGTCAAGGGATTAATCTATTGTTTTTAAACTAGAAAGACTCTCTACGTCATTTTTAAAAACTAGAGGGTCTGGTTTATAATTTACTCAAAAGTTCTTTATTTTTTTAGAGAGTTCTGCCAGTTTATTGGTTGATATTGGGAGATGGTTTTATTGTGAGTTTAATATTGTAAAGTAAAATAAAATAATTTTTTAGAAGTTATAAAATTAACATATATAAAAACATTAAAAAAAATTAAATCAAACTGACAGCCCCCGCTTTTCAACGGCGATTGTAGAGTCGCCAAAACAGTTGTAGAGGGCGACGTGCCCGGAAGGAAGTGGCAATGCATCGCTCGTGCTTCCCCTTTGTGAGAAAAACGATACACGTGTAAAGCAGCCACGGCCAGACTTCCCTAGCCTAGGCCTCCCATTTTGTGCAACTTGTCCCAATTTTTCTTGCCTCTTTTTTTTTAATTTATTTAATATTTTTTACTTTTTATTTATTTATTTATCAGTCTTCCGAAATTGTCCTGTCTTTATAACACTCAGAATATTCTTTTTTTTTATATTTTAAAGAGGCGTGATTAAAGTTTGGAGTATTTTTCTTGACTCTATCAAATCAAATATATCTTTTTCATAAATAAAATTAAATTGAAAATTATTTTATTTAGAAAAAAATCAATTTCTCAATGACCAACAAAAAAAATTATTTTATTACTCTTGAGCACGTATTTGGTGAGTTTTTTTATCATTAAAATGAGATTATAACCATCTCTTAATTCAATATTTTTTTGATTGGATAGAATGATAATTTATATTAATAGTTTATAGCAGAGGATATTTTATTGTTTTTATTGTTTTTTTAACTCAAGTTTTCACTTGTACTTATATTAATAGTTTCAACTAAATTAAAAATATTTTAAAAAGAAAATCGGTGGCATTGCTCGTAGTGGGCGAGGTAACTGAGAAATTAAAAAAAAAAGACATGCATTTAATAGGGAAAAAAAAAGCAAGATATCAAATTAAAAGAATCTATTAGAAAATTAAAGAGAAAATTGCTTGATAGGAGAGTTTTAGATTTGATAAAATAAAATAAATTGAATAATTTTTTTTTTTAAAAACCCACCTAGTCCGTTATTTCAAAACCTTTTAAGAAAACTCTAATCAAAAGACTCGAGAATTTTTTAAACGGGAGAATAAACCGAATCATTTCGTTCGAATCGATTTTTTTATTTAATTTTATTTATAAAAAAAATCAACTTGTCGAAATTTGTTTTATCCAAACTTACTGAGTGTACGTGGCCTGACGTGATCTGACGATTCCAGGTTCCCCACCAAGCTCCACTGTACTCTTTTTAAGATGTACAGAGTGGGCGACGCGTGGCAGACATTAATAAGGCCCCACAGACTCGAGTATGAAAAAACCGAGTAATTAAAAACTTTCTACTTTGGACACCCTCGACGGGGACAGATTCGAAATTTGGGGAAGATTTAGAGCAGAGGGAACTGGGACCCGCAAAAGATTATATTTGCTAGGGCCCACCAAAGATTTTCATATTTTTTGCACTTTGTGGGCCCATTTCCGTGGCTCCTTTTTTTGTTTCATGTCCCCATCACTATTATTACAAGGAATTGATTGATTCTGTGCTCTTTGGCTAAGATTGATAGACATTCCATGCATATTGTGGTCCCAGTTTTATCCTCTCAAATTTCTAATAATTATTTGGCTTTGCGTTTGCAAGAATCCATTTCTATTTGAAATTTAAGTAGAAATTTCTTTGTTTTCCTCTTTTAATTGATGTTTCCTCGAGAATCAACTGGTAGTTAGCTGCCTCCTCTTTTTTCTTTTTTCTTTTTTGTGTACTTCTTTTCTATGGCTGAATTATTATAAAATACAATCTCTCTAATTTTATTTTATTTTTTGTTTAAATTTAATGGCCATTTTTGTTTTCTCTTAACGATGATGGTGATTGAAATGTATTTCATTTCATCAATTATAATGCATCACTGGGCATATGCCTGCACCTCGGCGCAAGTTTGTATTTTTCTTCTTGTAAAAAATAATATTCAGTTATATTTTAAAAAATAAAAAAAATTAAATTTAATAAGTTGATTTAGTTTTAATTAGATAATAAAAGAACAAATAACTTTTTATAAAAACAATAGATGAAAACTTGAAAAAAAAAACATGAAAGCACAAAATTGGGTAAATAATAGAAAAAAAGAAGGTATAGATTAACTTCCAATACATAATCTAGTTAATAAAGAATACATAATCTAGTTAATAAAGAATAAGTCAACTCATGATAACTCGAAAAACTTTTAATTAAAGTTGTAAGATTATAATAACTAGGTGGAAAAAAAAAAAGAAAACCATGTGGCCAATTCTTAATAAAAAAATTAATATTAAACAATAAAATCAAAAAATAAAACGTCAGTGTAATTTAACTTATTAAATTGTTGATCCAGGTTATTAAAACATGATGAAATTCCTTGAAAATTTATCAATGAAAATATTCATTCAGTATTTCCATTTGTATTTACCGATTTTCTGGTAGTGTATTGAAACACAAATTAAATTAATTATGAAACTAATTTTTCTAATAGGATTAGGATTGAATTAAAATGTTTAATTCAAAGTTTTCTATGTTTTATAATATCCTAATTGGATTAGGATTTAATTTAAAAAATTTAATTTAATAATGTTTAGAAAAAAATAGTTTTCTATACTAAGAGAGTTTTTTTATTCCATAAAATATTATTTAATAGTTTTTAAAATAGTTTAGGATGCTAATAAGAATTTTAATATGATTAATTTTCTTATTAAATTTTGAAGAGAAAATTCAAAGAAAATTTATATTAAATAA
The DNA here is from genome assembly GCA_015708895.1 of Populus ilicifolia. Lineage (NCBI taxonomy): Eukaryota > Viridiplantae > Streptophyta > Magnoliopsida > Malpighiales > Salicaceae > Populus > Populus ilicifolia. The sequence continues at coordinate 1,178,332 of SRLM01000024.1, forward strand.
AATTTATTATGTTTGGAAAGTTATCAAATTGGATTTTTGTCGAATAATGAATGAAAGCCCATGATAAATTAAACGTCGAATAATGAAACAGAGGGAAAGTTAATAGCATAACATGATTTAAAATATAAAAAATAGTAAATAAAAAAACAAGGAGTAACAAATGACTCAGATAGATTAAATCTATTTATATATAATCCAATACGCATGTTTCTTGATTTCACTAAGAATTAAGGATGCATCCTATAAAATGTTTTTAGGTTTCACCATCGGAAGAACACACCGTAACTCAATCTATCGTATTATATGAATGATGTTATGTCACGTGCTCAATGATTTTTTATGACATGAACAACTATTATAGTCTATATATAATCGAGAAGTATTTAAATTTTCCATGTATGCTAAGAGTCCTTCCCTTATCAATTCTGTGTTTATAACAAGTATACTCATATATTCTACACTCGGTCAACTCTGTATTTTCTAGGTGATACAACATATAGAAACTTGAACACGTGTTAATTTTCTGGTATCTCAAGTCAAAGATTTTCATAATAAATTTAACAATAAAAAACTCTCTTTCAGCCTATTCTATTAAGGTAAAATGTTTTTTTTATCTATTTAATAATTTTATCATAATCAGTTTCACTCAAATCATGATTCGACTTGATAATGAATATCTATGTAATAACTAATAATTTATTGTAATTCATACATGCATCTTATAATGGTTTGTTAGAATTTTTTAAAATATAAAAAAAACACAATTGCATTTATACGAGGTCTTCCATTTGCAATTGGACATTGACTAGCATAACTTTGATTTATTTCATTGCTTCCACAGCTAAATTCTTATAAAAGGTTATTATTGTCATTTATAACTTCACGCATATTATTAGAACTAGAATTTGACTCAATCACCTTTTCTATCATGATCTCGTAAGGATCATGTGGTTCTTCGTATACAAACCAACACATGTATCTTTTCATGATCTTATTTTGTAAAAGATACATCATTACAATATACAGATTGAGAAATATTTTATTTTTATACCTCCCACTTGAATATCTAATACCGTCTTCACTAATATCTCTCAAATTAGATAGTGCATAAACAATAAAACCGCGAACCCCATCGCAATAATCCATCATGTGTAACCCTTTGGGAAAATTTTGATACATCCATCATTTATTACTTATGTTAAACCTATATAAAATATTGATGACTATATATTTTAATTAACTATAGAAACTAAATAAATAATAGAATATTGGTTCAACTTGAATGTATTCAAACTATTTAAATAGTACAACTAATTTATTATCAATTATCTACATAAATTTAAATTTCTAAACATTTATCAAAATTTTAAACTCAACAATAAAATTATTAAAATATAAAACATACTCATTAAATAAGTCATTATTTATTTCATCACAAAACATATAAGTCTCGAATTCAAATTAAATTTTATTAATTTACAAACCGATATAATTTTATAAAATCTCAAACAAGCATTAACATATGCAAATCATACATTCATGCAACACATTTCAATGGGAAAAAAACATAGAATAAGTAAACACTCAAAATAAATACATATACTGTAAAAATATGCTATAAAAATTAATATTTTAAAATTGAGCTTAAATATTTTTTTTTGATATTTTTACTTACTTGAGTGGGGAATCTTAAATAAAATTTGAATCAGAACAAGGATATTGATAAGCCAAGTGTTAAAGTAACCGAATTTATAGTGAGATGTCGATTTATAACAAAATAAGGGGTGCGTTGTTTGTTACAAAGAAAAATAGAGCAGTAAAAAAAAATGGAAGGACAAAAGGATTGTTTGTCAGGTTATAAATTAAATATTATAAATGAATTTACTGATAGATTTAAATTTATTGGTAATTTTGTCTGTAAAAATAACATGTCATCATGTTTCAAAGTTTTTTTTTATTCTTATCTTTTTTTATTGTAATTCTTTCAATATATAATAAGATGATATTTTCATTAGTGTTTATTGATAAATACTGCGAGAGTATATTCAACTGAAAAAATTCACTATAATTTATTGATATAAATATTTTATTAAAATGTTTGTTTGTATTTAATAATTTTTTGATAATTTTTATATTATAAAAAATACAAAATTTGATCAATAATAAATTAAATAATGAATAAAAAAACCTAGCAATAAAATATGAAATAAAAAAAACAACAAGAAAAAGATCCTAAAAAAACCTGAAAGGCCACTAAAAAAATCGTGGGCGCTAGAGACAAGGCTACAAGTTTGAGTCTGTATTTTTTTTTTACTTTTAATAATAACATTTTATATGAAAAAAAAAGGAACAATATAAAATCTCAATATCATAATATTGATTTTACATGCAAGTATCAATGTGCTTGTTTTTGTGCACATTCTGTGTTTTAGGCTGTTCAAATCAAATCAATCATGGTTTAAAGTAATTTTTTAAAATTTAATTTTTTCAAACCTTAATTAAAAAAATAAAAAAAAACCCTGGAAAACATGAAATAATTAATCAAATGATTAAAAAGATATATCAATACGGTTACATAAACACAGTTAAACTGGTTTCACATGTTTTAGCTGTATTTTTAATTTTTACTGGGCATGTCAATATCTTTGATTTTTTTTCTTGGAATAGATCTGAATAATATTTTATGCTTAGTCAATGCTAACATCGGCGGAGGATTGGATGCCTGACGATTGTTCCACACACCCTAACAATGATGAGATATGGCGTCACGGATACAGTTACATGATATGGCTCTCGTCTCGAATTGTTCACCATGGTTTTTTTCCTTTTTTGTTTTTTTTTTTCCTTGCTTGCATTTCTCAATTAGTCAAATAGTACAACGCATTAGAAGAAATTATAGCTAGACACTGTAACATGTCTCATTAGAGTCTATCTTTTTCCGCTGCGTGGGTGAAATAAATATTTTCTTTGATGTATTTTTACTGATTTTGACTGTTGCTTTTTACCCGTGGCTATTTTTACTGATACCAAGTTGTCGTCGTGTTGGCCACCAATTGTATTTTTTTATGTAATTGTAGTTATTTTTAAATAATTTTTTATATTAAAATATATATTATTAATTTTTTTTTATTTTTTTAAAAATTATTTTTAACATGTATTAAAATAATTTTAAATTTTGAAAAAAATTATTTTTAATTTTTTTTAAAAATAATTTTAAAACACAAAAATAAACAGATTAAAATTAATATATTTCCTATTACTATTTTTCTTTTCCTCTAAAATTAAAAAATATTACAACAAAAATATACATATATACGCGCGCGCGCATATAGCATTCTGGGGTGAGAGGCCGCGTCACTGTTCGACCTGTCCTTAGTCATATGCTTGATTTCTATTATTAAAATTTATTGTAAGGAAAAACTGCGAAGAGAAATCAGAAAGATTTGAAGGTTGGAATAATACGTTAATAAGAAGATGGTAAAGTCAGATGCATAAGGAGGAGAAAAAAGATTAATTTAAAATAATATTTCTTAAAAATATATTAAATTAATATTTTTTATTTTAAAACAATAAATCAAATTAATATAAAAATATTTTTTTAAAAAAAACTTTTCAACCACACACAACGGAATGGTAAAGTCACATGCAAATAATTTTGATTGGTTGGAACAGAACACCTCCATCAATCAAATTATCCACTCAAGAGCAGCATGCAAAGCAAGGTTAATTTTCAATCAATTACAGGAAAAAGACAAAAAAATTATGATATTTTGAAATGTTTTTACTAATTATTTTGTAACATATTTCTTATATAAAAATATATTAAAATAATATATTTTTATTTTTTAAATTTTATTTTTAATATTACATTAAAATGACATGAAAACAAAAAAAATAAAAGAAAAGTTAATTTTTATAAAAATATTCTTAAAAAAAAAAACAAAACAAAATTTCTCCTGGTAGTTAGTTAAACCGCATTTTTCATACAATCCAAATAAAATCAAACCTCCTTTTACACTTTAGCGTGGCCAACTGGGAACAAATTAAGATCTTGTGGATTTTCTTTAGCATTCAAACAAAATCCAAAGCAAGAAAAAAAGGAAGAGAGAGGGAGATGAGTGGTTGTACCAGCTTTGTGTTGAGAACGAATCCAGAGAGAGATAATTGCAGAAAATCACAGACATTAAAACACCCAAAAAAAAAAACCATGACATCTGTCCGGTATATATTCCTTCCCCTGCAAAAACATACACACTTGCTCCCTTACCTACTCAAGAAAACCTACGGCACACAAACTCCTCACTTTCACCGCCAACTCCTCGACCTCGCATATCTCTCTCCCTCAATCCCTCTCTCTCTGCAGAGCTACTAGCTATCTAAAAAGGGCTCATACACGGATATGATGATGATGCGAAGACCAGCCCCCAACAACTGAAAACTAGAACAGTATATAGGCAGTGGTCCAATATTCTTTCATTTTGACCATAAATGGAGATAATGGAATCAGGTGCTGTTGATACACAACAACAGGAAGCAGAGAAACATCGGCAACAAAAGGAGGAGGAAGGAGAAGAGAAACATAAGCAACAAAGGGATCACGAGGGGGGAGAAGAAGAGAAACATTTTCATGTCCTGGCAGTGGATGATAGTTTTATTGACAGGAAGCTTTTAGAAAGGCTGCTTAAAGTATCTTCATACCAAGGTATCATGGAATTAATAAACCTTCTCTCCCACGCTTCCGGGCGAGAGACTGAGCGAGCTTGTTGCATAATTTATAGTACCATTGATATACGTTTTTGTGCTTTTAACCCAACTTCTAATTGAACAAGTGGTCTATCAGTTTCATCTTGAGGATATTGTGGATCTATGTTCATATTGTTTTGTACTCGTTGCAGTGACATTTGTGGACTCTGGGGATAAGGCTTTGGAATATTTAGGTCTCCTTGATAGCATAGACAATGTCAATGCAACCTCCTCTTCTTCGTCGTCCCAACCACCACAGCAAGAGGTGAGGTTGTCTTCGTTATTCAAGCTCCTCCTCACCCTGATCTTCCCCCCTCTCTTTCTGATTCCAAGTGATCTGATTCCTCGAGGGGAGTAAAGATCAACTTAACATGCATTTTAGCCAACCTGTATTAATTATCACATATGTTGAGCGGAGTGTATGGTGAAATATGACCAGGACTTGGTACTAATATATTTATAGTAGCATTTATTTCGTTGGAACCAGTGCTACAATTCATCCTTTGAATGAAAACCTGAGCTGTCATGCATGGATACCTTTCTGACTTTTTTAAGTTTGTCGTTCACAATCTTTTCTTAAGTGTTTCTCCATCATTTGTCAGAATGTTAATCCAGATGATCGTTTCATCTTTTCGAGATGAAGTGTTTGTGAATTCTGATAGTTATAATTAATGCCAGCAGTTTGTTGTAGTGAATTCATCACCAGTACACCTGGAGAGATTTTCAGATATCCAGGAACTAACTTAACTAGGTTTTGGATGCTAGCTGTGGAAGAAATATATATAGGTGATTAAAGAAATGCACATTGTATATGTTAACCATGATTTTAAGCTTTAATACTACAAATTTCATGTATGGAAAGCTCAAATGGGCCACGCATTCAAGAGTTCGGCTAGAGATCTATTCAATGCACTTGATAACCCGTGACAAACACAAAAAGAAGTGGAGCTTCTGTTGTGCTTCACTTAGATGTATACTATCGCGCGGGTGTGAAGAGCTGATATGGGTACTCTTTACAAGTTGAAAGTAGCTAGCTTCTAAAGTTTCCTGGTCCTTTCTTCCCATCTCTTCACTGCTCTTTTATTTTTCCTTTCTTCCTTCAATGCCTCTTCTTTTTTTTCTTTTTTTGTTTTTTTAATCTTTGAGCCATGCACTGAAACTTGATTTAGAAGTTGGGAATCGTTGAAACTTACCGATTCCTTATGTTATATTCTTTCTGATTCTTCTTTTGCTACCTGTGGCACAATAAATGTTCATGCGGTGTTAATTTCTTTTTTAATCTTTTCTGTCAAATCCAGGGAATGAAAGTAAATTTGATCATGACTGATTACTGCATGCCTGGAATGAGCGGTTATGATTTACTCAAACGACTCAAGGTAATATCACCGTATAATCACTAAACTCGCCGCCATCTCTTCTCCTCGGCGTCTTTATTATAATTCGAAGCATATATATGCATGGAAAATGAATGGTGCTATTAATTAATCAACAGCACTGCATCCTTACCATGGCTTGAAGTATCAATAGCAATCTGGACACAGACTCATAAGGTGTAGAGCATCTACCACGAATGTTCTGGCACAGAATCTTACTGGCCACTTACAAGGGTATAACCGAGTGTGTATTTTAATCAAATAGTAATTTACCCTTTTTGCTTACATCTGCAGGGATCTTATTGGAAAGATGTTCCAGTGGTGGTTATGTCCTCAGAGAATATACCTTCCAGAATTAGAATGTAATCGTAACTTTCTTACAATCCCTTTGATTTTCCATTTCTCATCGACAAGAAGGAAAAAAATGCTAAGCATCTCGAATATATTTCCTTATAGGTGCTTGGAAGAAGGAGCAGAGGAGTTCTTATTGAAGCCACTTCAATTATCAGATGTTGAAAAGCTTCAGACTCACCTTCTAAAGTCGCTTGACAAGTACTCTTCCAAAAGGATTGATGACAACAGTTTTAATACTGACGGCAGCAACATTACTGTTAGCAACAAGAGCAACAGCAACAATATTGTTAGCAAAAGGAAGGCATTGTCTCCTGAGATTGAGGACAGAAGACCTAAAATGAAAGGATTAGCTGTTGTATAGGACAATGGACTAATAATATTAACAGATATATGACCTATTTTATGATAAATGGGTTGCTTATATATCTAGCGTGTGGCATGTATCATTACTCGGTGTTTTATCGGATAATATGAACGACAAGTTATTATACTGCTGATCACATACACGTGCAATTCATAAATTATGAAACGAGCAGGATGTTTCGTTCCCAGATTTTGTCTTTCAAACCCAGTTTAAACTATCCATTTTCAGGTGGTAGTGCTTGCGCTGCAATGGAAACTCCAAGCCATTGCCTTCTGGACAGCTGAAAGTAAAATAATAATAATAATAAAAGAACAACGGAAGTGACCCTCGGTCCATTAACTCTTTTCTTTTTTACACTTACAGGTATATTTATTATATCCGGCCGGAAATCAAAAAATTAAATCCTAAATTACATCGGTTCATCTAAATTAACCTAAAAAATACTTAAGTTTTTATTATAAAATTTTTTATCCTACATATTATCTTGTTTTTTTAAGTTAAAATAAAAAAAATGTCTTATTTATATTGAAAAAACACAATTTTTTATATATAAATGTAAAGTTTTATGTGAACTCATTTAGCTTTTAGAATCTTTAATTGTAAATACAAATAAAAAATAACTAAATGTTGGAAACATAAATCTCTTGGAAAAGTATAATACTTTTGAGAAAGTAAATCACCAATGAATAGCCAAAATCACAAAGAATGTTAAATTGTAAGTTGGAATGGTTCCAAGCTCTAGTATTATTGTCAAATTCAGACCAAAAACTAAAAAATATAATAAATTTATTTTTAACAAGTCTAAAAAACCTTTATTAGCCTTCTCCTTTATATATATTTTTAAAAAATAAATATATCCAAGCCCAAGCTTTTATTATTAAGCCCAATCATATAAAAGCTTGGTAGTATAATAAGTTTTGAATATGCTAAGTTTGATACTAGTCGATTCCAAATATATATTTAGGCTGGATAGTATACCAAAAAAACAGAAGAATTATAATTTTTTTGATCAGGTTAAAAATAAAATCATTACACATCCGCAACATGCATGTAATTACTGGAAAAGGTAAGTCTCATGATGATAAGTGCTTGCTGAAATTACCTCACAAAATTTGACATGAGTAGCAAAATACAATGAGTAACTCGCAAGATCATCCCTTTAGATGGAAATCTTTGATCATAATCATATGCGGTGCACATCGAAGAAGGTGAAGCAATGTTAAGCAGCCGGTTTTAAACTAAAAAATACATCTCCGACGATGTATTTAGGTTAGAAACCAATTTCCAACAAGAACCCATGAATTAAATTGTGAAATCAAGAACATGGAATTCCACGAAAATCAGATGCACAATATAGTAACACTATTTTACCACTACCAAGTCGACATGTTATTGTGAAGAATTATGGGTTGCATTTCATAACATCTATTCAACCAGCTCGCATTTATAGCTTCAGAAGCTACCAAAAGCCATAAGAATTACAACAACAGGAGTGCAAGCATGAAAAAGGAGATAATCCTTCGTAACTTCTGGATCTAACTTTGATCCTTTCAACTCTCACATCCAACCGTCACCGAAGATTCACCACCAAAACAAGTCACTCCCAAATCTAGCCCAATACATCTTGCTTAAAGGGTAAGGGAATGGGGGAAAAGTATTTATTGTCCTATGATAAACTATAGTTTTCTAAGATATAATGGATAAATGTAAAATAAACCAAACTACTAGGGGTAATTTTCCCTATAAAATTTCAAGCAAATCAATTTTAAGTTTATTTAAATAAACAAATAAGCTAGAGAATTAAATGAAACTTGTACCGTCAATCCTCAAACTCGCTCCATCTTGTACGGTTTGACACGGGTAGGAAGGTGATAAGGTATTGATCACCATTCTTTAGGCTAACCATCGATATGATTGATCAACAATCAGCATGCACGTCTAGGTAAAACTCCGCTGACATAATCATGCCTCAAATCCCTCATAGAAGAGGGTCGACTTTACTAGCTATTCGAGTTTGGAAAGCGCATGAAACATGAAAATTCGGTTTTCGGTATAGCGATGCAAAGAATCATGACGGCGGCGTGAAAATTCTACAGCTTGGCCAAAAACCATAAACAGGCAAAAAAAAAAAAGAGTTGAAACCAGTTCACCCTTTGCTTATAACCGTTCTTTTTCCCTAACAACGAAAGATCAGAGCACATAGTGATTATTCAGGACTAACTATGCCCAAAATTGATACATAACTAAACAGAGATGTTTTCCTCAAAGTTCATCTTTAGCTGGCTCTTCTTCTTTTGCAGGTTCTTGTTGGCCAATTTTATCCCTGTTCTTCTCAATGAAATCAATGATGTCTTGCTTGGTCCTATCTCCTTCATACTGCACCAACTTTCCAGTAGCTGACCTAAAGTAAACTGTGGGGAATCCTTTGACGTCGTAAGTATCACTTGGGATATCATTTGCAGTTGCGTCCTACAGGTGCCAGAAAAAATTAGTGAAAACCGTATAGTCTAAATATCAAGGAAAATTGATGACCAGTGGATGTGTGAAGGGTTTGGCTAGACGTAATTTTCTTCGAGCAAACAAGTAGAAAAATCAAATTAAAAAAAAAAATAAAGACAAAACAGTGAGCAGCCAATCACTGTAATGACCCAAACGTATCTGTAATTATAATACCTAGTAAACAATTTAACGAAATAACACGCATGACTTCTTCAGACAGGAAATGAACAAAACTTACAAGCTTTGCAATAACAATATCAGCATCGCTTTGATACGAGATAGCAACTTCCTCCAAGATTGGTGCCAATTTTTGGCAGTGACCACACCAAGGGGCATAAAACTCCAAAAAGACTGCAAAGGATGACAAGCCACCAAGTTATATGGAAGTGAAGTATCACCGTAGGTTATAGAGAATAACTAAAACTATAGAAGACAGGAGAGGAAACATCCATTTAAAACATCATAAATATCACTTAAACGAGGAAGGAGAGAAGGGGGTGTTTTGGGTGTGGCCTGAGCGGGGAGGGAAGACCCATTTCATCTGGTATACTAGAGACCAAAGGTGATTTTGTGTACCAGGAAATATGATCTCCCCTCTGACCAGGGGATAGAACCCAAATACTTTTGTGAAACTGCCATAGTTTTGCAAAACTAGAGGGCAGAATATGAAAAGGAAAATGACCAGTAGCCATGCACTAAGTTACACCTCTGTTACCAAAACAATCGAAATAAGAAAACCTAAAGGGCCACCACAAATTACTTAGTTACTCAAACATGTGTTATATGGATGCCATAAAAACTGTTAAGATAGAACACAAACCAGAATACAAATTGAGCTACAAAGAACAGATGAGGTTCTCCTCTAATATCTCATAGAAGTGCAAATAACCTAACTACCAATTTTGTGAACTTGTAGAACCTGGCAAAGGTTCGAAAAAGGAACACAGCAAGCACTTGAGCGTCACTAAAATAAATAGCAATGATGCCATCCAATGAAACCGTCAGGAAAGCACCAATGAATCCTAATCTAGGAATATAGCCAGGAAAGAATTAATGAACTCTAGAATCTAGCAAAGAAATTCAAAGCACACACAAGGCACCTGCATATCATTAAAATAAACAGAGATAAATTAAATTAAACCATCAGGAAAGCACAAATTGCAGTGCGCATGCCAATCTAACAATGTTGTGAAAAAAAGGAACTGATGAACCCTACAAAACTGCAGATTATACGTACCATTTTTTCCAGATTTGGTAACCAATTCATCAAGGCTGTCAGCAACAACAACTTTTACTGGCTCATCATTAACTTCAGGGATAGGTTCAGATTTCTTAAATGGGGGTACCTTGCCTTCCTGCACAATATTTCAGCAGGTTTTTTACATTTCACGAAGGTTTTGCTAATTAATGACAATTGAACACAGAAACCGAATCCATTGGCCTATGCCCTTCAACTGAAAACTAGGTACCATCATCAAGCAACTTGAAACAGAGCAAATTGTGCTGGAACATTTCATTATGAATATTAAAACACCAACATCACCTTGTATTCCTTCAACCAAGGAGCAATTTGATCAGACACCAAGTTGGCCTTCAAGTATTTCTGTCCATCAGTGGTCTGTATGACGATAAGCGGCACTTGGTCCTCTTTGAGTCCAAAATACTGTTCATCCATGCAAATCTTTTAAAGATTAAAAACTTATCAAGTAAAAAATAGCACAAATGTAATGTAAAAGAAGACTTACTAACCTGCAGGGCACCTTGACTAGCCTCAACATCTCCCAGCAAAAAGACTAATCCATCTCCTTTGTGTTGCCCAGCAACTTCTTGATACTTAGTTCTAATGGAATCGGCATTTTCACTGCTGAAGTTCATAAACAACATAGCCTGCAATTTTCAATCAGGTTCTTAGAAGATCTGTAATATATGGTATAAATGAAGACATGAATGAAAGTCACCAACAATTCATATGATAAACCCACCAATATTTTTCAAAAAGGAGTTTAAGTGAAATATTAATGCAAGGAATAAAAAGGAAAAGACCTTATTGAATCTGTTGGACATGGCATGACACTCTGTAATTTCATTAAGGGATGCAAAGAAAAACCTGGAATTAAGCAAGTTTTGAAGGAACGAACAGGAATGATTTGGAACCTTCTTATAAAAGTTTTTTTTCTTGCAAGTTAATGTTTGGCGCAGAAAAAGGAAAATCAGGAATTAAACATTATGGTTCAAGCTATCCGTTTCCCTTTCTAACCTTCCAGGCTGTAAAGGAGAATGGAATGTAGTGGAAGGGGACTGCCAAACCCAATCATCCTAAGAGTATCAATGTTTAAAGTATTGCATAATTTAGTAAGTTTTAAGCATGCACTTTGTAAATTATCAACACATGTCAACACTAAGAGTTCATGTTTTTATACCTTAGCAAGGGGGCTGTCAAAATATTTGACAACAAAAGGGTGATTGCTCGGGTCTTTATTGAAGAGAGTCACAATGGGAATGCTGGACTCTTCAACAAACTTCTCAAGAGCATCCACATTGAAGTCCTGCAAGCATGTGGCTTTGTCAGAAGAAACCGGTGATTCACAAGATAGTTGAAGATCTGGAAAAGGATGGACAATTTTACATCAAACCCACTGTAAGTAAAGCAATACCTTAGAATCAACAAAGAGTTCATCAAATGGCTTGAACAATCTAACTAGGGGTCCAGAAACTGATGATTCCCCACGTGGAAGGTACTTAGCATCCAAAGTATGGCCGAACTCATAGTCAGAACGCAATTTCTCTGCTACAGCCAAAAAGTTCTCAAACTCCTCCCCAGAGAACTTTGGGAACACCCCAACCTGCAAAACCATAATAATAACTGTTCACATGCAAAATTCAGTCACAGATAAAAAAAAGAGTAGAAGGCATCAGAAGATGGAACTTACAATTACTACTTTCTTGTCACCAATGAAACCACTAGCATCGTCATCTGATTTTAATTCAGCAGAAGCAGGACCACTTTGTTTCTTCAGATACTCAACAATTCCATCTGCCTCACGAGGGCCTTTGTATTCTTGAACAGACTTCCCTCCCTTTCTCAAAATTACAATAGTGGGGAATCCCTTGACGTCAAACTGACTAGCGATCTCTTTGTTAGCATCCTCATTCGCATCGACTTTGGCAAGAACAACTTGAGGATCATTGCTGCTCAGTATAGAAGCAGCTTTCTCATACTACAAAAGAGTATAACAATAATCCCAATCATATAACCATGATCCCAATCTTAATCAAGGCAATCAGACAATTATAGAGAAAAGTTGTTTACCTCTGGAGCTAGCTTCTTACAGTGGCCACACCTGTTGGTAAAACACAAGAGATTTTAAACTCTAACCCAAAATCAATTCCAAAAAGATTTTTCAAAATTTGATATAAAATACATCAATGATTAAAAAAATTGATAGCTTCATCATCAAAATTTATACAAGACGAAAAAGTCACTTTGCAGTTACAAGATCTAACTTCAATCCCATTGCTAAAACGGTAATTTAAAAAATAACACCAACAAATTACAAGATTTAACATTAGATCAAGAATCACATGATAAAGCATAAAAAAACGAGATCCATAAGAACAAACACGATTAACCATATTTAAAAAAAATAGAGAAAGAAACAAGAGAAAAGGGCAGACAGAATTGACTTTTAGTGTGTACCAAGGAGCGTAGAATTCGACGACAATGAAATCGTGCTTGCTAACAGTCTCATTGAAATTGGAGTGATCTAGAGTCAACACGTACTCCTTTGATTCATCCTCTCCAGCAGAGAGCGCTACAATTAGAGAGAGGAGGAATATACAGGACCAGAACGAAACCGTAGAAGCCATTGTTAGGCGGTTGAGAGGGAGTTTCGACTTTCTTCTTCTAATTGAAGTGGGTACGGTGTTTTATGGAGGCCTGTGGGTAGCAAGAGAACGAGACAAGCATGGAAGTAGCATGTGACTTCTTTTGCAGATATTTTTATATATTTAGCTTCTCGAGTAATTTTTATTTTTATTTTCCTGCCTACTCGCTTTGTCTGTGGTGGCCTGATCCAGGTGGATGGTTTTCATTGGTTTGGTCGCGTCATGCGTAGATATTTGGTAAGTTGAATATATAAGGTAAGTTTATATCTTGTATCCTCGATTTTTCCCTGGGGGAGTGGTGTGGGTTGGGCTGGTAATATCTCGGTGGTGCCGCGAGTATAGATGGGGATAGTTTGAACCAATTGAGCAAGAAAACGTCAGCTGCTGCAATCTAAACTTGTAAATCAGTGGTCCACGTGATTTGCTGCTGAGGATCTACTGCTTCCAGTGTAAACGTATGGGACTGGGCCTCTTTGTTTTTTTAAAAAAACTTTGATTCTCCTTTTTTCTCTGTAAAAAGTCTCTCTTTGTACAGATGCTAATGACTGGGTTAATTACAACGTTAGGATGCCATTTTTCACCCTTTTCTCGGTCACCTATGTGAATTTTATTTTATTATAATTTCTTGCTCTGATACTCCAATTTTTTATATTTTAGCGTGGAACTTTTTTTTGGAAGAATTTCCTTCAAGATAATATTATATTAAATAAAAATTAATTTAATTTAAAATAAAAGATGTTAACAAAGAACGCGGCAGGGAAAAAAAAAAGAGTTAAGGCTTCACCATCCATAACTGGCACTGACAAAACTAGGAAAATAATAATAATATACAGGGTCACGTTATCTTGATACATATTCTTTTAACTTGCATTGACAGAAAAGATTTAAAAAAAATAGTAATTTTCGTTAAAAAATATTATTTCACTTTATATATTGTTGTTTTTCATAAGATTGATAATTTTTTTATGATGATGTTATCAAATTTTTTGTGGATAATTATAATTTGATAACTTCAAATCTAAATTTAATTTTCTCATTGATAAAAAATAATGAGAAAAAAAACTATTTTTTACTTGTATTCTTTTCATATATATTTTTTTATCAATTTAAGAACCCATGAAAAAAATTGCTGAATATATTAATAAAAAGAGAAGGAATTATACTAGAATTTTCCTTGATGGATTTTAAATTATACATGTATAATTGAATTAAAAAACAACAACTAAAGAGCTCCAAATAACATAAGATTAGATATTTTTGTACACATTTTTATCCAAGCTTTTCAACTTAACTTTAATTGGAATCAATAAATTTATTATTGTTTATTGATACATGTAATTTTTAATCTGTTTTATTTAGAAAATATATTAATTGTTTAATGTGCAATTATATTTTTTCTTGATGGGAACAAAAAAAAAAGAGTCATGCTAAATTTGATTCTCTGTTCAGATAAACGACAAGCCATCTACATCAAATCTGAGAACTATTATACAATAATAAATAAATTGCTGGTAAAATTAAAATATTAGTACTCTAACCAAGCAAACTTTTATCACGTGATTCTACAGTGTTTGACCGGTAGTTTTGAAGAGAGAGAAAGGTGTACTCAAATAAATAAAATTAAAGTCTGTGTATTTGAATGAGACAAGTTTAAAATTAGTGTACCGATATCTTGGCTGTCCAAATAATTCACAAGTGATATTCGGGCGTGTACGGACAGATTGAAGGCCAAGATGAAATTGATCTGCTTTTTCACGTCGACGGTTGATGCTGATGAATTAGATCCCATCCAACGGTCAACGAGGAGAGGTAACTAGCGAGGTGCAGAGACCTGCAGGGCCTCTCTCGTGTCAATACTGGGATTTTTTTTATTTTTTATCTTCATTTTCCAAAGAATAAAACAGCATCCGAACTGTAGAGGTCTCAGATGTCTTCGGATCGAATCCTCAAATGAACCCTGCCGAATTATTTCGGTGCAGCTAGGAGAATGAGATGGTACGTTACTGTAGCACAATACACGACCACGCGGTTTCTTAAACAAATCGGTTTTTCAGAAATAATTTCTTCCTCGCAGATTATATACCACGTTAGTGGTTTTTCTAATTGAGATTTGCTTCTTTTTGCATGATCTCGCCTGTACAGATTATTTGGAAAAACAATGACTTTTAATTAAAGACAAATTTTAATAAATTATAATTTAAAATTATAATTTAAAAAATAAAAGAATAAGAACCAAAATAAAAAATAGAGCCCACTGTTTAAAAGGCATGAAAAACTTTAATCTGGTCCTCGGAAATTTAATTTAGGCATTATTTGATTCCTAGAGTTTTATAAGTTTCTATTTCAACTCTTTACCTTTTTATTTTTATATTTTAGCCCCTAAATGTTGGGACAATAAATAAAAAATCATTGAAAAATAAATGGGAAGGAAACATTATTGGTCGACACATTTCAATAATGAGAAAAACTAATCTCGAGTTCTCCTGCAAAGAGGAATTTCATAGAAGTAGTTTGAATTTTTCATGGAAAAATTAAATGCACTATCAAGAAGGGTTTTTTATTCAAATCAATTTTAGTCTTCCAACTAGATGAAAGATGTTTTGGGGGTTAAAAATAAATTCGATGAAGTTATTACAATGTGTTTAGATGTTTTGCATGTGTAAACAAGTTTAAAATAAGTTTTATGGGGTCTCAAATTTATATCCTGACATTTCAACTATTAAAGATGGCTAAAATTTAAACAACAAATGATATACTGTTTGTTATTTTTTTTGTTGGTATTAAATAAAATTCATATAGATAAAATAATTTAAATAGTGTATATAATATTATCCAATTCCATCATGGTTTTCAAAAAAATTATAATTTTTAATGATAATTTAGTAATTATTAGAAATGAACACATTATGCAAAAAAAAATTAAAAAAAAAAAACAAATGCTCTTGAATATTCACCAGTAATGAAATAAAAACAGCATAGCTTTTCTTAAATTCGTATGAAAAATTGCATTTTAATCCTTATTTTAAATTGTTCGATTTATTCTAATTGATATAAAGAACATACCTTAAAAAACTATATTTTGTTAGTAAAGAATAAATTGATAAGAAAACAAGAAATTACACTAAAAATATTATTTTATTTCAATAAAATTTATATATATACACCACCACCACTGACATTAGGATACAGGCACGTTCTAGCTTTGAACACAAGCAGGAAGGAGGCCTCCAAGACACCACGTGTCTTCGTCCTCCTAAATCTGCACGAACATGCACGCAGAAATTTGCGTCCTTTAAACATGTATCCACCTATTACCCGCAGCATTTCCAGAAGACGATGGATTCTGTAGAGTGAGAAACTTCAGCAGCCTTCAACAGCCATTCTATCAACCACTCGAGGATGGAAATCCAACAGAAACTGGACGCCAAGCATCTTGTTCAACAGAAGATTATTAAACAAGATAGCACTGGAACGTTTTGCACTCCATGTACATGCATCTCTGAATCCTTGTAAAAAGAAAATCACACAAATCATTAATTCAGGTGCAATCAACAACTCACATGGCAGTCGAAACGGCTCCTCAATTTCATTACCAAGTACTTCATCAAAAAAAAAAAAAATTATACTTCGAAGAGCCTACTCACACCATCTGAATCCCCCATATCCCATCAGTTCAGCTGGCACCAAATACACCCATCAACAACCAATCAACCAATAAATGAATCTCTGTACAAATTCCTACATGTCATCTACTCAGGGGTTAGGGCAGAACCAGTTGAAACGGAAACAACGGTTTGACTTGCCTCTCACACATATTTCTTCCCCCAAAACCTCCAGCTTCTCTATGCAATTCCATATTGCACTCCCGTTATCTTATCCAAGTAATTTTAACCGTTGTGCCAAATCCTTTCTGGTATATATTTGCTTTATTCATCTTCCTTCACTTTCCTTACGAATCTAACCTTTTTCCAATTGTTACTTGATCCAGGTAAAGCAGGGTAACTTTCCCTCAAGGACCTTCAACATAGCTGCTGATGCATTTCCTATGGGCCACCAGCATCTCAAAGCCTAACTTCTTCATGAGCTTTCAGAACTTCGGAAGTGAATTTGCCCAGAGCCTGGAAAATTGGGACCAAACCTGCTTGTAAACTACTGGAAGCTGCATCATGGACTGATTTGGCTGTTTCCTTGTGCCTTGCCCTCTCTTCTTCCAATTTCTTCCTCATTGAATCCAAATCCACCTTCAGATCATCTAGTGGTGAGATTCCACTCTCTGAAGAAACCTTTGACATGGTTTTATCTAGAGGTGAGATTCCACGCTCCTGCTCAATCCTTCCCTTCTCCAATTGCAAGGTTTTCAGCTGTTTCTCAAAATCCCTTGTAAGGTACTCTGCTTTGATCCTTTGTTGCTGCTCCTCATCTTGCCGTTCCCACAACCGATGTAAGCTTGAAGTAAAACCAAGCATGGCATTTTCAACCCCCTCCTGCTCAGAAATCCTAACAATTCCTTGGTACCAATCATTGCAAATTACAAAAATAGGCGGAGCACCAATTCTGCTTGGGGAGAAGGGCACAATCCCATCAGCGGTTACTTCAGGTTCCTGGTTAAGGCACCTTAACAGCCACCCATTTAATGACTCCACATAGGATTTTTGGGTGTTAATCCAATTGTTAAAACAGGCGCACCAATTAATAAGCTCCACTTCAAGTTCAACTGTGGCTTTCAAACCAGAATCTCTCCGTGCTTTTAGAGAGCGAACTTTGCTATCCATAATAGCTTGGAACTGCTTCTGGTGACATCTGAGCATGGACTTCCACATTCTGATCAACCTGCTAATAGAAGTCCATTATCATATGAAAATGGAAGAATCCAAAACACTAGTGATCAAATAATTGACAGCACAAAAAAGATATGCACATGCACTGGTCTTTTCTTCCATCTTCCAATCATACTTCACCCACACTAAACAGGCATGCCTACAGCACTAGGAATCAGAAAGTCTCCTAACTTTTACAATTTCTGCTAGAGCCACAAAAAAAGCGTGCAAAGGATTATCAAAACTTAGGATGAAATACTTCACAAATCCGTAAAAAGTAGAAGATGACATCCAAATCAAGTAGAAGCTAGAAATGAAGAGGATTAATAGGTCCAAAACACAGAAATGCCCTCTACTAGTGCATATAACCAGTATGCTTCAGTGAACAAGGAGAAAACAAGACTCAATAACCAGTTTATTGAATGCATTATCATAAAGACTGGCAATAAAGGTCATTTTACCAACTCAGGTATCTCAACACAGCATAAGAGGCATAGATGGTGAGTGAGATCACCATAGTTCTCTGTCAGCATACTGGCACTGGTTGGAGTAAACCTAGCAGACACCATATCCTTTTATGGACAAATGACAAGTGATAGTCCCCAAGGACTAACCATCCACACATTTGCCCCAAAAACCTCAGGTATATTTCGTGTAAGACATGCAAGTTGTGAACCCCAAATTGATTAGCATTGAAAAGACCAAGGAGCACAGCAGTAAACTTACCCATGAATCAATTCAGTGATCTGAGGCTGCAATTCTTCATCCCTCAACCTATGTATCTTACTGGATATAGCATCAACAGCTCGGATACACACATTGATTTTTGTCAGCAATTTCCTTATCGAAGCCTGGGTAGCATCAATTTTACTAGACTCTGCTCCACGGTCATCCAACATTTTTAACCTTTTGCACTCCTTTTCATAGATGACCCGTAGCCGTTCTTCATCCTAAACATCCACATAAATACTTCACTTGATAAGAAAGATCCAACAGCAACTAAAGTAGCAGCACAATGATTAATACTCAGACATCTTCCATCATATAAAGACAAATTAATTCTTGAAAATTTTCAATTTTTTTTCCCCAAAGCATAATTTTCTTCTTTCAATATCAATAGCAGGCACGTTTAAATTCTACTAGACATCAAAGACTCTGATCAAAACAAACACTAAACAAATTGTACTATACATCAAAGACTCTGATCAAAACAAACACTTAACAATATCTACTGTATGGAAGAATGCAAAATACGTTGACATTCCATATCAAACAAGCTAGTTTGTTGGTGGCACAAGAAAAAAATTCCTTGTACACGTTTATGAACCGGATGCCTTTTAACAGGCATTAAACTCAAACTTAATTATTAGGTGAATATTAGAAAAATAAAATCACGGCAACCAAAGAAGAAACCCACAACATCATTGCCCCATACCCTCACTTCCTTGTATAGTTTCTTCTCCCAAGCGTAAATTTCCTGTAGAGTAGATGATAGGTTTCTCCGCCTCATGTCAAAGTCATTTCCAGATTCCAAGGGGTAGGATTTTGCCATTTTCATTGTCCTAGAAGAAATGCGTACTGATGGCCTTGCAGGAGGGTGGGAAGACACCAAATACAGGATCCTGGAAAGAATCACTGCACCAAGGCATGTCAGTTTTACTTGAGTGGCAAGATTATTGTATCTGATAAATACTTAAATTCAAAAAACAACGGAAATGAGGCGCTTTAACAGCAAGCATTCTCAGCAGAACCCATCAAAGGGACGAGGAAAAGACATGGCACTAAAATTAACATTCAAGTTAGTATCATATCGAATATTTGGGGTCAAAGAGCAAATCTCCTATGAGTATTCTTCAAGGAAATATAATCATTCAGTTGATAATTTTCTTCCACTCTAAAACTTCACCCTGACTGATGGTACGTGCAAGTATGATAGACAATTCACAAAAGAATAATCGGGACAAAAAGAACCCAAACGGAAATTTGACCACATGCCTCAGAAACAAACTAGAAAACCACCGAAACAAACATAACAAAAAAAATAAAATGAAATAAAAAAAATCCAACCTTCAAATAGGGAGCTTCTTTGCTGGCATTGGTAAGGCAACTTGCTCACCTCAAGCATTAATGCAACCTCATTCCCATAACCCGAAGCGGTCTCAAATTCGTCCCTTATTTCCTTCACCACCTCTTGAAGATCCCTTGTACCATGAGCCGACAATGTAGTAGTAGGAACACCACTAGGCTTGGAAGACTCAATTTCTACTGTTACATTAGAAGCATCTTCAACCTCAAAACTAACCCCCTTTTTCCTAACAGACCCCTCTTCAGGGCTTTTCGAAACAATACTATCAGGACTCTGAATCGTGTTCGGACTCATACTGTTACTGATTCCTTTACCTTTAACAGACTCTAAACTCTCACTACTGCTTTCTATATGCACTGACTTCGAAGTACCTTCTCCGTAATCCCTCATCATTTCCTCATTAAACTTCATTTTTCCATTCAAATCCATTTCTTCACTCGCTTTCTTCTTCTCTTTATGAACATCTTTTATTACTTCTTGCTCCGTTTCTTCTTCCAAATCAGGAATCCCTTCTCTCTCCCTCACCTCTTTCGAATCTGGACTACTTGTACTCGACCCATATCCGTATCTCGCGTACGGATGATAATCTGGATACCCACCGCTACCACCATTGTCGTATGCATCGAACACGTTGAAATAATCCCATGTTGACACCCTTGGTGGTGATGGGGGCACCGGTGGTGGCTTCTCAGGACTTGGCTTCCTTGTTGGTGAAGTCATCATCGGGTACCCAAAATACCCACCTGCGTAATAACCCGACCCGCCATCAGAGTACCCATTTACCGAAGGATCCTCATACACCACCGTTTTAGCCGGAGTAGCAGACCTCTTCATATAATACGTATTTGCATACGAATTCTCATACGAGTATGAATACGGATACGGGTTAGGATACGGATTATCTCCTGAGCAATTAGGAAAACCCCAATTTCCTTGAGGTTGGGGATAATCATTAAAATTATTATTGGAAGAAGTAGAAGGTATCTCTCTTACAGCTCCTCCTTCTTCTTCAGGGGTATCATGAATGTGGATGTGACCTGAACCTGAACCGGAGTCCGAATCCAAATCCAAATCCGACCCGGAAGACAAGGGCAAATGCGAATCTCCAATGTCCTCGTCTTTGCTTTTGATGTCTATAGAGTGCGAAAGTGAGGTTGAAGTAGAGGAGTTCTTCGATACATGCCTGAATTTCCCTTCGCGAGATGGTAAAGTTAGTACGGGAGAGGCAGGAGCGGTTGAGGAAGAGGCGAAAACGAGCCCTTCATCGACAAATCGGCGAATCGCGTCGCCAACGTCTCTTAGCGAATGAAAATAAGCCACGTGTGCAGCAGCGAGAGCGTAGCGGTGGTCGGAGGCAGCTTTGATTACTTCCTTGCGCTCTCTACAGAGAACTACTAGTGGTAAATCGTCCACTTTAGAACCTCCACAGCCCATAGCGATGAGAAAGGAAAGTAATTTTTGAAAGAGAGATGTAACGGCGTCGTTTTCATGGTGCCTGTGCAAGAACTCTAGAAGCAGAGAGCATTGTTTTGGAGATGAGTGATCTTTTTCGGCACACGGAGAAAGTGATGGCTACTAATAGATTGATAGAAAAGAGAATGGTTGGAAACCATAGCAGTGGTAATAAATAGAAAGAAATAGCGAGGATCTGAATCAGACGGCTGATATTGGAGTAACTGGATCATGGAAGGAGTTTTGATTTTGAGTTATTTAATGTTTTCTTCATCCTGGGTTGACGGATGATGGAACTGGGGATGCTGAATTAGATGAATTAAAAAGAACAGATCAATGTATAGAGATGTGTGATTACTGTTGGGGACGTGTCAGAGAGGGAGCCAGGAGAGGGGTCCATGTCCTCTTCTTCTGTGCAGGGTTTTGCAGAGAAATGGAGGGAGAATTGAGAAATGAAGAGCACTCGTGGAACCCGCCAGCCACTGCAAACGGACCTTTGCCATTATTACTGCTACCATTTTCAGGGTTTTTTTTTGCTCTTGTTGGCAGTAATAATAAAGTGCTGAGCGAATACGCCTGCT
The DNA here is from genome assembly GCA_015708895.1 of Populus ilicifolia. Lineage (NCBI taxonomy): Eukaryota > Viridiplantae > Streptophyta > Magnoliopsida > Malpighiales > Salicaceae > Populus > Populus ilicifolia. The sequence goes on from SRLM01000024.1 coordinate 1,200,486, forward strand.
TTTAACAGAAGAAAAACAAAAGGCGGGAAAAAAAACAAGGTTCCGAGTTCGCGCTGGAGATTACTTTTTAAATTTATTTACTCGTGAGTATATTAAATTAATATTTTATTATTTCTTAAAATTCACCATTTTAAAAAAATTAAAATAAATAAATAACAAGATAACGATTCAATCGCTGCAACGAGCAGCCCTCTTCTAATAAAGTTTGCGAGAACACATACAGTGCTGCTATAATTTTTACTAGTTTTTAAAAGTATTTTAAAAAATTAATAATTTATTTATTTATTTGCTTGAAATTAATAAAAAAAATTAGCACTTTTAAATTATTTTGATATGCTGATATTAAAAATAATTTTTAAAAAATAAAAAATTTATTTTAATATATTTTCAAGTTAAAACTATTTTAAAAATAACTACAATTATATTTTTAAATAAATTAATAATAGTTATGATAGTAAAAAAACAAAAACAAAATATGCAAGTGACTTGTTTCTATTTAGAAAATTTCCTATCCAAGGATATTTACTCTTAAGCTTTAATCCGTAATGTTATTTACATGAAAACACCAGATGCAATAAATTAATGGATCAAATATATTATTAGAGCGAGTCTCACTAATATATTGAGATATGAGAGAGGTGAGTTTCGTTTGCTTTCTTCCATGCATTCAGATTCCATGGAGCATTCATTTCAAAGAGACACGGAAATACACGTCGTTCAAATATCAACCCCAGGAATCCGTGCCATGTGCAAATGTTAATAAATTGGGATTTGTGATAATGTTGATGAATGAGATGCAAATTATATTTTTTTTAAATTTAAATTTATTTGATAAAAAATTAAATTTTTGTATGTTTTGAAGCGTTTTAATGCATTAATTTTAAAAAAATAAAAAAATATTATTTTAATATATTTTAACATAAAAATAATTTTAAAAAACAATCCAAATCATGCTTCAAAAAATATTGTGTACTGTGCTAAGACCTACAGGTGCTCATTGCTGCCATGCATTCATTGAAATCTGACAAAATGTTTTCCCTTTACAGTATTTTTTTTATTTTTAAGCATTATTTAAAAACAAAAAAAACATTAATTTAAAATATAAGTTTTAATTTTTAAAATAACACAGCCCAGCGGGTGCGTAAACAGTCAGTGTCTTTTCTGAAGAAGTGCATGTTATTATTGCTTGAAACATATGGAAATATAAGTACATCATGACACATTCTGTCCTCCTTTTATTTTATAAAGGGGAGTCGTTCCCTTTTATCCCTCTAATTATTAAATTTATTTTTAGTTTCTCTTAGAAACTCATGCTTATCATTTCCAACACCAGCGTGCATTTTTTAAATTTCATTGTTTATAATTCCACCGCTTCGAGTCGGAACGCAGAATCTGACTGGGACGTTTTATGCAGCCTGTAATTATTATAAATTAACTATATATCCTTGAAAGACTAAACAATACTGTAGTACGAAAATCGTGGGCATCCCATGCTTTGTTCCCGCGCTTTTTTCAACTTGATTGCGAGGCCCTCATGATGTGGCGGAGCTAAAATTTTTAAATAAAATAATAAATTGTTGGCCAATACTATATTATATGAACATATATCATAAATCAATTCAAAACATATATATATTAATTTATATTAAATAAAAATATTTTAAAAATATTTTAAAATTAAAAAACTTATATTATAATTATTCTCTTTAAGTTTTTATATTTTAAAACTTCTTCTTAATAATTTTATTGTCAATCTTATTAAAAATATATTTTTTAATATATACAACCAAACTATTTTTTAATAAATTATTCTGTTAATGCAATAAATATCAAGAATAATGGTTTGCATGAATATTAATTTATTTTTTTATAATTAAAAACACTTAATTAATTAAATTAACATATTTAAATATTTATTTTGAATATATTTAAACATATTTATATCAAAACTCTTAAATTATTATAAATTCTAATATTTTTAATAATTAATTATAAAAAAATTAAAATTAAAATTAAAATGTATTTGAAAACATAAAGTAGAAAACAAGAAAGATTAATTGACGAGTAAAGCAAGATGCAGTGAACGGGAGCTGAACAATAATGCTAGACGAGAGAGAAAAAAAAAACAGGGTAATGAGCTGTAATTGTGTGTATCAAAACTTTCCTTCCATGTATTGATATAAAAATATAAAAAAAAAATATGAGGGCAATTGCCCCTTTTGAGATATTATGGCTTCGTCACTGCTCATGACTGCTGTTTTTTAAAAATATATTAAAATATTTTTATTTTATGTATCAAAACTATCTAAAAAATATTAAAAAACAATTTAAAACAAAAAATATATGTTTTCACCGTAAACGTTAAGAATATACCGTGGGGGCAATAACTTTTGTTTGTTTGTAAACCATTTATTAGGCAGGATGAAGGGTGTGATGGTTTGCACCGCCAATAGAAGATGCTCGATTCGGACAATCGTATAGTCAAACTCCAGCACGTGATGCTCTGATTGAGTGGGCATTTTATTTATTTTTTATTTTTTGCAGTCTCGGTCGAACAAATCTCAAATCAGAATGTAATATTCAATGACTGGTTGATTATTTTCACGTCTGACCGCGGCTTTCGACGCCTCAAGTTTCTGCGCTGTTGCTTGATTTACAAAAACGACATCAGTGAAAGGGGTGGCTGCAGCGCCGCGGTCATTGTTGTCGAGCAGGAAAGTTTGACGGGAGCACTTCACGTTATTGGATGGCCAATCGCTGAGAATGTTTTTCTAGCTAATGGGAAAACAAAATCAACTCAGTATTTTTATTAAAATTATTTCATTTTATAAAAAATGGTGTAAACCCGCCCGGTATTTTCCAGTTCAATACCTTCTTAAACTTGACCTGTAGCGTTTTCCAGATTTAAAATTTTCAGGAAAAAATGGTACATGTATATTACCAGCACTCTTCGCTTCAATCAGACATAAATGTAACATTTTCAGTAAAAATATTTCAGAATTATATTCAAGAATTCACGTGCCAAGAGCCCCTTGCGTGCTAGTTAAAAACCAAATTCAGTCTACAAGGCATTGGAGTGCATCGAAAAATCCTGGCTTTCATCCACTTCGGAGGAGGGGGCATTTGCCTTGCGCCCAAAACAACGAAGATACTGGCTTCTGTGCTAGGAAGGTTATTGATGTTCAATATAAAGTATTCGTTTTAAACCTCGTCACTGCTTTCTTGTATGGCTAAAAGGCAGTATAATCATGTTGATCAACTTCACCGATGAAGCCACAAAGAGACTCTTTTTAGAGAGACCTTGCATGTATGGTTAAATCTCGTTAATTTTCCCAAGATTCAATCGCAGGAAGTGAATGTATCAGAGGTTTTTCAAAAAAATACAGAGTGTTTGTTTTTGTATTTAAAAAAATTAAAAATTTTAGTTTTTTTATTAAGTTCAAGTTAATATTTTTTCTACATGCTAGTAATTTTTTAAAAATTAAAAAATATTATTTTAATGTATTTCTAGAAAAACATTATTATCATATTTTCAGATATTCTCTTAAATATAAAGAGTGCTGCGATACACTCTAAATATAGATCAATCCATGTCCAGTGTAATGACATTAAAAAAAAAAACATCAATAGGCGTACTTTTCATGAAGATTATTGATTTTGACGTTACAGTTTATATGACAAACCATGATTAGAACGTATCACAACAATACACCTAATTAAAACATGCAAATTATACGATATACGTGACACACGTGTACCTTGCATGGAACTTATTATATCAATGAACTCCTGATTCAATCATATGATAACATGCAATTCAAACATACAGATTATAACCATCTCTGGCACTTGCTTGTTGATTTGTATAGATTGTAGTAACCCTGATAAAGGACAGTACTTCAACCAGAAGTATTATTTTTAGCTTTGCTTAATTGGTTACATCCCGTTTTTTAAAAATTATTAATTTAAATTTTATTAATTTTAAAGTTGTTAAAAATTTATATAACAATTAATAAAGATATATATAAATTGATCTAAAAATTATATTAATAAAAAATTCAATAAAAATATAATTTCATTAAATGCTCAAGCATTTGAATCGGAATTTTAATTTTAAAAGGACTGGTCCATGATTTGATTGGAAGGGTCTGTTTAGAAACATATGCGTGGCTAGTGTTGAAAGTTTTAATGTTTTTCATTTAAAAACGCAAGTACAACCGTCATTGAGGAGGAACTAGATTGTGTTTATTTATTTTTGTTTTAAATTAATTTTTATATTGTTTTTTATGTTTAAAAATACAAAATAATATTTTTATATATTTCAAAATAAAAGTCACTTTCCAAAGCCATCGTTATCATAATCTTAATTATCAGATTACCACCTCTCGGCATGTACGAGAAACTTTCTCGTGACTGCAATGATTTCAATGGGACCCACTCTGACTTTGATGCCCATGCCTAGCGTCTTCATGCGGCAAGATATCATGGGCTGACCGGTATCAAATGCCATTTCGTTAACGAAGATGTTAAAATAATATTTTTTATTTGTTAAAAATTATTTTTTGATATTAATATATTAAAATAATTTAAAAATAAAAAAATAATTAAATTTTTAAAACATAAAAATAAATAATTACATCCGGTTAAATAAATCTCCATTGGCGTTTGACTATGCGTGTTGCAAGTAAAGCTAGTATTTTTGCTTTTTTGAAGTTAAATTTGTGAAGTGTTTTCACTTTTGACATGTTGCCTTCCTCCAGTGACAGGGGTAAAAATTTAATATAAAAGATTAAAATTTCTCAATAAAAAATTAAAGGCAGGGTATATAAATAAAACGAGTTTTTTAAGATATCAACAAACTTTGCAAGTTGCATTTCTAAATTATATAGAGGTGGTTATAATTTTTTACTGCAGGAAATTAAAAGGTCAAAGGTAATATTTAATTATCTTAGATTAATATAAAAAGTTACATGACATTTTAAATTAAAACTCTATTAAGTCATGAAACCTACTAATTAATAAAAATGATTATTTAACCATGTGAAAAAATTATGCGAGGAAAAAAAAGGGAGCCATGGGTATAAAAAAAGAAGATGTTATTTTTGTGGGCACAGTTGAAAAGCCCTGGTATGTCACATATATCTTTCTCTTGTTTTTTTTTTTTTATTTCCTCTCTCTCTCTGCATTATCAAGTTTAAAAAACAATTATACGTTAATTGCTAAATTAACTAGAAAAATCTATTAAATGTGCAATTTCTCATGCAAAATAACTAAAAAACTATCTTTTTCAGTTAACGTTACGTTTAACTTTTAAAAATTGTAATTTAAAATTTTAATCAATTATCAAAAATATATTATAAAACATGGATAAAAAAATATACTGTTTATAAAAATAAAAAAACTGATACGGAGACAGACCTTTAGTTTAAGCAATTCCTCAAATAGCATTTGTTTTTTTCAATCCTGTTTGTTTGTTGTGCTAGGATGCATTATTTTTTTTAATGTTTTTGAAAAAAATAATTTTTTTATTTTTAATAAAAATATTTTTAGATTATTTTAATATACTAATATCAAAAATATTTTTTAAAAATACAAAATATAATTTTAATATATTTCAAATTAAAAAATACTTTAAAAATAATCTCAATTACATTCCAAACACACTTTTCATATTAAATTTAATTTAAATACTTGATAAAAAAAATATTGAAAATCGACACTCTCAAGTGAAAAAATTGCACGCATCACCAACCGAAAATGACGTAGAATTTCCAGGGTCAATCAGGTCAGACTTCGTGGAGTGGTCTAAACATGACAAAAATCGACAAAATTATTTCCACGCAGGTTAGCTGTCAGTGGGAGGCAGGGACTAGGGGTACAATAGGGTTTTCCCAAAGGACCTCCAATCTTCGTCACTTCCTAATGATGGCAGAAAAGACACGTTGGATCCACCACGGAGGTTAAAGAAGGAATACTTTTATCGAAAAGGCTGGCAAAGCAAAGTTCAGAAGGCGAAAAGAAAAAACATTAATCAGAGTTGAAAAGGTCTTCATGTGGCTCTGTAAAGAATGGCTAAGAGCCATGATTGCCCGCTTTCCTTATTCACCCGCGGTTCATGCATGTGAAAAAAGTTTAATTGCTCCTTACCCGTTTCGAGACCTCAGGCAGAGCAACCCTGCAAGTTAGAATTTGGATGCAGATAGTTGAAAAAAGTTGTATATTAAGAATAATTAATTAAAAAAATAACACATGATAAAATAACAGATAATATATTTTATTTTATAGCGATAAATAACATATAATAAATTGTAAAAATTTATACCATCTTCATCTCATCTCATGTACTCTAAAAAATAATCATATGTATCCTTTAATTAATACTAGATTGATAGCTCATGTTTTATTACCGGCCGGACCAATTTCTTTACGGCTGAAGAAAACAATATCAAAATGCTATCATTGCATATAGGTATTGGTAAAGTCAATTGAAAAATAGCTAGAGTGAACCCAGCCCAGCCTTTAAAAATTCTAATATAGATAATAAGGTTGAATCAAAATATAAAAGGTAAATAAAAAATTCTAATATAAAATTCTAGACCATCCAAAATAATTAAAAATAAAAATGAAAAAAAAATAACTTAAAGGATATAGATTTGAGAAGAAAATGAACCGAATTTGAAACAAAAAGAAAAAACAAAACAAATCACAATGGATAAAAATGAAAAACAATTTCAACTAAGAAAATAATAATAACAACTAAAAATAACAATCAAAATAACAAGGAACATATTTGATATAAAAATAAAATATCAAGAGATAAAACTCAGAAACAAATTAATTCAAGGCAAGAGACATCATGATTAAAAAAACAAGGACAAAATCTAATAGAAAAAATAAAGTGTACAGGGATGCAATTGAGAAAATAATTAATATATTAAATTATCAAAGACCAGATACATTATAATTAAAATAATGAAAGTCTGGTATAAAAATAAAGTATCAATAAATAAAGTTGAAAAAACAGACTAATTTCATAATTGATTCAATACTAAATACACTCCGGTTAAAAAAAAAAGAATATTTAATTTAACTTGACAAACAAATAGTAGATTATTTTTTTGAATGACCGACATATTTTTCTACATGGAGAGAGCAAAAGAAGAGATAAAGAGAAAAACTCCTTGTTGATCATCCTTCACGTGCAGTTGGCGAGCACATACCTTGTTATTGTGATAGGGGTGGCGAGGCACGTCGATTACCATCCTGGCTAGCAGCATTTGATGTCGCATGAGGACCACATATATCATCTAAAATGTATTCATTTGTCAGTGCATGTTATGCATAATTTAACAACTTTTTAAATTTAAAATTAATTTATATATATTAAAATATCAAATTACGCCCTTGAAAAGAAAACCATAGCAAAAAACCTAAAATAACCTTATATCTATAGGATAAAGAGTTTATTTTTCAGAGCTATTTAAGCAACTAACAAACACAGAAAATAGAAAAAACCCAAAACACCCTTAAATCAAGTAGAATTTTTTCAAGGGCTATTTGATTATTATATCATAGAAAAAACATTAATAACATAGTAATTGTTTTTGACTTTACATGTCTTGATCAACATAAACCAAGCCTCGTGTAAAAAACACCATGGCATTTTCAATCTAGTATCTCATAAATAATCATGAACCTGAATAATTAATTTTTTAAAAAAATTTAACTTGATTCTCAAACCTTTTTTCGCACAATTAAATCATTTTGAATTCAAATTAACACTCGTATTGTATATTGTTTTTGGAAAAAATAATTGAATCGAGAGACAAATAACTCAAGTGCGTAAAAGAAATGGTTTCTTACAATTTTGTTTGAAAAGTTCATTAAATCCTTTATTTTTTTAGTTATTGGTAAATGAATTTCACATTACCAAACCCCGTTTCCCCTCATTTCTAGTCTATTTTTTCCACGAGAGGAGAGAGAGGAGGGCTTCTTGATTCTTGGTGTAAATAAAAAAATTTTATTGTTATTGATGATTTCAACCATAAAAACAGTTGATTTTTTTTGTATCAATTAGGAGTTTGACCTAGGTATTTTACTCTTCTTCGTGTTTGAGGAGGTAAACCTGACAACATGAATAATCTTAACTCTGAGTTAAGTTTGTTTTTTTAGGCCTTTTTTAGCTTGTTGTGACAATGAATATGTTTATTAAGATGTTTTTTGAGTATTTTAAATAAAAAAATAAATTAAAAAATGAGTTTTTAACTGAGAAAACTAAATCTCTAATTTTATGGTGACTCATGATCATTGAATTATATAGAAAAAAGATGTCATCTGTTTGCTATCTTTTTAAATAAATAAATAAACAAGGCAGTGCCTTTTATAAAAATAAAAAAATAAAATAGACTTAGACATGTAGATTATGCTAAAAAAGCAACACATCAAAGCTATTTTTTATTGTAAAGCCCAGGCTCATTTGTTGGGCTTTATATATGTGTATACTATTTTATATTCTAAAAAGTTGATAAAACAAATAACAAACTTAATTGAATTCATTATTTAAACAACAAGTTTAACATGTTAATTTATAATATCTAGGTTATTATTATATTTTTTAATATTTTTTTTAAATACAAGCTCATCTTTTTATTGTCAATAATCTTTTTTTTTTAAACTCAAATCTAAAACAATATAATTTTATTATTTGTTATTGATAATCTATTTTTGCTATCTTGGCTTCATATATCTATCATTTTTTCTTCACCTATAAAAAATATAGTCCAGAACATAAAAGTGATTTATAGTTTTATATTTAAATAAAAAATATTTCACCAGTTAAAAAGATTTGTTGAATTTGATGAAATGCATAACTTTTGTCATGTTTTTTTAATTGACTTGAATTTATTTTGTTTTTTAATTAAAAAATATATTTTTTAATTTTATTCTGTTAATTCAAAATTAAACATTTTAATTTATTTATTATCTCCATGAGTTTTACATATCAACTTAAGTTAATTTAAGCTAATCAAATATTTTTTTAATTTTAATATTAAATCAAAACATCATTTAATTTATAATTAAAATATATTTTTATTTTCAGAAGACAGTTACCAACGTTTAGATATTTCCCCTTTTGTTCTAAAAAAAGGTTTTTCTACCACTACACTTGGCATCGTGTGGGCCAATCAAAGAAATAGTTAAATCTATCTATATGTCTAGAAGAAAAGGTCGAAAATTGAACTGGCTTAGGAATTAACAGTGCTGGAATTACAATCTACACTAAATTTGACTCCTTTTCAGGATTATCGCAATCATCAACTAGGCTTTTAACATGTAAAGCTAGACATGAAATGGTAAGCAATGTCGTTAGGTTCCATGAGGAGAGACATATATATATGGATGAAAAAATGCAAGCAACCCCACATGAGTCCGAAAACTGTAGCTTGTTAGGCTTCTGATTTTCCAGTAGCAATATTTTTACGAGAAGGCAGGGTGTGGTGTGTGAGGTCACTGCCGGAGCAGGTTCGAACTTTCCTGAACACTGACAGCAACATTCCACCTATCATTCCACGTACAGGGATGACCTTAATTATACATGGTCATGAACAAACAGAAAAGATCAATGGGGTCTTCTAATATTTCAAAACCATAGCAGACAAATACCATCTTGCTTGGCAAAATGTTGAAGCATCCTCACTTGTTCGTTCCTTTCAGTTTCTATGTTTTCTTAAGAGTTCTCTCTAAATGATAGGGGGGGAAAACCCTAGCTAGGAAAGGAAAAAAAAACAAGAACAGAACACGTAGCAAAACGTTTTTTCTGTACTTTTTAATCGTTTCTGTCTCTGTAATTGCAAAGGAAACATGTCCAGGCCTTTTGTTTTTTTGGACTCGACAAACAGGACTTTGAGGACTTTGGGCGTTACAGCATTCTCTAAGTTCGAACAGAGATAGATCTAAAAAAATCTGTTCACTTGTGATCTGTTTCTTTCTTTCCTGGGTCATGTCATGATCCGCTGGTTTGGAACTTGGGTTTCACTCTGCTGCTGAAATTCCCCCCCCCCCNCCCCCCGCCGGTTTTTTATATGAAAATTTGGATTTTTTTTTATTAACGTGGGTGTCCGGTCCAGCTTTCGCGCACCACGACTAATCCCACAGGCCCTGAAATTAACAACCATGTAAGCCTCCAGTGGCCATCATATGAGCAATCAAGGACTCGAACCTGAAACTACAGAGGGAGCAAACCCCTTAATTCCAAGTCCTTATCACTTGGCCACCACGTGGATGGTTAGTATAAGAAAAGAGTTTTTAACGTTGTTTCTTAATATTTCTACGTTGATTAGAAAACAGGTGGTTTTTAGTTTCCATTAATTCGCTTTTGTTAGTACAGTTTTATTCTAATAATAAGTTATTTTTTTATCAACGGTAAAGCTCCAATCGAAGATTCATAACCTTCCGTTGAGTGGACGGAAATTCAGAGCCAAAAACACCCGGGTGGATATCTTGAAAGTAAATTTAAAAAAAAAAATAAATATTATTTTAATACATTTTCAAATAAAAATGAATGAATTAAATTTAAAATTCCAAAACCCCTCTGAAAAAGCCTCCCTTGAGTTCAGTTAGGAAAATAACCCATCTCCTTAAAAAATCTATTAGATAATTAATTTTTTAAAATATTTTTTAAAAATAACCTTTAGCACTCACCACCATAAGGAGGTAGATTTCCCAGACAAAGCACACCCACTAATCCAAATGGTTCGAGACCGGCGTCATTAAACAAATCTAGAACATGCATGCACTAGTCTTCTATTAAAAAAAGACGCAAGACATTGTTTATGCTCAAGGCCCGAGGGTCTAATGTCATCCGAGAGGTAGAATTCCTATATGGAATTCAATTTAATGAACTCTGGTTTTTCTTGAATCCAAGACCAGTTGCCATATCATAATGGATGGAGCACATAAATTACTAATTTATTATTTATCGGAACAGCTGGTTGAATTCCTCCCTTTCATGTTCCTAATTTAAGAACACAAAACAGAAGTACTGGTTTTGTAATGGTTGCTTCCAGATACAGAACAAAAACAGTAATTGACCAGTGATGATGGAAAGATTTGTTGTTAGCTTCAACGGCTTATCCAAAAAAGAAGAAGAAAGTCTCAGAATAATCGAGAATTGTGCATGTAGATACAGCAGTGAAAATTTCCAGGCTGTGATTGTAATTTTTTTTCAATCAACTATGCTAATAGATCGATTCTCTTTAAATAAACTGGTTATTGATGATTGGGCAGGGGCGTGTGATTGCTTTCGAAACAAAGGGATAAAATCTCCCTCCCTCTTGCAGTTTAGTTCATAAAAATTATCGATGATGGAATCAGGCCATAAGAAGTTTGGGAAGTTGTGTCTTTGCTCCCATGGTTTCCAGATTGTACATAAAATCACCCGACTTTAAAACACCGACAGCACTGATTACCGTGCAATGGAAATGCATTGGTATATATCCACTGCTCTCCCATAACAAAGAGATCGTGGCAAATTGTTTGGTGTTTCCAAGACGTGTACTTGTGAGGATCTGGACATTTTAGCACTCCAGGAAATCCACATCTTTTATCTATCTGCCTTGAGTTTTCATCTGGTCTAAATTACCTCTTCATTATTTTTCATCAGTTTCTCTTGTTTGCCTCCTAACCCTGGAGCAGATCTTGACGAGAGCCGTCTTGTTCAGTGTTGGGTTGCCTGTGTGGTAATGAGTGCGAATGAGACAGTACTCCTTTAGTATTCAAATTTGGTTAATTGGAACGGAGCTTTCAGGCATACTAGATGTCCATCACTTCGCCATCATTTACAAGGACATGATCTATTTATGACGCCTTGCCGCCATCGGTTTCAAACCTGCGTTGGTTCTCGTTCCGACAAACATTTCAACCAGCGAAGAAACGGAAAGGAAGAGAAGCTTAAGAGACAAGTACACTGACAAAAACTCAACTGAGATACAGAAACAGAACGAAATTCTCACGGTTGACATTCAATAACCCACGACTATATGATTTGGCTTGATAATTTTTTCACATCCTATTCTCAAACTCCCCTCTTTGTTGGTAACTGATGGTTTTGTTCATAAATTTTTTATGGGATTTTAGATACAAAATTTTTTATGGGATTTTAGATATGTATGTCATAAAGGATGTTTTAAACTTCAAGGGCAGAAATCAATACGTCCAGATTGAAAGGATTTAAAAACAACTGAGGAGTTAATGAAGGAGTGGAATCTGAAATTAAAGCAGATGATGCCCCAAGAGGAGATAAAGGATGGAGGAGAGTTAATGATGAAGGGGGGTGATGCAATTTCTGATGGTGTCTCCAATGGAAACATTAACTGCTAGGGGTAGCAGAGAAAAGAGAGGGGTAGGCAATTTGCACTAACTAGACATGAGAGGATGCTGGAGACTCTGCCATGGCATGCCCCAATAGAAAAGCGATTTGCGACAACACCGCGAAATGGGTTGGGTGTAGGGGTGGTGTGGGGGGTGGGGGTTCTTCAAGAAATCACATTTGCCAACGGTTAGCCCCTCTCAACCAATTTACTAGTGCAATTCTCTTATGACTACTTATGCCAAACAGGTCATCAATTTATGACTGCAAGTCTAGAAAAATTATAATGGGTGGGTTTTGATAGGAAATGTGTTTTGAGTACCTTTTGCCACTGCAGTACATAGTGATCTACCACTACCACAACCTTTCTAGTTTCAGATCGTTAGATCATTCATTAGCTCACAATATTATGATTTTTGATGGAGCAGAACTCTTTATTTACCCCAGGAAACACCACAATTAAAGCCAAGAGGGTAGAAACAACACTATTTTATAACAATCCTCAAAAACAAACATAACTTCCAAGAAATGATGTTAAGAACAGCAATCCCGATCATGATATTTAGAAAATAGTTAGACTGGAGAGGCTTATCTGGGCTTCCACCAATTGCTTTATACTCGACTCGTATCTTCTGTTTCATAGCCTCTGATAACTCTCTGTATTTCAAATAGCATCACTAATTGAATTTTATTCCTTTGTTCTTCATTTCGACTTCCAAGTTTTATATGTGATCTCACAGAAATAGCAAATACATTCATCCTGTCTGTATTATTGTAAGAAACGGCAGTAGAAAACAAGATACTTGTTTTTTAATCCTGCAGTGAATCATGAAGAGTGAAAAAATGAACATTTTGCATATGTATATTTCTGCCATATAAACCATCCATGCAGCCCAAAAAAGCAGGGAATTTTGACAATTAATAATTAAAAGAATGTTTTGAAACAAGAAGCTAGTAATTACAACCTTCCCGGAAGAGTACTTGGCTGCCATGAACTTCTCTCCAGCAACACCATCTAGCACAATTCCCTGATCACCAAAACATCAGTTAGTTTTTAGTTAACAACTTTCTCATAACCATTGTACTTTACAACTGAATCTAATCATGGGAGTTTCAATAAATTAGACATGGAAAAGAAATTAAAAAATTGGAGTTTAAGTGAGTAAGCATCCATAGACAAGTTAAGAACGGGTAGTTAGATCTAACCCCTAGAGTACATGGAAAGAATGCGTGCATGTGCACTTGAGCGTGAATGCACGTTCATGTGATATGTCATCAGTCAAGGACTATCTTAGAGGGCTTGGAAATCATAATCATCAGTCATAAGCAGCTCTCACGTATTTATTATCTTGAGGCAAAAAAAAAAAAAAAAGAGCTGTGTGCATAAGATGAACATTTTTCCAAGACCTTTCAAATATTTTCAGGGGGGCTTACAGATAAAGTAGGCCTAAGAAAAAAGGCATGCATTGAACATCTAGGGATGACACTTGGCTAACAAACCTCTTTAGGATCAAATTTTGCCCCAAGATTGCTTAGCTTGGCATGGGCTTCCGCATAATCCTTGAAGAATGCCTCCTGATCTTCAGCATATTTCTCTGCATACTCCTGCAGTTTATGCAAAATTAAGCTAATTAAAAAGATTGTTATGTGCTTCTTGACCATCTTACTCAAACTTCAATCCATTTTACCTTGAATGAAGGATCTTCAAAAAGAGCAGCATCAGTTGGCAATACAAGCAGATCATCATCCTTTCTTTGTTTAATATCCTGTGCAGGTAAATCATATTCAGCAGAGCATTGTTACACCCCCACCCCTAAATTTTTATATCTGTTTATGGCATAAGTACCACATTCTGATTGTCAAACCTTAAAGTAGGAATTGTCAAACTTCAGCCATTCTGCTGTCCAGGACTGCCCTCCTGGTGCTCCAGGCCCATTTTTCTGTAACGCAGCAGATAGATTGTAAATATCTAAATGCTATTGATGCTTTCTATAGCTAATACTGTTTCTATTATTACCATCCATACAAAGCTGCAAGATGAGACAAAAGATAGTGATATTAAAGAAAAAACTTCAATTACATATATTTGTCAACTGGAAACCATGCAATAAATCCCATGTCAAAATGATAAACTGCACATTTTATCAAGGAAAACAATAGTTGTTAATGGTAGGAACCTGGAATCAAGATCTAACATCTCCAACTGCATGTTTTGGCTTTAAAAATTGCCTGGCAGATAATATCACTAGTTGTTGTGCACCAGAAAAAAGGGAGCATAGATAGAAAGAGGCAATGATTTGACTGATAGTCACCTTATAGCATCTCACTTGCACAACTATTAGCCCGTGACATAAAGATATGCACATCTCCCATTTAACAGTGATGTCAAATGAGAGAAAGATGTATCGAAATCGAAGTTATTGGTTTAGCAATTAGGATTACAGGGTATTGAGGATTAGATAATCGTTCAAGGTAACTCTGAATATGAGGTTGGGCAATCTCTAGGAACCATCATCTAAAGTTCCTAGCTAGTGTAATATACTTAAAGCTATATCCACGGTCACAAAAGTAATCAATTGATTACAAGTATATTAAACTGCCAAATGAGATACAAAAGTCTATAAAATCTTTTTAGTTGGCAGGTTACATTTCCTAGAGGACACGTTAATAACAGTCATAATGATTGCCAGGTCTACAATTAAGCAGCTCTAGAAAAAACATATATTCTAAAAATCAGAAGGTGCTGCTTAAATACCGTATACTTCGTCTCTGGTTTGCCCCAACCACTGCGTTCTGGTCTAGACCTTCCTAGTGTGTGTGCACCAGACAATGCAACTATTTCCTGCAGTTTAAAGAGTTAAACAGCAAACAAAATAAAAAAGAACATTGAGGTATCATCGAGTAAAGCATAATATGAAATTAAAGTTACCTTGTCATTCAATCCCATTCTGTAGAAAACTTCTCGTAAATGATCCGCAGGTTTAGGGGGGCCAGCAGCTACACACCAATTAGGATTTTAAAAATCAATACTAAACTGTGGTTACTTTATAACAAGCTTTAAGCTTCTCTAAAAGAAAAGAAAAGGAAACGTTATGGCAACAAAACCAAACTAATCGAAATGGTTGATAAAGATCCAATTGAAAATACTAACCAGGAAGCCTCCCCTCTTCTGGGCATTCCTCAGGAGCTGAGACATCCACCCTGCCATACTTCATGGGAATTTTCGGGCCACCAGCTTCCTGAAAAAGCAACACATTTATCAGTAAAATGTTAAGATAGTGATTTCAAACAAATCACATAAAATTCATGAAAAAGCAACCGTGACCTCTATCGCAGTTGCGCTGGCCAATTGGAACAAATCCGCATATGTCACGCCAGAATACTTGTCTTTGATAGGCTGAATCAGTTTCAATGCATTAACTAGCCCTAATATTCCAAGTTGGTTACGCAAAGAATATTTACAAAAACCAAGCTAATTGTTAGTTATAGTAATTACATTGTGAAGCAATTACCTGCGTTGGCTGCATGCTTAAGTTCAATATCAAATCTAAGACTTCCATTGGCCCCACCCCTTCTTGGCCACTCCTCTATGTTCTTGTTGTATGTGCCAGCGTCATGCCACCCTAGCCGAACCTATAAAAATTATAATAATACATAATAACATTAAATCAGCATGGAAACTAGAAAGCGATAATTTTATTTGACAAGCAAATTATTATGAATGAATATTTGAATTTAAAGAGAGAAAATTGTTATATCAAGTAAATTAACAGGATAATAATACTGTAAAATCGTATTACCAGGATAGGATGGCAAGATTTAGATTTAAGGAGTTCTTTAATATCCTCTCTGGCGCTCTTCAACTGAGCAGGATCAGACGCCGCAGCAACAGTGCTCATTGACGATCGCTTCTTCACTCAAAAAGAAATAAAAACAAAACAAATCACAAAAATAAATAAAAAAAACCACCCTGGGCAACGTATAATTTAAATATGTAAATAGAGTGAGAGAGGGAAGTGAGACCTGATCTTTAAAAATGTGAGGTGCGAGAGGAGAGAATTGGAGACATTTGAGAGAGGAAGGAGAGTAAGAGGAGGAGGAGGAAATAGACAATGAGGAGGACGCTGAAGAGAGAGAGAGACGGACGCGAGAGGCGGAGTGAAGGAGGCGGACAGTGGCGGCGGAACCCCTGAGAGAAGCCATCGATTGCGATTTTGGCGGTGACAGTGTTGAATAGGAGGGATATTGTGCCATCCGGGATTGGGCAACTGTTTTTATGTGCTGATGAGGCGGGTTTGCTGGCTTTTTAAGCGCCTATGGTGCGCACACGCTCATTTATAGGTGGTGTTGGGCAGTGGATTAGCATTTACCAGTTTGTAAGAGTGCCTCTACACAGTCTTGGAAGGGCGCTGAAGAGTCAAAAGTCCACAAAGCGAAGTGTTTCTTTTTTATTATTGTTGTTATTGTTATAGAAAAAACCAAAAGAAATCTGTCATAGTTAATTGATTTTTTTACCCTTCCTTGTATCAGGCAATTGCCTGACATGTAAGTGTAAAATCGTTTTTTTATAGAAGATCTAAAGGTCATTTGCGGACTGATTGAAGACAATTTAGTCGATTTATTCTTTTGTTTTTTCAAGGTAAAATCACATCGTTGTCCTTGCAAATAAGAAAATTTGGCTGTGTTCATGCTCTTTTTCGTTTTTTCCACTCTAGCTGCACGGTCAAATAACACCACTCTCCTTAGAGTTAAAAAATATTCCTCTCGGTGCACTAGAGATAGCTAGTACTGTGAAATTAATTGAGATAGATTTTTT
The DNA here is from genome assembly GCA_015708895.1 of Populus ilicifolia. NCBI lineage: Eukaryota > Viridiplantae > Streptophyta > Magnoliopsida > Malpighiales > Salicaceae > Populus > Populus ilicifolia. The sequence continues at coordinate 1,217,669 of SRLM01000024.1, forward strand.
AGTTTTTTTATATTTTTTATAATAAAATAATAAATTTAATTTTGTGATGAGAAAATATAAGGCTGGCTTGCAGAGGTGTTTTCATCTTTGCAACAATTCTTTTTTTAATATTTTGATGTCAATGTTTAGTAATTTAAATTATTAAAATATTAATAAACCATTAAAAAAAAAATCGCTGTGCCCCGTGCCATCCAAAGGCGCCTAGAAAGTCTTTCAATGGCTATACTACCGACGTGACCGTCATGTCTTTCAATGTGTGCTGTGGTGGTAAAACTAATGATATGGCGCGTGGTGTCATATTCATAGTGGTTTAAGTGGCAATGAGTTTTTTTTATCCCCTCGCTTTTCCCTTTCTTGATCCCTGTATTCATGTCAAGTGTTTAAAAATTTAATTGTGTTTTTTAATTTATATTTATATTAAATGTAGTACTTTTTTATTTTTTTCTTATCATTCTATTTTATTTTATTTTTAATTCAATTTAGTTAATTTTTTATTTTATCAGTTTTATCATTTAATATTTTATTTTATTTTATTTTATTCCAAACATGGCCATTTTTTTATTTTGTTTTTCAATTTATTCTTTAATTATTTTCTTTGAATTGTTTTTTATAAGATCTAATTTTGTATTTTTATTTTTTTATTTTTCATGATTGAAAATTTTATTTTTTTATTTTTTTTACAAGGTAATTTCGGTATCGTGACTTGATGCAACGGTTTTGGTTTGACCTTATTTAAGTTTGGTGTTTTTTAATGTTCTTTTAAAAAAATAATTTTCAGCTTTTATTAACCGATATTAAGTTGTCAAGCATTGAGCTTCATGGTTTCTTATAGATTTATTTTTATGGTGCTATTTTTATTCATATACTAGATTGTAAATTAATCAAGTTAATTCAAATTAATTTAGATTATTTTTAATTGATTTTTTTAAAATTCATTTGGTATTGAATTGCTAGCTCTTGAATTTTACAAGTTTTTTCACTTTTTTATATGCAGGGTTGTTTTTGGTTCAAGCTAGCAATGTTAGCACGTATTGACTTTTTTATATATATATATTTTTAATTTATTTAACTTTGGTTTTTCAAAAAAGTAATTTTTTAATAAAAATAATATTATAAAAAAATAAATTTTTATTGTTTGGCATGGAAAAAAATCCAGTGCAATTTTTTGTGTACAATCAAATGAAGAATAATGATGGGAATAAAAGATTGTTAAATCTAACATGGAGCAAAATATGAATCGTGGATTTGATAAATTAATTCAAACCAGTTTAATTTTTTTGTTATTTTTTGAATTATATATTTTTATTTTTAATTTTATCATTTAATATTTAGCTGTTTAAAAATTAAAAATCATATTTTTTTAACTCGGTTTCGTTAAATATACCGTCATCTTAATAGTTTATTAAGAAATATCTTGTATGTATTAGATTTTGAATTTATAATTATTATTTTCCTCTTAAAAAATACATTACCGATGCCCAGGTATTTTTTTGCATCCAAATAAAAGATTGATTCAACTTGCTTTCTTTAGCCTGCTTTTCTTTTATTATCGAATTAAATAAAAAAAATAAATTTCAATAAATAAATTTATTAAATATAGCTAGATCTGTTATTTATATTATAAGATCATGCATTTTAATACATATTTTATCTTTTAATTTTTCAATTTAGTCTTTAATTAACACTAGTAAGTTTTTTTTTTTGCACTCATTATTGCATGTAATTTTTAATTTATTTAATTAAATGTATTTAAAAGTTTTTTTTATTTGCAGTTTAGATTTTTTACCTGTTTTCAAAAACACATTGTATATGCTTGTGTTTTATTATCTACGATTTGAAAAGAAAATAAGAGGGCCACACTCTAATATTGAAAAAAATAGGCCAGCCACGCGGGTCTAGCCTGAGGCTTTGTTCTTTTATGGGGAAGCACCTGGGAAATTACAAATGACGAGTTCATAGGACTTTCCGGGACCAGAAAGACATGGAGAGATTCCAGCCGATTTGGTGGAGCAGTCAGGAAGTCTCTGGTTTTTTTTTTTTTTTATAGTTACGGTTATGATTGTAATTTTTTAAAAATTATTTTTTAAAATATATTTTAAATTAAAATTAATTTGAAAAAATATTTATTTAGTTAAAATTATAATTGAAATTAAGATTGAATAAAAAATAGTTTAATATTTTTGGTTAAAATAATACTTTTTAAATTGAGGTTTTTTTTTTATATATATATATTGATTGTAAATTTAACCAGTATTATTACATCATAAAATAAATAATATTAAAATTTAATATTTTTATTATGTTATTAAATAATGTATAATTTCATCACATATAGAATCTATCCAACAAGGATTATGTTTTTTATGGTTTCTTAAATGCGCAATAATTTTAGATAAAATATCATCAAAAATAAAATTAAGATTACGATCAAATTCTATAAATGCTACGTTATCAAATGACCTCCTTCTAATTTTTAAAACAAAACACAAATAAAAATAAAAATAAATTTTTTTAACTAGATCAAACCCGACAAAAATAAAATTAGAATTGTGATTAAATTTTGTAAATATTACGTGATCAAATAATTTCATTTCAATTTTTTAAATAAAATATAATTAGAAAATTAAAAATTATTTTTTTAACTGGATCAGACTAGGTTTAATATATTATTTTGAATCGTACCTAGTCAGATAGAAAACACACCATTATTCATTTATGGGAACAGTAAAGAATGCAGCTCTTCACTTTAAAAAACACACAACAAGAATTATGAAAAAATTGTTTGCGCAGAACCGCGAGTGAAACACCAAATTTTTATGGATTCCATATTCCATAGCCAAAATACAACTACTGAAAATAACCAAATATTATTTTATTAAATTTGATAAAAAGGCACATAAGCGAACACAGAACCAAACACTTTCTTACCGGGACTCTTGAAACTGGTATTTGTTTGCCTGTCTCTTTCATCATTTTATTAAAATAATGTTGCTTGTTTCCAGTTAATTTTGTTTGCATGGCTCGGAAGTTAAAGTGTCATGCAGTAGTGTGTCTAGCATAATTTTTTAAACGGGTAAAAAGTGCTGGGTCCTTCGCTGTTCTTAAAGGATTTTCAAAGGATAATTTTGGTTATTTTCTTGAAATATTCTTAGCATATAAATGTACTAGATAAATATTTTTAATTTAAAAGAAGTATTTTTTATATCAGCATATTAAAATAACATAGAAATACAAAAATTTAATAATATTAAATAAAAAAATTTAATTATTTTTTAAATATTATCAAGATGAAAAAAGAAACATGTCCTTGATCATCTCGAATATCAACATTGAATTATATTCAGCGGATGCTTGCGCGGTTGCGTTTTTTCTAAATTTAATGGCTACGAGTCCTTTCACGCGAATAGAATGTACACGAGCAACTGTTCCGAGATTGAATTCTGAATATTTTAACAGCAGGGAAACGGACGAGCATGATTACCGGTAGATGTGTTATTGTAAATGGAAGTTCACGAATCCAACGGAGGAGTGCGGATGTAACAAAAATGATAAGGATACTGGCCGTGAAAAGTGATGATAATATAATATATATATATCTATATATTGGAAAAAAATATAAATCATTACCGCCAATAACGACATTTATCAATGATCAAGGTAATGGTAATAGCACAAAAAATTAATATACAAATAATACAATTTAAAAAATACTCTCATCTATTGATTTTATTTCCACCTCCCTTATTTTAATAAAATAATTATAAACTAGGAATAAAATTTACATTTCAACTCCCACGACTTCATCCCTTATCACCAACAAAACCCTTGAGTTCTGGAAATGCTATACATACAGCATTTTTTTGTATAATATGCTGCCACATTCCTTGCTTGATTTGACAAATAAACTCATGTTCTCATCATGTAATTAATAGATTTCCAAGTTCCGACTCAGCTGTAACGAATTAGCAGATCATAGTTGATAAAAAAAACTCCGGCGCTAGAGTAGTGGCGGCTCATCGAAAACCACAAGCCGGCACTCTTCCCCGGACTGGCAATCTCAAAATGAATGGAGGTTGGCGCTGGTATTCCCATCAACTCCGGAAAAGTGTTAGGAAACGCAAGTAATGTTAAAAAAAAAGTGATGTTGATTTTTGTGTTTTAAAAATATTTTGAAAAGGTTTAAGAATTTTTTAATTTTTAATTATTTTTTTATGTTCAAATTATTTTGACTTGTAAATTTTAAAATATAAAAGAAATTATTATTCTATATATTTTGAAATAAAAAATATTTTAAAAAATAAAAACATTCGGTAAAAGGATAACAAATTTCTTTTGAGGCAAGCAAGTCTGAGCCCGTTAATTGATTAAGGATGGCCTCACCTGTACTGATTTAGACCAGCCCAACTTAATTGCCTCGAAATTAATAATCCAAATTCGAATTATCAGGAGTTCAGCAGCCCATCCAGAGAGAACAGGACCTCACATTGACCTCCGGATACAAAGCTTTACGGTGGGCCTAAAAGGTATTTTTGCCCGAGGCCTGCCTTCATTCAGTGCATCTTGGCTGTGGGCTCGGGCTTATTTTATTATGAGAAGCTTTAAAGTTTGTAAAGCGTTCTTGATTCCTCTCTCTCGCCAAAAAAATAAAATAAAAATTAATTAGAGCCTCAAAGGTTATATTTAGTCAGTGCTTTGTCCCAGCATAAAAAAAATATTTAATTGAAGAGCAAGAAATAATACAAAATAAATGCATTAATAAAAAAAAAATTGAATAAATTTTTAAATTTTCAAAATAAAAAACAAAACAATATCATAATTCTCTCTTCTATCATAAAACATCTCAGTACCACCAAACTTGTATTCACATGCTACACTTCTTAATACACCTTAAATTTTAAATTTTATGATTAAATTTTTATCCTCACACCAAATTATTTTCTGGTTAATGCATAACCACAAGCAATGATAAAAATCAGAAGCATTTATATAATTGGACATGTATTGAAGTTTTTTTATTATCTTTTAGATTAATATAAGTTTTCGAGTTAATTTATATATATCTCAATTAATCATATAAATTTTAAATTTAATAATTATTTAAATTTATAGTTGTCACAAGATTTATAAAATTCAAATTAATAATATTTGAAAAATAAATTCAAATCATAATCAATTAAATTAAATCTCCTGGTTAAGCTAGATTCCTCGAAGCTACCTCTTTTATTTTTCATTTTCCCACATAATGTATAGTGAACTGTGGATCATGAGCAACTTTCAAGTTAATTGCTTGACATGAATAGGTGAACTGTGGAACTGTGGATCATGCGCAACTTTCACGTTAATTGCTTGACATGACATGTTATCTTCATAAAATGATGCTCAACCCCGTCACCTCTCATTAAGCATCCGCACACGCTACATTAAATTGATATTTTGATTATTCTACGGCCAGTAGATTGTTACGTGCATTCAGCTCCTCGATACCTCCATGAAAAAGTGGTGGTCGTGAGAGTCCAAATACTCTCGAATGAAATAAATCTTCATTGTATATATCTCGACGATCGACTTGGTTTTCTAAAGGGGCTAGAAACAGACATGTTGAAAGGATTCTGAATAGGAAAGGGATTTTTCTTACAAGGAAAAAACAAATTCAGAGGAGTTGGAACTTCTGCCTGTTGCATCCGACCAGAAGAAAAAAAATCCATTGGTGGTGGTCCTCATTTCTTTGATCCATTGCAGTAGGTGGCTAGCTGCTGTCGAATGACGTCGCAAACTGATCTTTTATAGATTCTGGACAGACTAGAATCATAGAAGGTTGCTGGTTATTGTTGTTTATATTCCTCTGTTGTCAATTTGTAACACTCTGTCATTTTGATTTCAATGTACAGAAAATTATACTTTCAAGTTGTAAGTTCATGCTTTAAAATATGATTATTTTCAAAAGTATTTTTTATTTAAAAATAAATTAAAATAACATTTTTATACTAATACATTAAAAAATCTAAAAATATATAAAAATTTTAATATCAAACAAAAAAATTATTTTTTTAATATTTTAAAACATAAAAATAAACAACTCGCAGGGTAACGTCGTAACGTTATGATAGCTCCCAAAGTCTAGTACGTTTCCTTCAAGGAGAATGATTGATTTGCTGTGAACTTGCAACTTGCAGGACCAATGATCAAAGACTGGTCGACAAAATTCTCCTGTGTTTATTTGCTTGGGTCCAGAACTATATTTTTGAAAGGTTAACCGAAGTATTCTGTCGGATGCTGTGTTAAAAAAATAACATAGAAGGGGCAGAGCCCTTTTTAAGCTGATTGGGAAAAGATTTAGTTGTGTTTAAATTATATTTTTTTAAATGTTGACTTTTTTTGTTTAAAATAATTTTTTAATATTTTTACATAATTTTAATGTGTTAAGATTAAAAATAATTGTTAAAAAATAAAAAAATTATTTTAATATATTTTTAAATAAAAAATAATTTAAAATATATTTACTTTAAAAAATATCAAATTAATTTTTTAATAATTCTGATGTACTAATATTAAAAATTAAAAATTAAAAATATATATTTTCTAATAAAAACACCCTGCACAATGTCAAACACACAACAAGCATCTAGCGTTACAGGATCTTGGTCCAAGCCTGGCCTGAATGCCGAGCCCTTCCAGCGTAATTAAATTAAAAACAAAAGCTTTATATATTAGAAAACAAGACAGAATCTAACCTCCGGGCACATTTATGATTTTTTTTTTCATGAAACCGACTGCATCCGTTCCCTTTGAAATGAAAGTGTTGAGATTCAAAACACAACCGATTTTTAATTATCTCGCAGGTGGATAACGAGGAATTGAGGACTCTACAACTTCGATGGTAGCGCGCACGAACAATCTCAAATATGAACAAGATAGAGGGGGCATGGCCTTTTAATTTCTCCTCACTTTAATTTTTACTCGGAAACAAAAAAAAAGTGAGACCCGAGGGATTCCCGATTCTAACCCACCTGTATTTCTTTGGCTTTCTTTCTTCTTTTTGTCAACTGGTTTGTTTCGATGCATGTTCTGACTTCTGACGTCCTGGACAACTGTTTGTTTGTTTGAAAGTATGTCTGTGTTCGTGATTGTATAGAAATTTTTATAATCTTATAAAATTTATATTTAATATTAATATATCAAAATAATTGAAAAATATTAATAATTAAATAACTGAATATATATATATATATAAACACTTTACAAATACAATAACAAGCGGTTCCTAATCGAGATTTTTTCCCCTCTTTTTTTTCTCGCATCACTTTTCCTTGAAATAAGATGCTCGATGGCTTGCCTTGCTACAGTATACTGTGGCGTGCTAAATAACATCCAAGGTTGTTCTACTTGCCAGGCCATCGTCTCAACAGAAATACCTAACTTCAACGCTCCGGACAGGCCTTGGTCAGTTCTTTGGTGACCTAAATAACTCAAAAGCTTGACCGAACTGTGATACTATCTTGGTAGCGTTTGTGGACGCATCCAAATACCATTTAAGAGCATTTACATCAAAACGTGACATAATATCTTGGTAGTGTTTTTTCTAATATATAATATTAGCAATCTTTTCAATAGTTGTTATATATGAATCTAATATGCATTTTTTTAATGTACGGTCATGAATATTCATTCAAAATAAAATTTATATTTTATATTTTTAGTATAGAATCTTTATATATTTTTCTTAGATTGTTTTTTTATTATATAATCTTTATATATTTTTTACTAGATTATTTTTTTTATTCATTACATACAAAATATGATTTCATATGTTTATCTATCAAAACTTTCTTTTCATGTCATGATATTTTTTTTAAAAAAACAATGTTTTTTTTATAAAAAAACATGTTTTTAGTTAAAAAATGCATCAATAAAAAATATAATTTAGACTGGAGAGATAATTTTTTCCCTGCTTTTTTTAAAATAAATATTTTAATTGCCTGTACTTTAAATTAATAAATAATGGCACTGCGGTAGTTAGATAATTTAAAATAATAAAATCGATGGTGGGGAATGATGGCTTGGGTGGCATCATCCTCCATGATAAATGGCGACTGGTGAGATAAGAAGAGACGGCAAGTACCCCTGAGGCCCAGTTCTTTCCGTGAACTCTGACAAAACGGAACCTGCACGTTTGGTGATACAGTGCTTGTAGCTTGAGTAAGTTTTGCTCTATTTGGTTGCGTAATCTCTCTAATAGGGCAGTGCGAACCACTCTCCATTGCATGCGAGATTGAATTCAAAGGGAGGATTCTTTGAAGCCGGGAAGATCTGATTCGCTGCTGATTTCGTCCTTACGGACGGAAGATGGGAATATCATGCGCAGGATTTAAAAGTTGATACTGCAAAGTGATGCCCGTGATTTCTGGTCAGGTGGCTTCTTTACATCTGCCATTGGTAGGTAGATTATTGGCTTATTCACGAAAGTTTTTTTTGGCACGTGAAAATTAATAGAAACTGTGAGTTTTTCATAGTTCACACGTATCAGTGTAGATATTACTATAATAAAATTATTATTTTATCCTTCAGTCTCGGTGTCAAGTGTAGTTTTATCTTTTTTTAATGATCCACGGGTAATTAAAAGATTGTTAGAGGATGTATTTATATTTTTTAAAAAATTAAACAATAAAATAACTTATCTACATCCCATGTTAACAAAAATAAAATTGATGAATAATTTTTTTTTATCTTTTTATTTTTTAGAATAGAGTAGAATGATGTATCTGTGCTTGAAAAAAAACAAGATACGTGTTAAAAAACATGTTTGTTCTTTCACATAGGATTTTTATTTTTTAATTTTAATGTTTATAAAAGGTATTTTATTATTTTTTACATTGCATAATTAATATTTTATTTAAAAAAAGTTAAAAAATACTTAATACATATCATTAAATAAATAATATTCATGTTATCTGAATAGCATATGTGACATATTCTAATATTATAAGTTGCTTTTTTACTACCTTGTTAAAAGTATTATTATGTTATTTTCTCCTGTGTGATCCATGATGACTGATAATAAATAATTTGTTAATTGTATTTTTTTTCTCTTTTCTGTTATGAAAAATATATATTTATCATTTTTATTTTTTGTATTTCAATTGTAGTTGTTATTATTTTAATTTTTTATTTGATAATATCAAATATCTTAATTTATATTTATTTTTTAATGATTATTGATGATATTTTTATTTTTTACATGGATAATTATTGATTTATTTAATTAGATACTTGTATAAAATTTTTAATTTACATTTTGATTTTTATGTGAAAAACACATGCATGCATGTATAAAATCTTTTTTTTTTTAAAAAAAATATCACCACCCATAACAAAACATTTATCAAATAGCTAGCAAGTTTATAAATCGATTAGCTTCACACTCTAAAATACCGGGATTAAAGTTTTTTCAGTGTTGGAGTGAGAAATATTTTGGTAAAAAAAACTAACCCGGTTAAAAATTATTGAATTTTAAAATTGAGATTTAAAATATCTACACAATTGCAGTTGGTAATTAAATCCCACTTTTTTTATATATATATATATTAACATAGGTGTTTTGGTTAGCTTGCGCACACCACGACTAATCCCACGAGTTTTGAAGTTAATAACCATACAAGCCTTTAGTGGTTATTATATGAGTAACAAGGAACTCGAACCTGAGATCACAGAAAGAACAAACTCTTGATCCTAAGTTCTTGTCACTTAACCACATATATAGTTTAAAATTAAATCCTGCCTTTTCAAAAAACCAATGAAGGATCTAGTCAAAGTTTAAAACTAAATCGAGAGATTGATACATAGCATGTCCAATCCATAAAAATAATTTACACTTGATAGTATCCTGGTGTTGATTTCTCACAAGCGCCACCACCAAATGTCAAGGTGGTGACTAACATTGAACTAATAATAATAAAACTACATGTTTGATACTTAATTTTAGTTTTTTTATATATATAATTGATTGTCTTCGTATGTAAATAATAAAATCATTAAATGAAATTCAAACTTCAATATATATATAGAAAATCATAAAAATATTTTATAAACTATACGATAAAAATTCAAAAATTATATTACAAAGTAAAACAAAAACTCAGCAAACAAAATAGAAATTTGGACCCCATCAAAGAAATGAAAAGAAAAGAAAAAACTCTCATTCGTTTCTACCTTCAACTACGGTCATTTTCAATTCAGTTGGATTTCAATTGAAAAACATGATCAATTTTGAATGGCACTGAACATATAACATAAAAAAAAAAGAGCTGAAGCTGAGGGTATGTTCACAGTGCACTTGTACAATTTACTATTCATTATAAAAATATTATGTTTGCGTCATCTCTAAAAAAAAAAAAAAGCCTTGGTATCAAGGGAATCTCGTTCCTTTTTGCATTACTCGTTAGTTATTCAATGGCTAATCAGGGGTATACATGTTTTTTTTCTTATTTCTATTTTCTTAAGCATGTCAAAACAACTTAATTATCATGTATAAAATTTTAAAAAATAAAAAGGGGGTAATTTTATCTTTTTATTTTTTTAAATATAATAAAATAACATATTTACTCTTCCAGTAAAAAAAATCACGCATCCAAAGGCTTTTCAATCCTTTTACTTTGTTTTTTTTAATGTTATTATCAATAGCGAATTAAATTTTTACTATGAATTGATTGTCATTTAAATAAGAAAAAATGAAAAAAATTGTGTATCCAATGTCATCGGGTGAAAAACAGGCGAGTGCAACATTTTTTAATAATAAAAAATATTTTTTTATTATGTTTTAAAAATATCACTATATCTTTTTTTTCTTGACGGTATACATGTTGATAGTTATAGAGTTTTTTGTCGCCAATATTGTTTTTTACTTTTTTTTATAGACAACACACAAACTAAGCGCAAGAACATGAACTGGTCCGAACCAATCAAATACAAATTCGCAGCACTTCTTTTCCAATTGGTTGTTGCGCTACAATTAAACCCAAAACAAAATCCCCAAACATGACGTGCTCTAAAATTATGTGAAAACATGGCTCGTGTTGATATTTAAAACACTGTATCTAGGTCCCGAGTCTCTCTGTACTCATGATAGCAACATGCTACTCGACTCTCATTTACACTTCATTTTTGCTGAAAAATATTTTTTTTATAAAAGATAGAGTTCTAGATGCTAGATTAGTCATTGGAAAATAAATTAAAAAATAATATTTTAATTTTTAGCTATGTTATAAAAAATTAGATTATTTTTTTTCAATTTTATTTACCATGTATGAAATATTAAATGTAACTATTAGACAACCTACAATAAAAAAATAAAAAATATAATTATGAATTTTTTATTACATTATATATAGCTCATTGCATAAAATGTAACTATACATATAATATAAATATTTTAAATATAATATTATAGATATCTAACCTTGTTAAATATTTTTAAGTAAAGTATATTGATATTTTTAGTTGTATAATAAAAAAATAAATTGGAAAATAATACACTTCAGGTGTTTGATTTTTTCAAACAGTAGAATTTTTTTATCGAATATTCTTAGTGTTTAGATAATTATATAAAATATTTTTTTTCTATAACATCTTAATTTACAATACAATTTATACGACTAAAATATATAATTATTTATAATATAACATGTTTTGTATTTGTATGTATTTTCTAATAATATTATTTAAATTAAAGTATCATAGCACTAATATATATAATTAATTTACTTTTATATTATTAATTAATATATCATTATTAATTAATATATCATAGTATATTATTTCCTATATAAATATATTATAAATTTATTATTTTCTAATAATATTGTATTTTAAATATTTTATTAATATATTATTGTTTATATGTACATTATAGTAATAGTTAAATATTGTATCACCATATTTTATTTCTTTTATAAAAATATTTTTTAATTTAAAACTTATGAAATCTAGTATTATGATATTAGTTGTTTTTTAAAATATTTTTTATTTAAAAATATATATAAAAAATTATTTTAAATTTATTTTTAATATAGTACATTAAAAAAATTTAAAAATAAAAAAATAATTTAAATTAATTTTTTATTTTTAAAAATATTTTTAGACCAATGAACATATTTATCTCTACAAAGAAATAAATTTCTCTTGCAAGCTTATATACAACAAAGATAAGAAAGTGACGAAAGTCCCACCAAAAACAAGCACATGACTTCCCTGGACAGTCCCATCAAAAACAACAAGAGAGAAGGTCCCTCCCTTCCCCTGTCTATTTGAACAACACACTCCAACACACCATCGACACACCAAAATTTCCTTTCACTAACCGCTCCTTTCAAGAAAGGACCAGCAAAGCTCTTTTCTTTGTATCGATCGATTGGTGGAATGGCAACGGAGGAGGAGAAACAGACGGTGTTTGACGTGGAGGCAGCGAATATGTTAACCAAAGAGCTTAGAGACGTTTTTGCTTCTGGCAAAACAAGAAGTTATGAATGGAGAATATCTCAGTTGAAGAGTATGATAAGGATGTGCGATGAACACGAGGAAGACATTGTTGATGCTCTTCATCAAGATCTCTCAAAGCCTAAACTCGAATCCATCGTTTACGAGGTCAGAAAAATTTAAGGCACAGCACGTTTTTTTTTTAAAAAAAAAATCCTCATACGTCCTTTTTTTCGGTTATATGATATATGACATTCTTGAACATGAATGTGGCATTTGTTTTTATGCCTAGGCAATTTAATGGAATGATTGACGAGACAGAATCAGTACCTATCTACTTATTATCATTGAATACCTGTTGGAGTTGAGGAACCAGCAATTTATTTATTTTTTGCTGTCCCTACAGGACAGCAAAATCACAACAGCAACCTCGTAGCTCTGTCCCTGTGCTTTTAGTTTTTCTGTCTTTTGTTTGAGTAGAACTAGAAGTTTGTTACGGTTTGAATTCCTTACTTTCTGGCTTTAACTGGATGAGAGTACTTAGGTTTCGATAGTCTAAGTGAAAGTTGGGTAGGAATGGTCCTGTATTCTCGAGAGAAGCTTTAACGACATCACTTTTTTGTTCCTGAGAAGGTTTAGTCTCTGTCTCAAATATGATATGCAGCTGAATGCAAGGAAAGATACAGGGCTCGGGCAATTATAAATGGACAGATAGTGTCCATTTATTCTAGTAATACTCAGATATCTATTATACTACTTATTCTAGTAATACTCAGATGAGAAATTTGAGTCAATTTCCTGACCAGATATTTATTGTATGTGACTCCAATGGTGGAAGTTGGTGCATGAGATTGTTTTACCCGTTGACACCTTGTTCGGATCAATTTTGTTTACCTGGTACAGAGGCAGTCATATTGTAACTGGAATTTGGGATGGGATTTTGGCACAACTAGTTTTGAATGTACTGATGAAGAAAGAAATATCAGGACAGTATTTCCTAGAAAACTATTTTCTTGGATAAAAATCTCACCAGAAGAAACTGAACCATGACTCCAAAGCACTATCAACTGTATTTCTTACGAGTGTATCCATTGTCTCAGGTATTAGTTACGATATCTTATTAATCTGCTAAAGATTAATTGCTAATTTTGGACATCATCTTTTAGCCCTGTATGATGTGGGGTGTGCGTGCGTGGGTTTGCAAGCACTTGTATCGTTGTGAATATGAAAAGAGAATAATGGAAACTGCCGCATTTCATATAAATTCAGATAATTTATATTGCATAAAGTTCTATGTGAAGTTTTATGTCAGTTTCCTCCAAAGTTGATTGATGGTATGTTATGCAGATAACCATGCTAAAAAACTCTTGTACATTGGCTATTAAGGAACTGAAACAATGGATGATGCCAGAAAAGGTGGTTGCTCCATATAACCTTTCCATTATTTGTGATTTGTTTACAAATTGGCTTTTATGGTAAATGATTGAGTGCAATCCATATCATTTTTCATTGCAGGCAAAAACTTCTTTGTTAACTTTTCCTTCATCAGCTGAAATATTGCCAGAACCACTGGGTGTTGTGTTGATTATTTCAGCATGGAATTACCCTTTCTGTATGTTCATAAACAAAGTTCTTTATATTTACCTGCATCTGTCGCTTGACAGTATGATAATCATATCTGATTTCTCTCTTTCTAGTGTTGTCTCTCGATCCACTTGTTGGAGCTATTGCAGCCGGTAATGCGATGGTTTTAAAACCATCAGAATTTTCTCCAGCTACATCCTCGCTACTTGCAAAACTACTTCCAGAGTATTTGGATATCTCTTTGATAAAGGTTGTCGAGGGGGCTGTTTCTGAAACTTCTGCTCTACTGGAGCAAAAGTGGGACAAAATATTTTATACGGGTTCGTGTTCATTCCTCTGTTTCTACATGCATGTGGAGTCTGATTGTTAGATTATTCTACACACAGAAATAAAGGGTGGTAAATCAACACAAAATTGATCTTAAACTTTTTTTTTTTTACAATTCTTTGAAGCGATGTCAGCAACATCTTGTTAGATGTTGAACAAGTTGTGGAATTCTTTTCCTAGAGGTGTTTGGAAGGGTTTGAAGCCAGCTCCATAGTTTGAAGTCTTAGAGGTCCTTTCTGCTTTTATATGATTGACATAGTTGGAAAAGTGTAATTTTATTAAAATGAAAAAAAAAAGGGAGCAACTCTCAAGCATATTGAGCATGCACAGTATATATGTATTGGCAAAGGGAGAAAGCGAGGCGTAATAGAGCAGAAAAATCAATTCTACTTTACACTAATCCCAAATATAATGATGTGTAAGGGGTGAATTTTTTTATATCTGTTTGACAGAGATGTCATTGAGCATTCTATAATCTGTGGTGTTCCTAAATGTCTCATGTCAATCCTCACCATACCACTAAAATTGCTCGTTATAATCAGTGATGGTGTGAAAAGTGTAGCATGTCCTGAGGGCTGTAGCTTATGTATTCCTCTAAAAGAAGTAATTTTGTCTCTCACATTGTTGTACTCAAGCCTTAAACTGAATTTTGTTGGAAGGGCTTTGTAGAATCCAGATTTTATATATACACTGGTTCCTTTACACGAGGCTGTTTTTTAGAATTTGGGAGTACGTGAGACTTAGAGGTCGTTACTTTTCAGAAGAAAGAAAGATTCTCATGGTCTCGAGGTTTTAAATGGGGAGGTTAGAATGTTGTCTGTTGGACTCCCTATTATAATGGTAGATCGTGCGTCTTTTGCCTGAGGATGGCATGTTTCTATTTGGGTCTCGGAGTGATAAATTGCATTGCTTTGGGATGTTGCTGGTGTGGAGTTATTCTGCTATTGTCTTAGGACAAAGCTGCTTAGATTATTCTGCTCTCCCAATTTGTGGAGTATGATATCCAAAGCGTGCTCTTATGAACTACTGCTATATTTAGTGTTTGTTTCATTTCAAGGCCATGATTTTACGTCTCAAATAATTAGTCTAAAATGAGGAAAACATAAGTAACAGTTTAACTGCTGCCCAGTTAACAGAACTTTCAGTTACTCTTTTGGAGAAACCTGCAGGTAAAAGAGGAAACTAGATTGATGCTTTAAGCATTCAAGTTAATTGATGTTTTCCTACTTTAACCCACCTTGAACCCTAGAAGATGTCATCCTTGTTTTACAGGCAATGGAATAGTTGGACGCATCGTGATGGCTGCTGCAGCAAAACACCTGACACCAGTTGTCTTGGAGCTTGGAGGAAAATCTCCAGTTGTTGTTGATTCAGGTATCGATTTACAGGTAAAGAACTCCTCTCATCCCTTTCCATGTGCTGGTAACAGGTGTCATTTTCTCCATGCTCATTGCTACACGCCGTTATATGGCACCATAAATTTCACTTATTGTCATGTTCTGACACAATTCTACCTGTTTCTCCAAGATTGCAACTAGGCGGATAATTGCAGGCAAGTGGGGGTGTAATAATGGACAAGCTTGCGTATCCCCGGATTACATCATAACAACGAAAGATTGCGCTGACAAACTGGTAATATTGAGTTCTAGTATTCATTTCCCGTTCCTTGTTTTTCCATTTCTTTTTTCAGTCATCCATTAACTGCTTCTGTGGAACAGGTGGACTCTCTGAAAAATGAACTAGAGACATTTTATGGAAAGAATCCATTGGAATCAAAAGACTTATCTCGAATTGTGAATTCCAAACATTTTTCTCGTTTGACAAAGCTACTGGATGAGGATAAGGTTTCTAGAAAGATTGTCTATGGAGGTGAAAGAGACGAAGCCAACCTGTGAGTATCTGCTTGCCATTTTCTTGGTTCATTAATTTAGTTTAGCTGGGTGCAATTTGCTTCTCATTGAGAAATTTTATCTTCGATGGCAGGAAAATTTCTCCCACCATATTGGTGGACGTTCCTTGTGACTCTCTGATAATGAAAGAAGAGATTTTCGGTCCCTTGCTTCCCATTCTCATTGTAAGCATCAAGAGATCCTCAGCTCATGGCTGTATTATTTGTGTGTACAGTATATGAAGGAGGACATAAAATTGAATTTAAACTACTTCTATAACATTAAAGGAGGAGTTTCTCTTTATATCGAGCAGAAGTGATAGAACTCTTATTACATCTGCAGAATAATTATCATTAGAAATAGCAGTAACATCACAGTTTTCTAGATATGCTTTCTACATGTGTCAGTTGATCAAAATCTGCTAGTATGAGGTTGCTGAGCAATTTTCCGCTGGAATAAAGCCTTCGTAGATGATAAAAAAGAAAGATTAATCATGACTGTTATCTGGATAGTAATTTTGAGTGCAGTAGAAACTCTAATGCAACAGGTTGTCACAGAATTCTTGCTATAAAACGTGGGATGTCAATTATGATTTCTTTCTTAGTTTTTTTTTTTTTTTCCCCGAACAGGTTAGCAAAATCGAGGACAGCTTTGATATGATAAATTCGGGAACGAAGCCACTTGCAGCTTATTTATTTACCAATAACAAGAAGCTGAAAGAGCAGTTTGTGGTGTCTGTTTCTGCAGGGGGTGTGGTCATAAATGACATTGCTATGCATGTAATTATTCTTCTCTGAACTTCTAGAACCTGTTGCACAAACATGCTTGCATATATCCATAGTACCCAAGTAGTCCCAATTTCTATGGTCATCGCTCAGGTACACTTATAGTTGTGAGGGGGTGGATGGCTGGGTGCCTCTGGCGCTAACTGCACTTATGAATGATTGTGGCACACTCCCCCTTTCTCACATGAAGTGGGAATTACCACGATAACAGACCATGGACCACAGCTATGTGCGAGAGAGGGACTAAGACTCCTGGATTACTGAATACTTGGTCATTTATCTATTCTTTACATTTACGCGCTCTTGAAATTGGTAGATTTTTATCCGAATAACCATCTAATATCTGTGCCTAATATGTTCTCGGCGGTGTAGCTTGCAATTCATACCCTTCCATTTGGGGGCGTGGGCGAGAGTGGAACGGGTTCGTACCATGGCAAATTTTCCTTCGATGCTTTTAGCCACAAGAAGGCAGTTCTATATCGAAGTTTCATGGGCGATGCAGCTTTGAGATATCCACCATACACACGGGGAAAGCTAAGATTGATGAAGGCTTTTATGACTAGCAATTTTTGGACCATACTCCGCGCTTTGCTTGGACGGTCTTAAGTTTTAAGAAGATGATGTGGCTGTCTTCGATGCAAGCTCAATCACTATGTATTTTGTTCTTCTTAAATAATGTAAGTTGGAACATTGATTAATCAAAAGAATGAAGTGAAGTTCAATGTCAGTTGCACCTTTTGATGAATGAAATTTGTGCTCAGATTATGTCCTTGAAGTTTTGATGAGCTAAAAACTTTTCAGATTCAAAGGATTCTTATCAGTTCCAAAAAAATAAAAAATAAAATTCAGAAGATGATTCTCTAAATATTTGTGTCTGCCAAAATACTCTGGAATTTGCCTGCTCTAATCCCATCCCTTTGATTTTCTTTCGAGGTTATTCCAAAGCATGGCACTGAAAAAAAAAATACCAACAATTTTCTATCAATCTCAGCTTACAGACGAAATCTGATGTTGAATGTTCATTTTTCTCAAGCCACCAATCCAATATTACTAATCACAGGTTTGAAAGCGAGACCAGCAAATAAAATTTTGCTAGTTGTAGCCGCTGACCATTTAGCCAAATGGCATCTGAAAGCATTGCGAGTTCGATCCTTATGCCAGCAGCTGGGAAAAAGAAATTCACTTGTAAGGGGTCCAATAATATATAAACAAGTACCATGAATCTTCTACTAGTGACAGTTTCCATTGAACTTGCAAACTACCATCACTTGGACCAAATATTTGGTCAATTGCCAGAGAAGAGGTATACCATCGAGATTCTAGGTATATTTTAGGATGATCAACTGGGTTGTAACGGCAAAACAGAGAAAATGGTTTTTGACTCCTATGGAAAACTGAATGGATTCAAGAAGAATCCTGTAGAATACTAAGAATATCTGACCGCTGTTCATCTGTCAGTTCTGTCGGGAATTCTACTAGGAAAACGACTTTCAAACTTCCTCTCTTTCCTTGCTCTTTTGTGTTTGGCATGCCTTGGTCTTCTATGATCCTTTCATAGCCAGGGTAAATGATATCATCGATCAACAAACTCGTTTTCTTACCGCCCAACAAAGGGATTGAGATTTTGCAGCCAGTTAGGGCCTTCACTAGTGGAATTTCTACTCCTATTTCCAGATCTTCTCCTTCCCTTCTAAACAAAGAATGTCGTTTCTCAGCAATCACGAATATTATATCAGCTGGGCAACTGCCAGGTCTCTCATTTCCCATTCCTTCGAATGTGATCTTCGTTCCCTTTTTCCATCCCGGCTTCACTTTTATTGTTAATATTTCTTCTTCTTGAATTATCTGCCTGCCAGAAACCCAGAAACAAGAAAGACGACATTAATACTAGTTGGTGATATTTTGATTTTACTCTATTCCAATCGGACTTTCACATGCTTTACAGAATTCCCAAATAAACGTGCAGTCATTCTGAAAAAAAAACTCGGTGCTTCCCTGCAATTTGAGTCTTACATTTTTTGCGGTCAAACAACATCAATTTTTTTCCTTGCTAGTTTTATGGCATTTTAAGATATAGCAGATAAAGATATGAAGGGCTGCAATCTTGAAACCTTATCTAATCTTGAACCTATTATTAAGGAAAAGAACAGTAGAAATTCCGGGAAAAAGAAGAAGCAATGGACGATGAACTTAGAACATGGGAACAAACCCTGTGTTTGTAATGACATCTCTTGTTATCTTGATCTTTTTCATGCATCCATAACATAACTCATCAAGCGTGCATTCGAGAGGCCTTTCAATAGCCGGAGGTTTCATCTTTCCCATTGAGTTTGAAAACATGATGTTGCTGGTGCTATTCCGGCTTGCATTTCTCGAGAGAGATGCTGAGGAGCCATGATGAGAATCGGTACTTCTTCTGCTCATGTTTCTCTTTAGAAAAGGTGGTTTCAGAGAAGGGCTCTTTCGGCTTCCAGTTCTTGACAGAGGAGAAGATATATTAGGAAAACAGCCATCCATGCTTTTATGTTTGAAGAATCCTCTTGGACTCGAGGGATTGTCACCTCGCATATTATCAGCATTGTATCTTAAACTGTGGATTCCATTCATCGTCTCTTCGTCTTCTGTATCGTAACCAAGTTCCTGGAAATCCCACCTACGTAAGTATTTGCAATATTCACGATGGGTGTGGATCTTTCTTGTTTTTAAAGATCAACGTCTTGATGAAATTCTAGGATTTCGAATTCTACGTGTAACAATTTTTTTATGCCAGTTTTCTCGAGAGATGATTGGAAAAAAAAAAAACTTGTGGAAAACATTATTAGTCTCAAAAACTTGACAGTAACTAATTTATGCATGGAAGTATATCTACCTCAGGACAGTGGCTGATGGCTTCAAATTTTGCTTCTAATTCTTCTTCCCCTGGAGATATTGGAGATAATCTTCTCTTAAAGCGATGCCATCTGGTGACTATTGATAGACAGGCTTTGCAAAATTCTTTAAAATTGAAAGCTCGCTTTTTCTGCACAGAAATGGGGGCACCTGTTGGTATGCCTAGAATGTCAGGATGATCTACCATGAGAAAGAGAGGGAGAAAAATAGGGAAAGATACAGAAGAGTGGCTATGAGCACGAGCTTGGCTGTTAAAAGATGGAGCGTTTGTTGAGGCCTTTAATTAGCAGGATCTGTTATAAGAGATTGAGGGCTCCCTCGATCACCTTGACCATTTTTTATTGCACTGTAACCCCCTTTCCCCCCCTTGAGAATTATAAAACCAATTAAAATCTCATTCTCAAATCATTAGAAGTCACTCAAGGACATCGTCACATAGATAAGACGAATATGGATGCCTATGATGTATTAGTCTCCAATTTACTTAAAATTAATATTTTTATATTTTAAAATTATTTTGGCATGTTAATATAAAAAATATTATTTTAATATATTTTTAAATAAAATAAATTTTAAAAAATAATTATTACTAAACTCCCAACCAGCATTTTAATATATTTCATTACACGTCTTTATATTAGTAAAGACGGGTTAGGAATTTTTACATGGGTGATGTTGAATTTTATTTTTTACTAGTATAACCTTCTAATTTTCCATAGTTTAGATGTATTTTTTTCAACGTGTATGACCATACACGCAATTATTAAAATATCACACCCGATATTACATGATGATGTTCATTGCAAAAAAAACAAAGGTTAAAAACTTTCTTATTCTAGTAAATCTTTATGGTGGTTGTCAAAATTCCGTGAGGTTTATAAAGATGCTGTTTTTTTTTTTTGATTTACGTGGGGTGTCCGGGCCAGCTTACGCGCACCACGACTAATCTCCACGGCCCACTGAATACCCTGCAAACCCAGTAGGCATGCAAGGCACCACGGGGGTGACAGGCGTGCACGCCAGGGCTCGAACCCAAGTGCAGTGGAAGGAGACAAGCCCCTTCCACCATTAGACCAAACCCTAGAATGCATAAAGATGGATCATTAAAGATGCATTTTTGATAGCTTTATTAGCGGTTTGAGGGATCATTAAAGATGCTGTTTTTATTCCCTCTTTTTATACAAGATGCAATTTTTATTATAGAAATTATATTTGTAGAAAAAGAAAGGAATATGTTTTATTTTATGATATGCCTAATAGAAAAATAAAACTAATTAATTCAAAATAAATATCTAAAATCTAGTCAGATTGAGTTTGGATATCTAGTATCCATATTTGTTGGATAACGAAAATAATATAAATAGTAATTTTAAATTTAGATATTAATATGGATATGGATATAAATGATATAAAAAAATCAATTTATAAAAAATATTTATTATTATTTTTTCCATGATAATAAAAAATCAATTGATAGTGATTACGATGAAAATAAAAAAAAATTATTCATGAATGATGAGCGATAAAACTTGAATTTTATTATATTATATTAAATGCATATAAAAATAATTTATAATGTAGTTATGATTATCTTTTTAAATTACCTTTTACTTTAAAATATATAAAAATTATTTTTAATATTGATACATCAAAATAATTTATAAATATTTTAAAAATATTAATTTAAAATGAAAAATTAAAATATATATATATTTTAAAAAATACTTTTTAAATACAAAAACAAAATAATCATGCATTAATTCTCTTCTAAGACAACAAACGACATCTATTTTTAAGAAAAAATAAGGCTAACAATAGGTCATTTGCCCTCTATGGAAAGTATAAAAATAAATAAAAAATTCCAGAGCTATCTATTGCCCACGCGTTCGAGCTATTTGAACAGGATCGGTGTAACTTTTGCAAGGATTGGTTTTTCGGGTTTTTTTAATTGTCCTTTTGGTTTGTTTTATTTGCCTCCTTT
>SRLM01000024.1:1240164-1536293 GCA_015708895.1 Populus ilicifolia
TTCAGATGAACTAAATAGAAAGCTTGGCCCACTCAAAAAGAAGGTTCTCTCCTCGTCGCCGGTGCGCCCTGGCCCTCCGACTCGTCTTCTTTCGACGCCCAGCTGTATTTTTTTTCAAAAATATTTTTTAAAAATATTAGATTTTATTTTATTTTATATTTTCAAATCATTTTACTTTTTTTAATTTTTTAATATATATATATTATTTTAATATTAAAAAAAATTATAATATCAAACAGGATCATGATAAACCTTTGCGTATTCATAGACTGGTCACGACAAAGATAGTAAGTGTTGAGTAACCAACCATCCTCAAACAAAATCGACATCGCATTAAAATGAATCTAGCAGGCCAGAGCAATGCTGGGGAACTCGTGTTTTTTAAACAAAAAGCAATGTGCAGCCGCCAGGTTTTTTTCAAGTAAAAAAAAGTGTAGACATCTGGAATGTATTTCTTACACCAGCAAAAATAAAATAAAAATTACTGCCAGAATTCTTTTTATTGCAAGTCAAAACCTTTATGGAGGGTTATAAAAAAAAAGTGATGGCTAATATTATAAGAAATAATATTACAAAATTTTGAAAAAATATTAAATGATATTTATCAAGCAATAAACAAAAAAATAAATTGATCAAATAAAATCTCTAAAGAAAAACTACGAAGAGGTGTACGAAAATAGCAATAGCTAGTATCATAGAAAAAAAGCTATGATTTCATACAAAAATTAAAATTAGAAGTACTCAATAAAAGGTTTTAAATTTTATTTTTTTACTAACCTGTTTGAATAAACTAGAGTTTAAAATACGTGGACAAAAAAAAAAAAAAAGCAAGCCACGTTCGTGTGGGCTTACTTGCTCGCTTAGCCTATTCGAGAGGTATGACCCCTTGGATTTCTTGTTTTTAGACGTTAAAGGTAAATGATGAATTGTTGATGTTTTTTTTTAAAGAAAAAACAACTCAAATAAGACGTTGTTTGTTCATGTGTACCTTGGTGATAAAAAAGTTACTGAAAATTCATTTACAAACTTATTTTTATTAAAAAAATATTTTAAAACACTGATAAGTTTAATTATAGCTTCTAATAATTTAAAAATTAGTCAAAAAATTCTAAAATCAACTTGAACTGAAAAAAAAAAAAATTCATTTTATACAAGGAAAAAATAAAAAATATCGGAGTGAAAACTTTTCTCATCTAATAAAATTTATTTACACTAAAATCAATATTTTTCATGATTATAATTGAAGTTAATCAAGATTTTCTCCCTCTTGTACAAAAATCCGGTAATTTTTCCTATTATTTATAAAACTAGAGATTGTAAAGTAAATAAAACAAAATTTTAAATCAGAAATAAAATATCTGAAACTGGGCTGGAAATTTAGAATTTAGAATTTAAAAAGCATAGGACCAAGCTAAACTTTTTTGTAAGAACTTTGAATTTACCATCTATTTTTTTAAATTATTTTTTCAATGTAGTATTTTATATTTAAAATATATAATTTTTCAATAAATCAAAAATAATAAAATATTTGGCATGTACCATTCTGCATGACAGGTTATTCTTTTTAAAACAGAAAGATACCTATTATTAATATGTTTTTAATAAAAAAATCAAATCATATGAGAAATTATTTAATATAACATGTTCAACTCAAAACACTAAAATAAAAATTTATTAAATTAATTTTAATGAAATAGATTAATCTATCAATTTACATATTATATTATAAAATCATAATAGTTCAATGTAATTTGAGTTAGGTAGACTTAACCAGCTAAATTTATAACTTATCTTGTAAAATTGGAATAACTTTACAAGTAAAAAATAAAAATAAATAAAAAGTTATTAAAATAAGTAATATTATACTATGAATGGTACAATATGATTTTATTTTTACTATACCATTTTTTTCATGCACTCTACTTTCTTACCTATTTTCATTTCAGTTAAAACATTTTTAAGAATAGTTGTAATTGAATTTTCACTCAAAAAATATAATTTTTCATCGCTTTTGGTTTTAAAACTCAAATTATTATTATCTTTTTCATCATTTTATATACGTGCTTTTACTTATCTTTGGTTTATGAACATTATTAATCAATTCATAAATTCTGACACGTATCACGTGATTTAATAACATTAAACATAAGAGTAGAGCTTTAACAGAACATACGGTACAAGGGTAAAAAAATACCTGTATAAATAAAAAAAAAAACAAAGAGTGTGCAACGTGTCACCAACCCATCTATTCTTTGCCTTCAAATAAAAAATAAATCGAAGTCGTCGTCATTGTTGTGTCAAGTAATTGAAAAGTCGGTGTTTGTCTCTCTTTCCATCCACCCCAGCTTCTCTTTTCGGGTTTCAGGTACAGTCTAAACTGTTCATCTCACTCTGATTTTTATTGTTTTCATTTTCTCCAACAACGAGTACTAATTATCGTTCCTGACGTCCTGATTTCTGCTTACCTTTCATAACTATTAATCATCGTAGCAATCCCACGTTCTTGATTTTTTTCCTTGATGTTTAGCTGATGAGATATTGCTCGTACTAAGATAATTTTTCTAGGGTCTTTTTACCTCTCCCTCGCACTAGCTCTCGTCTTTCTTTCTTTCTTTACGTTCTTGCGGTAATTGTTTCTTGAGATTTCTTTCTCGTTCTTAACATGTTGTTTCTTTAATGGAAAAATCAATTTTCTTTTATCTCCATCTCTAATCTCGTATCCCATTTCTAGAGAGAGCTGTAGTTCATCTCAAGAAAATATATTATCTTCCAAAAATAGGTTAGAAATAGGACTGATGGTTTGTTATTTCTGATGCCTTTTGCTTGCTAGTGGGAATTGTGTGTTGAATTTACGAGTCATATATATACAATGCGTTTAACTATGGTTTTGCTGTCAATGCTATATGCTTGCACATGATATTCTTCGAAAAGGACAATTTTTTTGGAGGCGAAAACTGTATTTTCAGTTTCTTTTCTGATATATTGCATGCTCTTATTTATTTTAACTATTATGTACTTGATATTTGATGAGTTTTATTTTACTCGTGAAACAATTAATTTTGATTTCAATCAGTGATATTGTTGCCCATTTGCTGAGTACGCTGATGATAAAATGTCTCCACCAGCGACGCGTGGTAAAAATAAAAGGAATAGACAGGGTGACAATGTTAATATCACCTCTGAAATATTAAGGTACTGAGTTTTTTTTTTTTTTTTTGGAGATAGTCTGTTTTGTGTGCTGTTTTGGTTTTTTTATCTTTATTGCTTCTTTGCACAGGAAAATTCATGCAAGTGGTCCAGTAACTGATGGTGATGTAAATCAGCTGTACATGATATGGAAGCCAGTTTGTCAAGGCTGTCATGTGAATACCAAGGACAACCCTAATTGCTTTTGTGGTTTGATTCCACCACCCAGTGGAAGTCGTAAATCTGGCTTATGGCAGAAAATGCCTGATATTCTTGAAGCACTTGGATCAGACCCGGTCAAAGATCTTCGTAATACGGATGAAACTCCTGCTGGTCTAACAAATCTGGGAGCAACATGCTATGCCAACAGTGTACTCCAGTGTCTGTACATGAATGCGTCATTCAGAGAAATTGTTTTCTCTGTTGAACCAGATTTGTTAAGTGAACAGCCTGTGCTAAATCAGTTTGCCCGGCTTTTTGCACAGTTGCATGCTAGTAAAATGGCTGTTATTGATCCAGCTCCATTTATAATGACCTTGGAGTTAGATAATGCAGTTCAGCAGGATGGCCATGAGTTCCTGAACTTGCTTCTTTCACTGCTTGAACGCTGTCTGAACCACTCTAAAATTTGTAAGGTGAAAACAGGTGTTCAAGATCTTTTTCGAGGACGTGTGTCTCAAGTAACAACGTAAGACAAGAACCAATCTTCATTGTGTTTTCATTTGTTATTGGATTTCTTTTTTTGTTCATCTGGTGCTATGATGATTATCCTTCTATGTTCATGTCAGTTGCATATGCTCCTTGTTGATTGACCTTTACGTTTGAGTGGTCATTTCTGAGTTATGGCACCTTAAGTGTCCACCATGCCAAATAGTCATTGATGTAGAATGTTACTGTTTCTTTTTTTGCCTTTTGTTCTGTATGCAGGTGCTCAAATTGTGGAAGAGATTCTAATGCATCTTCCAAAACTGAAGACTTCTACGAGCTGGAGTTGAATGTCAAAGGCTTGAAAAGCTTAGATGAGAGTTTGGATCAGTACCTTAGTGTGGAACATCTTCATGGAGAGAATCAATACAATTGTGAATTGTGTAAAAGCACTGTAGATGCCACTCACCGCATCAGGCTACGAACACTTCCTGATGTTCTTAATTTTCAGCTTAAGCGTTATGAGTTCCTTCCGAAGGTACTCTGTGATGTGCTTTCAAGAGCTAAATTTCTGTTACTGTTACTTGTGAAATTTTATAATAAATAAGCGCATTGATCTCTCTTCCCATCTCTGAATTTCAGTTATTATATGCTTTTATTTTCACCTTGGTGGTGCCATTACTGGGCAGTAGCCTTTCTTAAATGATGCATTGCAATTGACAAATGATAGCTTATTCTCCGTTCTTATGATGAAGTTGAACTTTATTACTTGCATATGAGATTTGAAGTAGCTTTATTGAAATAATATATGGGTTTCTTGATGGACAAAAGGCATTATGGCTCGTGGTGAATCCAGAGGAAATTGTTACAAATGGATTTTCTGACAATCATGTGAAATAGGAGTTTGATCACAGGCATGTAAATGGTGACTATCCTAAAACTTGCTGTGATATCAAATTTTTAAGTAGCTGAATGGCACCTGTAGCTCCTTTTGTCATAAATGACGCTGTGTTTTGTGTGGTTTCATGGTCTTTGTTTTTGGCATGAGGGTAGCCTGGTGCTTTAAATTTTTGCTCTTGCTGCTAAAGATTCTTGGTTCTTTTCACACTTTTTGAGAACCAATTACAAGAAAAGAATAGCTCCGGGCACAGGCAATCATGTTCTTAAGCACTTTGTGTATTGATTTTTGTCAATAGACTACTACAAGGAAGAAAATCACATCTGCGTTTGGTTTCCCTGGAGAATTGGACATGGGTCTGAGACTGTCTGAACCTTCTCAGCTGGAATGGATATATGACCTGTCAGCTGTGTTGATTCACAAGGGAACTGCTGTAAATAGTGGCCATTACATTGCTCATATCAAGGATGAGAATACAGGGCAGTGGTGGGCTTTTGATGACGAGCATGTCTCAAAACTAGGTCATCGTCCATTTGGCGAAGGCTTTTCAAGTTCTACTGCTAAAGTTATTCGTAACAACACTGTTTTGCCATCTTGTGCTGGAGCAACACCCGCTGATACCAGCAGAAGTCATGTAGATGCTGTTCTGCCAGAGTCTTTAGAATCTAATGTTGGTAGTCATAAAGAGAGTTTTTCATCTATTGATGCATACAGACTGATTTATAATCTTAAGCGCACTAGAAAGAATGATGATAAAAGAAATCATATTGCAAACATTATTCAATTAGAAGGTCACAAGGGTTTACACAGTGGCTTTCATCTTCCACCTCACCTCTCTGAGGATATAAAGGATGTGAATGCAGGATATCTTGCTGTTTGTGAAGAGTACAAATTGAAGAAGGAAAGAGAGGTGCATCATGTAGCAGAACGGAGGCAAGAAGTGCAATCAATTCTTTTGGAGGCTCCTGTCTGGTCACTTGAAGAACCGTTTTATTGGGTTTCTACAGCCTGGCTTCGCCAGTGGGCGGACAACGTCATTCCAGGGTAAGTGTGTATGTGGTGCCACATTATGCATGCATAATTGCTGCTTCGGGGCATGACAAGGCTTCACCAGGGATTGTTATGATTCATATCTACCAATTTGTCATATGCACCTCAATCTCTGATAATCTTAATTGTGTATATTTTGTTTTGTTTGTTTACTTTTTTGATGTCGGCATATTAATTTTTACAACTCCATTAAGGCTTTGCAAACCACTGTATTGTACTGCAGTGCTATAGACAACAAACCTATCCAATGCTCACATGGAGAAGTCCCAGTGTCTAAAGTTGGGTCCATGAAGCGGCTGTCTGTCAAGACTTGGGAAATCTTGTTCTCTAAGGTATCTCTCTTATTTTATTGCTTATGTTAAAATACCTCATCACAAGTTAATATTCTTTCCCTTGTTAATTGTGTTTTCAACACTTGTGTGCCATGCATGCATGATGGATTTGTTTTTTCTCATTGTGTTGCATACAGCTGTATTTTTAAGTATGAAGGAGAAGTGTCCTGGCACTTCTAGTTCATTAGCTCAGCAACTTATTTTTCCTCTCCATCTCTATACCAGCACACACATACACACACTTGCACAATGTATCCATGTTCATGTTTGTCTGCTTCAGGCTTCATCTTTCCTTTCCTATGCATTATTTATTACTAGGTTGTGCAATCATTTTTGTTGCTCTTCTGTTAAATGCCTGAAAAATGCAGTATGATGGAGGGCCAGCACTGAGCAACAGCAACTGCTGCATGACTTGCCTTATTGATAGTGCTCAATCTGTGGTCTCTGCTGATATCTATAGGGATCAGAGAACATTAATGAGAGATATTGCAAACGATGTAATTACTAAGAAATGTTCAGACGGAACATATTTTGTGTCTAAGACATGGTATGCTTGGAACCTTTTTGTTCTTTCCACATTTTCTATTTGATTTGTTGCTTCTTTTATTAGTGATTATTAGGTGTGACTTACCAAAAGGCTCCTTAATTTAAAAATAACTGATGCCGGGAACATGTATCCAACCCCCTTGAACTATTGGTCAAAATGCCATCAGTCTCTGAACAAAAAAATTCCGCCCCTGAACAAATTGTTTGATTTAATTTAGTCCATTTGTTAATTCAAATTAGCATTGACCAATTATTGTGTTACACGTGTATATGTTGCTCCACTTCCAAAAGATACAGACATCAATTCATGACACATGCCACACAATAATTGGTCACTGCTAATTTGAATTAACAAATGGACTATATCAAATCAAACAGTTCATTTAGGGATCAGTGGCACATAATTTTATGTTCAGGGACTAATGTTACTTTGACCAACAGTTTAGGGGTTTGGGTATAATCTAGCCTAATTTTAATAATCTTTCTCTCTCCTGTGCAAGAACTAAACAATCTCTTGTGCTTTAATTGTCAACAACTACTGCATTTCTTCATCTCTTTCGAACTTGACTTAGTCTGCTTGGACTGGTGTTGTTCTGGAAGGTGTCCTGTAATTCTGATCGTTTCATGTTTTTAGGCTGCAACAGTGGTTGAGAAGAAAAAATATCGATGCTCCTAGTGAAGCCGATGCAGGACCAACAGCTTCAATCAGGTGTCGGCATGGGCAACTGAGGCCTAAGCAAACTGGTGCCAAGCGATTGCTGGTTCCTGAGAAACTTTGGCTCTTTTTGTATAAGGATGCAGTTGCTGTAAAACCTGATGATCTGTTGGGATGCACAACTTTTCCTTTAGATTCTGAACTGTGTCCTGAATGCAGAGATGAACTTTCTGAAGTTGCCTGCTTCGAGGATTCTATAAGGTTTCACATATTTTATTAATAACATAGATCTATGCATCCACCCCTCTCTTCTTGAATTGTACCATTCTGCAGGGAGATGAAGCTCAAACATCGCCAAAATCATGAAAAGTTGGCAACTGGAAAGAGTGTTCCCCTGTCTTTGAACTGCACATATTACCTGATGCCTTCTTCATGGCTCACAAAATGGAGAAACTACACGAGTGCAACTGGCAAGAATACTTCATCAGTGGAACCTGAAGTTCTTGATCCTGTTATTGACGTACTGAAATGTGAACAGGTAAGTTTCCAGTAGCCAAATCATGAAAAGTTGGCTACTGGAAAGAGTATCACTTTTTAAACACAATTTTTTTGATAAGGGTCAATATGGTTAAAGTTACTTTATAACTTGTGGAGTGAACAAAGGGTAATTATACCATTGGAATTAGGATCAGTATGTACATCAGCGTACTCTTTTTCTAGCCTGTTTTTTAACTTAACTTGCAAGGAGACTTATTTGCTGTTCTACTCATGTCCCCCCTCCTTTATTTTCAGCATTCCCGACTCCTAGAAAGGCCTCCTTACCTGATGAACAAACATGGCATGCTTATAAAGAAGAGTTCTTCTGTAAGTATTACAAGTACAAAACTCATATTGATGGTGTATGTAGGCCAGTATTTGCAAGAAACATTTGTGTGTGCAAATCTTATTGGAGTGATTAAAATGGTGCTAAATGAGCCACTTTCTACTTCATTTCAATCTCACTTAAAAACCTAGAAGAAGACAAAATAGAATGACATCACTAGTTTGAGTGCACTAATTTCAGATTTTTTCCTCCGACCTCCTTCCCTTGTTTTTTGGTTCTAGACAGATGCTTTAACAATCATTACAGAGAATGACTGGAACAGTTTCTGTGAAGAGTGGGGTGGCAACAAGGAGAAAGGCATAATGGCAATAATTGAGTCCAGCGATGTTGCAGAAAGTAATTTGGGTGGGTGCGGAGAAGACGTGCCGCTATGTAAAGACCATCCAAGTTCTCAAGATGAAGCAAGTAATGGCCCAGAGATTAGACAGCCTATAATTAGGACCTCTCCAGAGGTGATAAGAATTCTACCTAATTTTTGTTATGTACTGTGTTAACCACTGTTCTCTGCTAGCTAGTAAAAGACCTTCAATTTTTCGTCCTTAATTCTTTTTTATTTTTTGGAGGCTTCTGCCTGGTCATAAACTCTTTTCCCTATAATCTGGTTCTAATTTCAGACCCAAGACCTCCCTCTTATCAGGAGGGGAAATGGCCACTGGGATTTGACTTCCCTTGTCTCTAATGCTGATATGGCATTGATGATTCTGCTAGATTTGTGAGGATTGCATTGGTGAACGAAGAAGTCATGAGGTGGCAAAGAAGCTGAATTACTTCAATGAGGACATAAGTGTATCTCTTGTGCGTGTTAAGGAAGTTCCAAGATCGATTTTAGAAGCTTCTTCAGCCACTTCTGATACAGATCGGCAGGCCTCCAAGCGATCTCGGAAGACCAGCTATGGGACTTCAGTAAATCTAAAAGTTTCTGGTTCCACATCATTATACCGGTTAAAAATGATGATATGGGAATCGCTTGGGGTATGCTACAGTGAGCAGATAACTTGATAAATATTTAGAACTTGATCATCAAAACATATTGGATGCCATTTTCAGTAGTACATGCATCAAAAATTTTAAGCAGTAAGGTTTGGAATGTTTTCATAATTTGAACTAATGTTGCTTCCATGGAATTCATAAATGTATTTTCGGAAAGTTATATTCTTTCCAAAACTGACAAATGAAGTTTTCTTACTCAAAAGAGAAGCTTTGGCAATGGATAAAATTTGAAATAGTAGAAGTCAGATATTGGTTGAAATTAGTATATAGGTTGCATGAAATGACACACATGCCACCCAGAAAATCTGGATAATTGTGATACCTAAATAATTTTGCACGTCTTCACATATTGTGATGTCTAGATGAAATGGATATCTAGTATGTGGTTTCTGATCTGCTACCAGTGGTTGTCTTAGGCAAATATGTTGTATCCTTTGGCTCTCCAACAATAATCTTTTTATCTTCACTTGATTAACCTCTTTAATGTCATAGCTGTAGAAACGTAGATACAGTGTCTGTGCTTATGTGTATCAGTTAACCTAGGAAATACTGCAGGTGGTTAAGGAGAACCAGATACTTCACAAAGGTTCGGTGATTATTGATCAGGAAAGTGCTACGCTTGCAGACTTGAGTATATTTCCTGGTGACAAGCTATGGTTGCAAGATTCTGAAATCCACGAGTATAGAGATATTGCTGGTAATTTGAGTCGCTATACTATAACTAACTTAAAATCAATGGTTATTTTATTTGAATGATAGTCTCCTCTTATTTAAGGAAAGTTTATTTCCTAACACAAATTGTATGCTTTAGCAGTAATGTCACATATCATATAACAATGGAAATTACAATAACAGCCTGAAGTTCAAAATGGCTGACTGATTATGTGGCCTTTATTAACAGGTTTTGGGCTTCAGATTATCAATATGATTATGATATAACATGATTGTCCAGTGTTTTAGATGGGATAGTATTATGTTTAAATATTTGTTGAGATGTTCACAGATGAGATTGCTGACCAGAAAGCAAATGCACAAGATGCCGAGAAAGGGTTTCGGGGAACACTTTTGTCTACAACTACTGCATCCCGAGTTGTTTAAGATGCATGTTTTGATAGTTGTCTCCATGACACATTAAATTCTTTAGGATCAATATTCTGGAAGGAAGACCTGAATGTTTGACTTGCATAGTTGAGGTAAGGCATCATTTCAAACGTGTGCACGAGCCTCTACTGAATATTATTCCTGTAACCCTGGCTTCTGAATGCTGGCATCTTTATATTTTACCTTTTTTGGTCAGAACCAGTGGCTGGCCTTGGTTGATTTTGGCTCCTAGCATTTTGACGTTGAAGGACTGGTTCAGTACATAATTTTAGAACTCTCCGAGCACTTTGGAACATTTATACCAAGAGATGAAGTGGCCCTTTTTGGTACTGTTGGCTGATGTCTGTGAAGGAAATGAACATAGCGACTTTTTTATCGTTTCCCTCTTGCAGACTGGCTGAGCTTGGTGGATTTTGGCAATTGTAGATCCAACGAAACATGCTGTATCTTTCTGTAGTTAGAGATGAATTAGACAACACAGCACCACTGGCCGACACTTGGAAAGTCGATGTAACTTTTGTTGTAGATCTACTGTGCAAAATGTCTTGAAAGCTTTGTCCCATGAATGCTGGATTTCAGTCATGTTACGGATGATCTTTCCCAGCCATTGTTCTTTGGTCTAAATGGGAAAACAGCATCCCTTTATTGCATCAGATTGCAAACAGTCTGTCGAAACTTGTGAAAAGGCTGGTTTACATGCTGTCATGCTTGCTCATCGAATGTTGGGGCATTAGGCCATACATTTGATGGACTGAAAGCTATATGGCATGTGAACCTACGACAACCGAACTGTGCACGCATCATCATTGAGCTCCTGGACCTCTAAGTAGCATGTACCAATTTTCTGCAATCTTGGGCTTGTCGTGGTGAGATGTGCAACGAATTGCAATCCGGTGGCTGTTTTCAGACAGTTAAAGGACGGTAGGTTGAGGAACCAACAAATTCTTCAATGTCTGGATCGTGTCAGCCTATTTTACTTGTTTATTGTTTACTGTTGGTTGTTCTTCTTTGCCGCCTGATCCTGGAGCCAGATTGTGATAGTGTTTACTTTTCGGGTTTTGACTTTTGAGATGCTTGATAAACCGGAAACCGTTCAAACTCGATTTGGCTTGAGATGGCTTGTTTAGAGCACAGTGATTATTGAAGTGAAAATCTTCTAAATGTCTTGACGTTACTATTTCATAGCTATAAATAAGCACAAAAAAAAAAAAATCGAGAGACCATAAAATAAGCCCCCACGATAGACCACAAAAAAATGGGATAAATCAGTGAACTAGACTCGTCCCAAAAGATTTACATTCTAAAAATTAGGGATGATGATGAATGGGTCACTAATTTGCTCTGCCCGGATGTACTAAATGCATTTTGCAGGGAGGGAGGTTGACCTGCTATATTCTTTATTTATTGATTTGAAGATCAATAAATGTGGCTGCCGTCTCAACTGCACTGCACAGCCACAGCTTTCATATTTTTTGGTAAAATTGCTATCCATTTTCTTCAAAATAAAATAGAAAGTTTCTCGTTGTTAAACTTTTATGCATTAAACATCATTATTTAGTACACCTTAGAAGTGATGGGCGTGGTAACAAACACTCATGATGGATAGAAAACTATTTAGATCCACCGTCTTCGCGAGTTCTGGTTTCCTTTGAACCACCGATCCCAGCTAGCGTTTACCGGACCCTGAATCCTGTAATAAATAAGAAAATAATCAACTGTCATCACACCAGCAAATGAACGTTGATGATGATAATACACGGAGGCAGTGACAATAATAATGACAAAATATATATGTTCTTACGACGGAAGTAGCGGGTCAGGAATCGATTCAACACCTGATACTAGTCTGCAGAGCAAGTAATAAAAAGTTAATTGAAAAAACTCAAAAATGAGCATGGACTTGAGATGGGACATACTTATTTTTCTCTAGCTGTTGCTTACTCTTTGCAAACAATCGATGATTCACCAAATGTATCAAGTTGGTCCAGCTCCTCCTGCATATTTAGTTATTGCATAATACTCGGAGTTTAGTTTGTTGCTGCTTTTACTTGAACTGCAGAATACATGAAAGCTAACCTGTATGGAATTGATTTGACTCTGAAGTTGGTTGATTGCAGCTACCATTCTATGCTTACTGAGGAAACTGTTGGGCCCTGTTCTTGGAAGAAAACTTGGTGTTTCTGCTGCCACTGACTCGTCCCTTTTTGGTTCTTCGAGTGATGACACTGGTTGTCGCTCGTCCATTTCTATTGAATCTGATTCCACGGTTTCCAAGGCAGCCAGGTGTTTATAGAAAACAGGGAACTAGAGGAGAGAAGTGGAGCAGGTAACAGGTAGACATGATTAAGGGAGAGTGGACCAAGTATATAGAAAAACCTCCACAGGGATAGAAAGTACACTGGCTTATAATCAAACAATTAAGGGAACGTCTTGCAATTTTTTGAATTTTTTTTATTTTAATTGTTTTTTATATATATTTAAAAATAAATTTTAAAAAATAAAGAAATATTATTTTAATATATTGAAAAGAAAAAACTTTTAAAATCAGGAAATAGTTGAGTCAAAAAGTTGAATGGAAATCGTGTGACGTAGATACTGAACACTGTTCACACACAGATACACTCATACACAGATCAAATGAAGGCACCGCAGCGACCAGCTCGTGTGTCATTACTTGTTACTTCTAGTTCATCGTCATTAATTAACTAGGCCTCAGTGACGTCAGAAAAAAAATTAATAATCTCTTTACCGGTGTTGACTGCCCTCTCAGTTCATCCTTTTATTCTACTTTACCAAAACTAATTAGCAGGTGGGAATGAGAACCACTCTTATTTGTTTTTCATGATACCTCAATAATTTATGTGAAAGGTGTGATTATGGTTTGTTTTTAATTTTTTTATATAAAAATATATTAAAATATTTTTTTTTATTTTTTAAAATAAATTTTAATATTAACACAACTTTATAATATGAAAATATCAAAATAAAATAATTTGAAAAAAATAGTAGATTTTTTTTTTCTGTTTTAAAACAAACAGTGCGAAGGATAGAAAAAATCCCGTCCATTCAATTTTAACCGGAGAACAGATGTTTTTTTTTTTAATTTTTATGTTTTTTTTTAATTTTTTTTTCTTTTCAAGGAGAATAACTTGTTTTTGATACATGAAATGCAAGAAAATGGCTACGGCCCTTTTCAAATGGGCCTGTACGGGCGTCAGTGTAGCCTTACACTTTTTAGGACTCTAGTCCTCTTAAAACCAGCAATTCAGCAGGCTGCAGAGAGGAATCGCATTGAATTTTTGAAAAGACGGTGGTGGTGGGCAAAATTAATCGCGT
The DNA here is from genome assembly GCA_015708895.1 of Populus ilicifolia. NCBI lineage: Eukaryota > Viridiplantae > Streptophyta > Magnoliopsida > Malpighiales > Salicaceae > Populus > Populus ilicifolia. Next base: position 1,253,787 of record SRLM01000024.1, read on the forward strand.
TAAAATGTCGGCAAAATTAATCGCATCAAAATATAAGGACTTGGATTGAACTTGTTCGTCGTAAATGACATATCCGTCACTCTAGTCCAGCACACCCATAATTGAATATTCCAAATTCCAGCTAAAACCATCCAAGGTTAATAATGTCAATATAGGTTTTTGATCTTTGACATGGTCAACCAGTTTAGGAGCTATCCCAGCTAGTTCCTGGTGCATGAATAAAAAATAATTAAATAAGTAAAATAAAGCCACGGTCCCATAAGTTTTGGAAATTAATCTTACCAGCCCCCTTCTTCAATTTTGATCACTCTAGAACTTCTAATTTAAGGGCTGTTTGAGAATGTAATAGAAATTATTTTTAAAATTTATTTTTTATATTAGTATATTAAAATGATTTAAAAATATTAAAAATTTTTAATTTTTTTTTAAATATAGGAAAACAACATCTTGACTATGCTAACAAACACCACAACTTATTAGTAATAAATATTCACGCAAAAAAAATCAACCATTTGAATTGTTCACGTGTAATACAGTGAATCTGAAAACTGAATAAAAGATTAGAAAGAAGAACCAGCATGAAAATTAAATTTCAAAAAAAAAAAAAGAACCTAAAAAACCTTATTCCAAACGCACAAAAATATTCAAACTTTCAACGCTATTAAACCTATTATAAAAAAGGAAAAAAAATAAACCAGAAGCGTGTGTGGCACAAAATCAAAGTAAAATGGAATAAATCCATGGGATAACAATAATAANAAAAAAAAAAAAAAGAGCAGCTAGGCACTTGATTTTCCGCACTACAACCAAACACAAAGATGTCAAATACAATATCAGAAGAAAAACCTTATCCACAAGGAAGCAAGCAACAAACCCAACTATTTGCGCGTGAAGAAGACGATGTCATCGATTAAATTAAAAATTTATTTATTTTTGTATTTAAAAAATTAAAAATTTTTATATTTTCCACTGCTTCAAATTATTTTTTAGCAATTTTATGTTTTATGTACTGGTATTAAAAATAAATTTTAAAAAATAAAAAAAAATATTATAATATATTTTTAAATAAAAAACAACTATTATACCTTCCATCACCACTGTAGAGACCGCTGAATCGGTACAGACCGAGGGTATCAAAATTAATTTCTTAATGACCCTCTCATTTATTATATTGTCTCCTACACGCTTTTTATCCTAGGAAGAGGGGACACTCTTGACTCCTTCAACCCCCCACAGTCCGGAGACAATTATGCCCTTTGAAAACAACATTTGAATGAATTCCTCATGGGCAGTCTCGACCTTTCCTGCTTCAAAAAACCACGCGTTCCAGACGCTGCTTTGTTCTCTCCCCGTGAAATTTCCTTGTATGAAAAATCCTATGCCACCTGCGTCTCCCTTTCCCTCTCTCTACTTGTAAAAAATCAAAAGAGAGGAGAAGGGGATTCCAGCTGAAGTTGCTCAGATTCAATATTGTTTATTTCGAGCCCGTATTCCCTGAACCCTATAATATCAGGATAAAAACCAGAGAGAAAACGCTGCACCCAGTTTTGATTTTTATTTCCTTTTCAACTCTCCCTGTAATACACGTGGAGAGACGCCACATCTATTAAAGCCAACGCTCATGTCTCCGTTCAGACAAAAAGCCAAGTAGATTTCACTTCTTGAGTTTCCAACTTCTTTCCTTCTTACTCTTTTCCCTTTTCAAGTCAAAAGCCGTAGCAATCCCCTTTTTGCTCACACATAATCGACGGTAAAGACTCGAAAAGATGGAAAAGAAAAGCAAAAGAATCGTATCATTGGTGACGATGATGCTCTTGTTCTTTATAGTAATGGCTGCTAATTTTCGAGGTTGCTTCTCTGCTGCCAGTCAAGCACCCATCAAAGGAAAGTCAACCACGCCTGCTAATGATCGAGTTGGCTCCTCTGTTTTCTTTCGTGTCACCGGAAATGTCTATCCTACTGGGTGCGTGTTTTCTTGATTCTTTGCAAAAATGAAATGAAAATATTGGATTCGTGTGTCTCCTGGTACTATCTTTTAATGGTCTGTTTTATTAGAATATTGGATTCATATACTATCTTTTTTGCTTGTTTGTTTGGAGGAGAATTGCTTGGCCATTCATCAACTCTGAATTCCATTGCCTCTTGGATAATTCCATGATCATTTGTTTTCGTTTTCGTTTATTTATTCCGGGCACCACTGTCTCTGTAACTCTTATTTTATTTGCTTAATTGACTTCTACAACGGAGTCTGGTTCTTTCTCATGTTTGCGGGATGTGTTGCTGTTTTTGAACGATTCTTTTGACTTTTCAAATCACATTCTCCCGACTCAATTCCACCGCATGGGTTCTTCTAGGAACAACTGGAACCACCCGTTTGTAGTCCCGCGTAGTTTCTTTAGCATTTCTTGAGATTATCTCTCCTCTCTAGGGAATGTTGACTTGACCCCTTTCTCATAGATCAATTCTATATCAGTTGTCTTTATTTTTTTGGAAAATAATTCTATATTAAATTGCTTATAATTGAGATTTCAAGTTTGTAACTTGACTTTTAAAGATTTATTTGAAGTGGAATAATAACGAATCTTCTTGCAATTTGCAGGCACTACTCGGTGATTCTGAACATCGGCAACCCACCAAAGGCTTTTGACTTGGATATTGATACTGGTAGTGATCTCACCTGGGTTCAGTGTGATGCTCCTTGCAAAGGTTGCACTAAGGTAAGCGTGTCCTTGTACGGAAGACAAAACCACCAATGTAACAGTCTTAAAATGACCTGGCATTGTGTCTAATATGCATTCTAATGTGCAGCCTCTTGATAAACTTTACAAGCCAAAGAACAATCGTGTGCCTTGTGCAAGTTCCCTGTGCCAGGCCATCAGCACAGGACAAAACTACAATTGCGACATCCCAACTGAGCAGTGTGACTATGAAGTCCAGTATGCTGATCTTGGTTCATCTCTTGGCGTGCTGCTGTCGGACTACTTTCCGCTACGATTGAACAACGGCTCTCTTCTCCAACCTAGAATCGCCTTTGGGTGGGTTTCATGCATTCCATCCCAGTTGACGCACTCTTCGACATTTTTTTTCTATGCTTGATGAGTACACAACTAAGCTTAAAAGAAACTGTACTTTTATTCTGTTATCTACTGTAAAATCTGGTGGCATGTACCAACTTATATGATTTTAGAAAAGCTCGAGCATGGATCACCATCTTGAAATACGTTGCAGGTGTGGATATGATCAAAAATATCTCGGCCAACACTCACCGCCTGACACAGCTGGGATTCTTGGCCTTGGCAGAGGGAAAGCAAGCATCCTTTCGCAGCTACGAACCCTGGGTATCACGCAAAATGTGGTCGGCCACTGTTTCAGTAGGGTAACAGGTGGATTTTTATTCTTTGGAGATCACCTTTTTCCGCCTTCGGGAATCACTTGGACTCCAATGCTACGCAGTTCCTCAGAGTAGAGTGCTCTAGCTCTGTTTTTTTCCTTCTTTAGACCATTGCTCTCAGCTTTAGTTTCGCTCGGTTACTTCAATTAAAATGCACTAATTCCTTCTATTTTCATCCAGCACACTATACTCGTCAGGACCAGCAGAACTACTTTTTGGGGGAAAGCCCACTGGCATCAAAGGACTACAGCTGATTTTTGACAGCGGGAGCTCCTATACGTACTTCAATGCTCAAGTTTACCAGAGTATACTTAATCTGGTGAGATATGCTTGATTTTTTATATCAGGAAGATAACATTGAATGAGATAAAGAAACACACATTAAAATATTTTGTTACACGAATCATTAACTTTGTCTCAGGTGAGGAAGGATCTTAGTGGAAAGCCATTAAGAGATGCACCGGAGGAGAAGGCACTTGCAGTGTGCTGGAAAACTACTAAACCGATCAAATCTATTCTTGACATCAAGAGTTTTTTCAAGCCCTTAACCATAAACTTTATAAAAGCAAAGAATGTGCAGCTGCAGTTGGCACCTGAGGACTACCTCATTATCACTGTAAGCACCTCAAAAAACCTTTCACAAGTTCCCTGCACTTAGCAACCATACATTTAGACATCAGCAAGCATATTAATAACCTCTCCTCATTTCAGAAAGATGGGAATGTGTGCTTAGGGATTCTGAACGGTGGTGAACAAGGCCTGGGAAACCTCAACGTGATAGGAGGTGAGAGATTATTTGCGGGTTTTTTTAAAAATATTTTTTACTTGAAAATAAATGTATTTAAATATTTTTTATTTTTTTAAATAATTTTTTATATTATTACATTAAAATGATATGAAAATATCAAAAAATTATTAATTGAAGCAAAGAAAAAAAATATTTTTTAAAAAAATACTTTTAAAATACAAAAATAAATAGCAACACGAAGATGGACCTATCTAATAAAACCTTTTATATATCCAAATCGTATAAATCTGATTCCTCTGTTCCGTGCTATCCAGACATTTTTATGCAAGACAGAGTGGTGGTTTATGACAATGAGAGACAGCAGATTGGATGGTTCCCAACAAATTGCAATAGACTTCCCAAGTCCTGAACCATTCTCTAGTAATATCTTCATTTTATATGCTTAATCTTGGAACTCTCACCATGATTATCTTCCTCCTGTTCATTTAACAGCGTGGATCGTGAATATAATGAAGGTTTTTTCCAGCCTTATGCGGCCTACTTTGGTATCCTAGAGGAGCGTTGTCCTGCAACCTATGCTTCTGAGAAGACCAAACATTTCACCAAAAAATATAAGGCAAAAATAACTTAATGTCATTAGACATTATTGATACAGACAACAGAGCTTTCGATATTCAGTGACATTTAGCATAGATGATGTAAATGGGTCTGTCCCACATAAATATACGAGTCCTTGTTCAATTTCTGCTGCAAGTTAGCTACTGATTAAATACAAAAAAAAAACAAGAAGCCATCTGCCATCCCCATAAGCGTAGCTTCTACAAGGAGTTAACTGTGAGAGTTGACAAATTGATTTAGTTACTGTTTCGATGACTGTACAAATAAGATTACACCTGCAAAAAACCAACAGGGATCTGCATGAGCTGAAATTTGGAGCAGAAAATGTATTTTGGGGTTCATATGGCCACATCAAGAAATGCATATGGACCCGCTGTCTGTATCCCACTTCACCTATTCCGTTTTTATTTATCCCCCCATATTTTCGGGTAGAGGGAAGGGTATAGGTGCGTTAATTGTGCTGCGTGGTGAGGTTGTATCTTTGGGTTTATTATCTGTAACCTAAATGTGATACGGGATTAGATTATTAGTACATTGGTGTGACCATTATGGCGTGGATGAAGAGTTGCGTTTATATCCCCCTCTGGAAGCATATAATCTATCAAAGGTTTGAGCAATTTTACATGTTCTTGGTTATCACAGGAACTTTATTGATGGTGAATCAAGGAGAAGTCTGATTCAAAGAAATGTAAATATCCTGAAATAACGATGCAACAAGAGGCCAATCACAAAACATCAACACAAATTGTAAATAGAGATCGATAGCCCTAGATTATGGATTTTACAAAATGTTATGTTGCCAAGAGCAGATTATCAAAACCCTAAGCTTGAATCTTCATAAATTTAGGCTGTGCATAAAAAATGCCATGGTATTGTAAATATAGAAATGATATGATTTTAAATTTACACTGGAACAAGTGGTTAGCTAGAACACATCAAAGCAGACACTTCTTTGGAGTAGAAAAAATTAGGGTCAGGACTAACCTAGGTCAGCAGCTCTGATGGCCATAAGTTGGATTTAGTATGCTATCACGCACGCTTTGCACACTGCATGGTAAAGCAACTATCAGAGATGATCGATATGAATCCCAAAAATAAGCGCTAGTCAATGTACTCAGACACCTTGCATAATCAAACTCCAAATACTAAACATGAATACATTTGTTTTTAATGCAAATACCATCATGTTGAAAGGCGAAAATACAAGTTAACAAAGCAGCAAAAGAAAGCACATCCAGTAACCACATTTAAAAGAGCGAGAATAAAAGAATGTCACCTTTGCATGGCAGATTTTAGTTATGGCTTCGACATGAAAATTCTGTAGATCTTCAAGAGCTGTGACATCCAGACCATCTATGTCTTCAACCTAATAAAAGATTTGAATTGATTAATTGTAGTTGGTAGCTTCAATCTGTCTGTATAAAAATTAATTCTAGAGAGATCATTTGATTTGAGACAAATGCCAGGATTTTGAATATCAAAATCCTATGAAATGCTTAATTCTTAAGCAGTTCAACAAAGAAATTGGAATCAAAATAAATTCGAATGTTGGACCCCACGATGTTCTAATTGCTAAAATTTATGCCATTGAGCTTGTGAAGAACTCTAAACAGAGAACATTTATTGTTTTGGTGATCTAGGGCACTCGATCAAACTGTTGTGTGCTCTGATCATCTCTTCACGCATGCACATGCATGCACTCTTACACAAACAGTAGCAATTCAGTTAACATCTAGCCAAGTTAGAATACCTGAAAATCATCCCGGCAAAATTTATCCAGGTGCAGTAAAGGGGAACTTGTTATGCAATTTCAGTTCGGTCAAGAAAACAAATACCTTCAATCTTGAAATAATGCCTTCTAGCTGTTTGCATTTTCTTCTCTCTTTCTGATAGCTTACTTTCAACTCTTCTAATGTCTTCATCCCATCAATGTTTTCAAAGGTTTCATCTTTGGATATTCTAGAAGAATGACCATTAGATAGCAGAAATCCACTTTTAAGACCTGCTCCAAAAGTGGTAGATGCGTAGAACCCTTCAGATGGCATGTCCTCGGCATTAACACCAGACTTTCTCATCTTTGCAACCAGCACCCACATATTGGCAAGCTCGTTTTCCAAATCTTCTTCATGATGTTTTGCTTCATCAAGTTGTTTCCGTAGCTCACCTTCTACCTTGTTTCTCTCAGAAAGTGCCTTTTCCAATGAAGCTTCTCTTTGGTATCTTTCATTTAGTTCCTTCTGCAACTCCCCAACCAAAAGACTATCCTCAGTTTTTCTAAAGCGTCCATCAGGTAGAGAACCATTGGAGTTACTTTGTTTAAAATCATATGAAATGGACCTCTGACAGCAGTTAGATCTGCATTGTGTCTCTTTTGCAGCAGCCAGATCACCAGACAGCTTCGCATTTTCATAAGACAGCTTGGTTACTTCTTCAGCCAAATTTCGCAGCTCAACTGCAGCAGCAGCCGCCAATTCTTTTGCATACGATGCTTCCTCTGCCAGTTTTTGGCTTTGAATTACAAGTCCATCCTTTTCTTCAATCAGCTTCACCTTCTCTTGCTTCAGATTCTCTATCTCAGAAGCCTACAAATACATAAACAGAGCCCATCACTCAAACCGTTAAAACCGCCAGAGAAAAAATCAGGAAAAAATAGGCGCCTGTTAATTACTAGATCCATGAAGATAACATAAAGACAAAAAACAATTGAGCACCTAAAAAGAAATTGCCAAAAAATTAAAAGATAAACTAACCTGTATAAGAACTTGAGAATTCAATAAACTAGTGCCATTGCACTCTTTGGGGTCATCTTGGGAAAATATTTGATTCAAACTCATGACACTTTTTGGCGTGTTTTCATCAGCATAAATTTCTTCAAATGACCAAATCTCGTTCCTCCCTTCTTTGCTCTTTCTGTGCGTGGTAGACTCAGATTCAGCAATTCTCTGTTTGCTGAAGCTTTTTTCTGATAATGAATTTAGCTGTTGCCGCAGCAGAAGAATTGTCTCCTGCATCTCAGTGTTCTCTGATATCTGTTACAGCAACCATGTATCATAAAAAACTTCACATTTTAGAGCAAAGAGAAAGTGATTATACAGCTCTAGCATGTACCTTAATCTGCAGTTGCTCCTGAAGTATCCTATTGTCTGCTGACTTAATCTTGAATACTCATCCCAAAACAAAGAAACCAAGTCAGTAAAAAATCCAGCCATTTGATGCTGAAAAAACTATCCTTGCAGCTAGACAGCAAGTACAATAACAAACCTCAAGTTCAAATGTTTTTTCATTGAGCTGAGTAGTGAGCTTGGATAAAGCCTGCAAGACAGAGAAGGAAACAAATTAGAGGCCAAAGGTTACTGAAAGTCACTAGTTTGTCCTGTAATGTTAACTTGCCAAAAAAATACAAAGAATTCTAATTTGTTGAATTCTGACAATTCAAAATAAAAATTATTTCACCACTTCACTTAAATGCAATTCATTATTTGATTTGAAAGATAGCCACAAACAACAGATAGAGAATTTCAGAATAGTGAACTGGCGCGATCAGGTACCAGTGTCTCAATAGCTGTCCTTTAGAACATCACTTTTATTTCTCACTTCTAGAGCCACCAAAAAAACTTTAATGGGATTCATTTGACTGTATATTTTAAAATAACAATCCTTGGCTCTCCCTCAAATCTGCCACCAAAAAGACTTTAATGGGATTCATTTGACTGTATATTTTAAAATAACACTCCTTGGCTCTCTCTCAAATCTGCTCATTTGACCCCTTTAATTCTTGCAGGTCACTATTTTTCCCCGGTTCTTCAAATCTGCTAAGCCTATCACATCACATGGAGTTACCTTTGGCATTTCAATGCTGGTTGATGTGTTTGACGTCATCTCAACTGATCCAATCATGCGTCGCTCTAGAACATGCATCTGATGCTTCTTTTCACTAATTTCAGCTTTCAACTTTTGCATTTGTTCCTATGTCAAACAATATGGCCATTAAAATAAATCCATAATAAAAACAAATTTTCAGTTCCTTGTCAAGGAAGAGACCTGAGAAATCAAATAGGTTGACATCTTATTGAAATCTAGTGTACAAGGAGGATCATCACCTTCAGCTGTAAATTTTCAGGGTTGCTAGCTGCTTGCTCTGAAAGTCTCTTCAGAGAGCTAGTACACAATGCCACCTCCCCAGCTAACATTTTCACCTGCTCACGAAGAAGATCCATTTGATCTGTTATTGTGGTACCAGTCTGCATGAAAAGCATTCAAACCATTCCTGTTAACTCTTGACCTTTGCTGAAAAGCACACCTTACACTTATTCAAAGGGATTTGACAACTCAACATAACTAAGCAAACTACCTCGAATAAAAAATACGGAAAAAATATACACCTACAACACAAATTACCAACTCCACTACAGTAATCAAGGGATCAATAGACACTTGCTGAGTTGATTGCATGATGGATACTGCTAAAATGGAATGCAGTCAACTACATAAGATGCCTATGTCCTACAACCCAAGTTAAATCGAAATGACAAACATCCATCTCAAATTTCCCAAACCACTCATGACCCTAGTTGTAATGAAGTCATGCATAGCTTTGCTTGCAAACCCCCAATGGGAAGTAGGAAACAGACTTCTTAGAAATAAAAACTTCCTGTACTCCTTGTATTATTTGTATTCTAAACCGCCCTTCTTTTACCACTGAATGGTGCATGATCAAGCAAAAACATGGATATCCCACCATCTATTTAAAGGCAACAGCACACTACAAAACTCACGTAATATATTATCATGAAAGCATAGCAGATATCGTTACTTGTCATAAGCAATAACAGGAAAAATGACTGACTCAGCAGCATTACACCACAATATGATCATATATGATACTTATGAAAGAACATGGTAGTGTTAAAATATTAAGATAGCAGTTGAAGCTCGTCTCACCGGAGGCAATCGGCGTCCTCCAATAGTAGCACTAAACAGGTCGCCAGCTTGTGTTCTTTCTGGAAATGAACCAATGATTGTAGTTTCATCTCCCTTCCTACCGATAGATTTTCTCTTTCCATCTTTCATATCATTGAATGTGACCCTATTTTGTGACAATTTGGAATGGGAGGCAGGTGATCCACCAGCAGAGCTCTCACTATCTGTACTAGGTGACAACCCTACTGGATTCTCTGGCTTCTGCAAGGGAAATTATTAAGAAGTTTTATCAAGTTAAATGCAACTAACAGTAGGTTTAGCATAACAGATCCAAACATCAATGCAAACTGTACACTCTCTAGAATAATTGAGTAATAAAGTATATAAAGAGCATCATCCTTATTTCGGATATGATCGGCCAAAAAAATTTTTTGTTCAAAATATAAAGCTCCAAATTCACCTCATAAATCAAATGAACAGTTCATCCAGTTGTATGATAATAACTATTTCCTTTGGACACTGTTTAAAACACCAAACGAGCTATCTTCCAAACAGAGAGGTAGATGAGAGGATAAATTGTTGCAATATGAAGATCAAAAGGTTCACATTTATTAACCATCACCACTTGATTTCAAGATATCTGCTGATCTTTCTTAACTGTTTAAAGATCAGCAAACATTTTTGTAGGTTATCAGAAAGATGTGAAGCTCTTCTGACTACAGCATTTACAAGCCAATTTAAAGGCTCTTCTAAACATGACATCTTCACTGAAAGAATTAAAAGGGATTGATTCCATAGCCCAGCCTCTCTGCAAATGGATGGGCTAAAACATAAAGTACATTTTCCATTTCGCAAAGTGCTGCTCCAATGTATGGCCGTAGCAGCCTTGTAGTTATCAAATTCCAATAGGAAACAGTCAAGGCAATATCTCACCATCCTATCAAAGGCCTCGGATGCTTAGATCAATTAAATTGCACTATTGGGTGGAGATGCTCATACCATATACAAGAGGCCAAACCTTAAATCCATAAAAAAACAATGTGGGGATTTCTCTAACAGCGTTTAAATGAAAAACAAGAAGAATGCACTAGGTGTGACTAGATGCAGCCAATGCATGTAAAATAAAAGTAATAGGAAAAGAAAAGTAGCTTGAGGAAACTTGAAAGGAGAAGCACAGTAGAGTAATAATGTATTGATGAAATTCCCTGATTATCTCTCTTTACAATCAGTATAACATCATAACAAACCAGATCCATCTCTAATTAAACATCCATGAAAAGGGTCCTCTTTTAAAGCACAAGAACATACCTTCAGTTTAAACCAGCCAAGCATCCCCCGCCTCCTGTTTCGTTTAAAATCCTTCACCAACTCATCTAGATTAGTAATCTCATCTCTTCCTTCTACAGAAAGCTCAGACGCATAGCTTCCAGCATCTTCTTCTGTCATGTATTCCCTTTTCCTATCCGGCAAGTATGCCAGCTGCGACAACAATAAAATCAAGAATCCATAAACCATGCCATCTTGATTGAAGATCCAGAAACCGCTTTCTTGCAAACTAAGCTTACAGGCAAATAACAAACCTCATCTTCCCCAAATGAATGCCTTCTTATATGATCAGATCTTTCAGGTAGACTTGATTGCATGGAATTTTTTGTGGAAACTAAGATGAGCTTGGTCAATCGCTGAATTCTTCCCATTAAAGCTGCCTTGGCTTGTTCCTCCTCTTCCAATCGTGACTGTAGTTTGACCTGACCAGCTTCCAGCTTTGACCATGGGAAATTACACAACAGAACCTTTGAGTATATGAACTATTATTTAAGTTACAACAGAACCTTTGAGTATATGAACTATTATTTAAGTTAAGGAAAACTTGATCACATATTTAGCAACAATAAAAAAAGCAGTATCATACACCATGCTACCCTGATCACATATTTAGCTCCATTCTGAGGAGACATTAATTAACATGTTCAAGTTAGAGTAGAAAAACATCAATGTCGCAAATTATCACATGCAAAATATATATAGCCCCTTAAATTTCTCATCCATGATTTATAAAGAGATGATTACATGCACTCTTTATTTAATTATCAAACTTATACAGGACCTCACAAAACGAAATGTAGATTCCAAATATGGGGTGGGAGTAACTGTTGTCATCCAGAATATTAGCAACAATTAAAATAAAAAGATTCTGATATAAAGCATAGAAGTCCATTGCAAAAACCTGAAGCTTCAAATTAACAAGATCTTCTTGGGTAGGTGCAGCCATATAAGGACTCTCCATCATTCCACGCTTTAATTGATGAAGCTCTTGCTTTAAACAGGAAATTTCCTTCTGGTACTTTTTAATGAGAGATTTCTCATCCATAATCTAAAGAAAACATTTTAAGAAATGAATGAAAATTATGAAATTGCAGCCTTTTAAGTTAACCACACTTAGCATGAAAGAGAAGCTAAAAATTCACCTTATTCTGAGAAGCCTTGATTTCCACTTGCTTGCTCCTGTGAGCAAACTTAAGTGTATTGTGTGTCTCTTCACTATTGCCAGAGGCAGGTGTCACTGTGCATATGAGCTACATGCAAGTTTGAGAAGGAAATTTAGTAAAATGTAATAGTATGCTATTCCAATAACATGGAGGATAGCAACAAAACAGAAAGTGTAACAACAATCCCCTCCACCTCCCCCTCCCCAGACCCGCAAATCGACACAAAATATTTAAAAACTTCCTCCTTCGAATAAATATGAATAAACTATTCTACACCAAACAAGTTACATTGCAGCAAGGAAAAGATGTCACTATATGAATGCTAAAAAAATCTGAAGTATTATGCCGAACATACAGAGACACGTCCATGGCCACTGAGAGATGACTGCAATAAACGGGTGAGTTTTGAATCTCGATATGGAATGTGAGTTGCTTTTTCATCTGTTAATTTAGAAATAACCTGCAAGGAGAAGCAGTAATACTGTCAGGTTATATGAATTGACAATTTGGATACAGAAGGACTTAGATGAAGTTCCCTGCTCCCCAGCACTACAACACATTCTACGCACCAATAGTCAAGAAACCATGTACTTCATGCCCCCAAACAAGTTTAAAATGCCTTGCCAAAGTCATTCAGATTTAGTTGTTTGTTGTCCAAACCTTTTATGGTGCCCAAACTAATTTTGGTATCCGTCCATAATTGACTACCACCAGCTCAAAATTAACCTAATCTGGCATTTTCCAGCAATCATTGAAATTTTAACCAGTGAACTAACAAATTAGCATTAACAGTCCAAACTTCTTAGCTAATTTGCACAAAACAGAAATGTGAGGCATGTTAGCAGGTTGGAATTGGTTTCAGTATAAATGTCACACTATGAAAATAAGATGTCTAATAGATAAGAGCAACATCTTACTGTGCCAAGAGTGAGTAAGCTTTTGTTTATGTATGAACCCTCCTTTCTCCGTAATCCAGTTGTTTCAGTTTTAGAACTTTCAGATCCTGCAAGATCAATTAAATTCTGCACAGAATTTAAGTCATGTCGGGTACCCAGAAGCAGACTGTAATGAACAGAAAAATCATATTCAAATATATCTGACAAAAGAATCTACCAATTGGGACAAAGTCACATCTTCTTCCCCTTTATATTCCCCACATGGACTGCTTTCAATAGTCTGACAGATAATGATACGTTAAGTACCGCAAAATAAAATCTAGAGATAAATAAGGAGCCATCCCATTAAGGTGAAATCATTCAAACAAACTTTAAATGATAAGGTGATCAGTGTGTTTAGTTTTAGAAAGTTCGACTCTAGCTTCAAGCAGTATTGAACTGGAAGGAGGGGAGCTAGAGAATGTAAAACTTCATAATCTGAAAATAGAAAACAGATACCAGGGTGAAAATTGTGTGGCTTCGACTGCTTAGAAGATTGAAATTATTAGAACCCACATGCCTGTGCTCTGCAACAATCAGAAATAGTGTCATTAGAGAGGTGCCTAGCTGCACAACACCATATAGTTGATAAATGTATAGTAACTAGAATAATACTATAGAACAATGCAGTGCCCGCACTTCACAATGTCTAATGTAGGTGAACTAATTAAACAACCATATAAAAAATACATTGCCTAGAAGAGATCAAAGGAATCACGTCGAATGGAAGTGATTATGTTTGGCAGCTAAATGTGGGTCAGTGAGTACCTAGATTTTCCAAACATGCATAACAGAAGTGAAGTACCTTCTCCAGACGCTATCAAGGAAAGAGCATGAGCAGGTGACAAAACAACTTCTACTTTGATTCCCTCGACATATGTTCCCTGATGACATGATAAAATGCACCTTAAAACAAGCTCTCAAATAATGGACAACTCACGTTCTATGCATTGAAATTTATAGATGGCAGGGGAGTTCAAGTTTAAGTTGCTTTTTGTAGTTCTTTTTTGTCACTAATACAATTTTCATAAAAAAAAATGCAAATAAATATTTCAGGGACAAGTTAAAAGGAGGGCCAAATTTTGATTTTAGTTTGCGAAACACTTCAGCTATTGGCAACAACTTGATCTTGCATCTACAACTGAAAAGAGCAATTTCAAAGAAGGTTTTGCTTCCATATCAGTGAATAGAGTTGAGGTGATGGTTCAATTTCATTTGTTGCTGAATCAACAAATAACTTCCAGTAGGATGGATAATTAGACAAGAGATATGCAAGGTAGTTTCTTATTTGCATGCATGATACTGACAGCAAAAAATAGAATTGAGAATATTGGTTCAATATCAGGCAGGAAGTAAATTGCCAGCGCTACTGCGCTCCAGGCAACCACACCATCACACGCTAAGGGTTTTATCCATCAAAAGCAATATATCCCTCTTGATAAAACAGCAAGTAATCATATGGTGCAAAATTCCCAGACTTAAATGTAAGCACCTGAGCATCCTCTCGTATTCTTAGATTCTGCCCCATTGGATTAAGCAAATCATTGATAACCTAGGGAAAGAAAAGGAGAGTCAGCAGGAAACAACAGATACCAATCATGAAGACGAGCAATTCACTCAAATTACAATTTGGCATTTATTTTGGGTAGGAAGGTATATAGTCAAAACAAATAACTAGTTTTAGCAGTGATGCTAATTACATAGATGAAATCCATAAAGCATGTCTATCACTAAAGCTAGAAGAGCAATTTACAGGCATCTTTGCTTTGCTTCAATCACTAATGATGAATGTTTCTGCCTATTAGTGGGCTAGTAGTACAGTCCACTATCAATGCAAACTAGTGAAAGAGTACTTCAATGAAAAATGGATCAATTATAGGTAAAAAGCCATATATGCATGGACTGAAAACTGAAATTAAGAGTCAGGAGTTTACTACTAATAACTAGTAAGTCTCAGCGATCCATAAATTTCATAGTGAGTAATGGGAGATTGACTGACCTCATTGTAAATTTCTAAATATGAAACACGAAGAAGAAATTCCCGCCCAGGTGTCTGAAAATGACAGTGTAAATAGGCTGATCACCAAAATATTCATTTCAATCACAACCAACAACAGGCAGAGTAATCCACTACCTCTTGGATAATTCCAAACACATCCTTCACTGCCAATGGAATAATTCCAGGTGACTTTTGCTCTCCCTGCAAAAAGAGAAGGTACAAGATTGCACCACAATAATTAACAAGCATTCAGAACAGAACAGCTGATTGATCAAAACCGGGTGCAGGAAAAATGAAAAACCAGTCAATTCTATCCACAGTTTGTTAGATGGCTTATTTTCTCTCAATGGTTTTGCTAAATAAGATTTCATGTCAAGCATCCTAGTGGAAGAAACAAGTTGATGCATCATAATTTGCTAGTCTGAAACCTTCTCTCTTTGTAAAAATACCGAAAGAATTGAGAACAAAGAATAATGCAGAACATAAGTTCACCGTCTTTATGAGTATCAATCAAAATGCTAAACAGCTAGTTCCATGTCAGCCTCCCTTGTATAAGGAATGATAGGATGCATTTAATTCGCTAGTTCAAAACTCTGTGTAGTGAAAACCACCAAAAAACAAGTAGAAAGCAATGCAGAAATCAGTTTCCATGATCCTAATTAGCATCAAATGCGATCATGGCAGCTATCTAACGCATCAGCAGGGCCCACAGGCATGCCTAGCAGGCCATTATGAAGTTCCCATTAAAATGCTAGGGAGGACATGACTGTTACAAATTCTGTGCATGTGATCTCCAGGTAATAGCTTACATGCATTGTATGAGTCTTGCCACTGCTAGTAACACCATACGCAAAAACAGTCCCTGCATAAAAACAGAGCATTTCATACATTTAGCCAAAAAAGTCCTCCCAAATTTGAAACAAATACTGTTATCACATTACAGACAAGAAATTCAGTCACTGTTAATAGCTATCAAACACGACACCCCATCAAAGTACGATTATCACACAATCCATACTCTTGCAAATTACAAAACAAATAAAATAGCCAACGTTTGTTGTATTGCCAGTAAGCACCAGTGGAGTTTTAGTGGATTGAAAACCAATTCAGTTGGGCTCCATTCAAAAATATTTTTTAGTAAATGAAAAGATTTAGGTTCAGAAGAAGAGAGTTACCATTAATCCCTTTCATTGCACCACCAACTACATGCTCGGCTGCAATATCATAAACATGGCGCGTTGTAGTTGCCGGACCAAACACTTTATCTGGAATCGGATAGTAAATAATTAAATACAAATTTCCATTTTTTAAAGGCAAACAAACAAGTAACATTTTTAGAACTTCGTTAGATTTGTAATTTAAGGGAATTCATTTATTTATATACTAGAAAGTGAAAAATAGAATTTAGAGCTAACCAAAACCATAAGCAATTGAAGGATTGTACTCGTTTCTCACTGTAGAATCTCCATCAGCATACCATGCTATCTCGTCTCCTTTACTAATTTCCCTAGCACTAGTAGAGACACCATCACAGCGTCACTATCAGATACAAAACTGACCAACCACTGCAAGTCAACAGAACAAGAAAAAAACAAGTCAAGTAAACGGCGTTGTTGCAGTACCTGAGAGGGCGGAACCTGACTGTGACAGTCACGTTTTCCTTGCTCCGGCTGGTTTCAGGCCGGTCACGAGGCGTTGGGCTTGGGCCCGAACTAACTGGAGGGCTTGACAGTCTCGAGGGGGGCCTCGACGACGTCGTCGAGGAAGGAGTTAACGGCCGTCCGGTGGGCTTCGGGGCCGGGTGCGGAGGTTGCGCCGGTGACTTCCGCGAACGGAACGGCGAGATGGCGGATGACCGTTGGGACCTGCTAAATGACATGGAGGAAAGAGAAAGAGAGAGGGAAATGGCAGTGGGGTATTTTGGAATTTCTGGAGAGAGAATAGAAAAAATAAATAAAAGGAGGTCGAGTAGAGGTCATATGCCGGCCAAGAGTGTTTGTGTTTTTTGTATGTGCCGCCTTTTGGACTTTTTTGGCGCCCATTGTCAACAAGACGAGGGGGCTACTGTGCTGCCCAGCTTTTTTTTAAGTTTTCGTACGAATTGTTTGTTTTTGAGGAAAGAGTTTGGGGTGTTGAGTCCAAGAAAGGCAGGTTTGGTGTGAGTGCGCGTTTTGATCAACCAGGAATGGCCCTGATTGGATAAATGTTGCCTTGTTTTTACTACCATTCCTAGTAACTAATTACGTCACAGATAAAATTAGCGAGATACTGAAAACATTATAGCATTTTTATTATAGCGCGCAGTTAACACATAACCACTGTTCACATCATTGTTTATAATCACTTTTTTTTATTTTCATCTCTGCAATTTTTTTAAGAAAACTATTCATTCGCAATTGACATGTTTTTGATTTGCGCGACCTCGTTTACACAAAATGACAAGAAATATTCCAATGTTAAATTAAAAATTGACAGTGTAAAATAGAATTCTAGATTGTTATTAGAAAAATAAAATAACAATACCTAAAATTTACACAAAAACAACAAAATTGTTTTTCATTTTTTTGTTTGTGATGCATGAAAAACTTTAATTTATTCCCTGAAATTCAAGTCATGAGTTATTTTAGTCATTTTTGTTTTCATAATTATATGCTTAGATCTATTTTAATTTTTTTTTCACACAATCCAGTTCTTAAATGATGAGGGATTGGAGAGAAAGTCATGAAAAATAAAAGAAGACAGAAAAAGTTCGGCCAAACTGTCATGTTTTAATCATGACAAAAAAATATTGATCTTGATGTGGGGTGATATGGGGTGTTTTTCCTCTAAAATGTAAGAAAAAGTAATTCAAGACTCGTGTAGCTTATTTGCTAGATTTTTTTTTCTTTACGTGAGGTGTTCGGGTTAGCTTGCGCGCACTACGATTAATTTTCACGGTCCACTAAACATCCTGCAAGTCTAATGAATAGGCAAAACATCACGGGGATGACAGAGATACACAGTAAAACTTTTTTGCTAAACTTTTAACACAATAAATGATATTTGTGGAATATGAATGAGTTTTATTAAGGTTGTTTATGAGTTATTTTTAAGTAAAAACAAACCAATTTGAGTTTCGAAATCTAAAACCTCGTACCTTGAATTTTCAGTTATTGAATATTACCAAAAAAAAAACATCTCAACGAATCACGCGTTACATGTCTAAATAAATGGTATGTTACTGTTCGATTTATTTGTTTTTTTTTTTTTAAAAAAAAGGGGACTAGTAAAGCCTAACTTTTTTTTTCCTGCTGTCTTTTCAAATTAATTTTCTATTAATGTCTTCTCTGGCATTTTTAATTGTTTAGTTTAACTTAAAAAAAAATCTTTTAAATTGTTTATATGATTTCTTAATGTCTCTAATGGATCATTGTAATTTTTTATTTATTTTTATAATATTTTTAGATGCATCAACTGGGTTTGCATGACTGACTTATGGAAATATAAATCACATGTGCTTAGTAACCAAAATTACCCTCAACGATAAGCGCGCGTATCTAGATGACAGTTAATAAAATATTCATACATGTATTTACTCTCTATTTATTTTTTAAAATATCAAAAAAAATGTTTATTTGGTGTGCACAGCTTTATTTTTATGATTCATCGACTCATATTAATTTTTAATTTATCTCATTAAATACATGCATATTTTTTTATTAACAAAAGAAATGTGATAATGAAAAACACACCAGCAACATCGATGCCTTCCTTTTCTTTTGTTGTGAATTTCCTTGAATCCTTCTTGCAGAATAAGTAACACACAGTTACTGGACACGTGGCATGGAGTCCTTTTCCCTGACCTTCTTTGGTCTGGCCACCGCTTCATTTATATACAATTTGCCAAGTCATCGTTGCAAATGCAAGAAAACCCTAATTCCTCCAACTCCTCCTCTTCTTCTTTGAATTCATTAGTGCTCCTATCCGATCAAGAAAAAAACTTTTAAAACATTTTCGAGAATTCAATCCCGGTTTAGGAACCCCCAGTCCCCGAATTCACACACCAAGTCACATCACATGAGAATCCATGGAAGACAGCATTCACCAAAAACATCCACACAATCTTTAAACCATGAAATTCTAGAAAACTCGAATAGATAAATAGATTCAAATAAGCAAAGAAGTAAATAAATTAAAAAAACTTGAAGATCATATCAATTTATTTTATTTCATTTTAAATTACATGTATCTCGTCTCTATGTTACTCCTTCATGGAGACCTTTAGGACCACACACACCAAATTAAATCGATTCAATTGCTTTTTATCAGTGCGAGGATAAAATTACAGAGAACGCAATAAAAAACAACTATAGTTATACTCACATCGATTTTTCACGTAGCTGAAAACAGTGCAACGAGAAGCATTTAATATCTAAAATAAATAATTGAAAGTCATCTATCTTAAAATATTTTTTTAATATATATTTTTTTTAAATATTTTAAAAATAATCCGCTCTAAAATACCCTCTAAAATCATCATTGCCACCTCTCATCCTGTCCCCACTCATCGCTAATAGAACGAATCATCCATGTCTGAAAAAATAAACACAAAACCAGTCAGTATCATCTAATAAAAACTAAAAAAAATGTTAAAAAACAAACAAACAAAGAGAGGACGTGGTCATGGCATTGGAAGGCAAGCTAGGAATGAGAGGGAGAGAAGAGAGAGAAACACAAACATCAACCTGTATCAGTCGGTACGAGGGGGAGAAGTGACAAAAATGAAAAAATACGGTGGCAGCGTAGCCTGACATTGATAAAAAAGGAACATGGGCCGGTAGCCGTTCTTTACAAAAACAGTTACAACAATAGAGAAAATCCCAACCATATTCATTCTAACATTTATTTAGTGGTAAATTGATAAAAAAATATAAATTGTTTTATTTTTATTTTTATTTTTATTTTTATTTAACAGTTTTTTATGAGCACTTCGGATAATTTTAAATAATTTTTTAATATATTTTAAGATCACTATAAAATTCTAGCTCAATTTATATTAAAAATTATACCTAATAATATAAAACTAGTTAAATTATAATTCTTCATTGAATTTCTAAATTTTTAAAACATTCTGAAATTTTAGCACAAGTTAAAACATCGTATTAAAAATTTTCATATAAATTTTTAGAATTTTTTAACAATTCAATCCAGAATTGTAAATTCTTTTATATAAAATTAATTAATAAAATCTTATTCTAAACTACAAGTCATCAAGTCTTTAACACGTGCCCACCTGGAAGATGAAGAGAGTTTGAGAAGAAAACAACAGATCAGCTGTGCAACAACTGTAAAAAAAAAAAAAAAAAGGCCAGGAGTTTAGGATTCTATAGTAACGACACGAACGAGACAAAGAGAAAATTGATAGGTGCCTGGGAGAAAAGCAAAGGAAAAGACCAGGAATTATTAAAAAATTATAAATTTGACAGCTCTACATAAAATATTCGCCATGTTTTAGTTTCTTTATTAATATCAATGTATTTGAATTAATAATTTTTTTTATTGTGCCAAATGGATGCTGCTGGCAGAGAGGCCAAGGTTTCACTGCTTTGAGAAACTCTCCAAGAAAGTACCACGTCTTTGATTTAGGTGAAATACTAGGTTAATTTCTTTTAACCTAGAAAAGAATGTCCGTGCCATAAAAATTTCTTAAAAAAAATTCATTGTGATCCTAGAATAAAATTTAAAATAAAATATTTTTAAAAAATCACAATATTTTGTATATAATTTAAAAAAATATAAAAATGAACATGATAAAAATATATAAAAAATGCATTAAAAATATTAAAAACTTAAATTTCATGTTAATTAAATTTTCCCAGTTTTTTTTTTCATGTAGCCACGCATTAATTAAAAAGGAAAGAGTTAAAATTTCCATGGAAATCTGTAGTATCACTGGCAAAATATGAAAAAATTGAATAATATTTTTTTACTGTGTATTTAAATCTAAATCATAACTTTTTTAAAGAACATGAATAAAAAAATAGAAGTCAGGCCCCAAGTGGCCCAGCACACATGGACCTCCCCAAGCATGTAGTCCTCCTAGCACGGTCCTGCAACTCCTAATCTTTGTTTGTTTGGTTTTTTTTTTTTATCCTATCTCGTTTTTTAGGTAGGTTGTCTGTTGTGATAGAATACTTGTTGTTTGCTTCTCAGAAGCAAGACATCACCCAGGGTGGTTGAAAAACATCAGAGGATATGATTTTTTTTACTGAAAAATCTATTTATAATCATTTTTTTACCTGATTTTTTAAAAAAAAAACTTACATAAATTTATTTATAAAATTAAAAAATTAAAAATCAAATCAATAAAAAACTTTCAGAGTTTAAATCCATCATCTTAGACAGTGTAACTTTACTTGTCATGTAAAAAACTATTCGGTACTAAGTTTAATATTCTTTATAGTTGTAATTGGTATTGACTAGCTTATCTCTCACAGTTATATTTTTAGACGAGTTTTGCTTCTTTTTTTTCCAGACTTGAGGACTATGAAATTCAAAAAATAAACTTTTATATTAGAATAAAAATTATCATTAATGTAGAGTGTCACATATTTTCTTCGGGCTCTATACTATAGCCCTGTACATTTAAATTTTGTATTTTTAAGCATAATTTCTTCTAATCATGCAATAAAAAGGTTTGATTGAAATGTATATTTTATGGAAATACCAGGATGCCAGTGAATGTTTCAGTTGTTATAAAACATTGACAAATACTATCATGAATTCTACACACAGGCACGTGTGTAAATATATAAGTATATTAAATAATAAAATATTATGTTTGATTTTATTTTAAGCCAGTGGAGAAGAATTGCATCCCTCAGTACAAAGTGAAGACAAAAAAAAAATCCATTTTCATTTATTTTTTTTTTTAAACTAAACCTTGCAAGAGCTTATTTAAAAGCATGATAAGTATTTTTTTTGTGATTAAAAAACTTCGCTGCGTAGCATTTGCATGCAGGTTATCACCTTACTAATTTTTACGCTGGACAGTGAATAAGAATACTACGCATCAAACTATAATAATCACGCCTACATGCATTGAGAAAAAAAAAAAAAAAGAGCAAAGGAAAAAAAGTTTTATCTTCACCCAACAAATGCTAGCTTGATAAAAAAACCACGTGTCATCTTTTCAAATAACCATCTTCATGACTGTATTAGGAAGAAATCAATGATTAAAAATATCATAAAATGTTTATTTTCGGAGGTATGATTGTAATTATTTTTTTAAATGTATTTATATTAAAAATATTTTTTATTTTTAAAAATTATTTTTAAAATCAGCACAATGAGATAATCAAAAACATGAAAAAAATAGTTTTTTTATAAAAAAATTAAATTTTTCAAGAAACACTATATTCATATCCGACGACGCATGAAACAATCTTCACTGAAACTGATACTTCTTTCCTGATGATATTTGTTTGAACGGGAGTTATGCCAGCAGAAAATAAAAAACTTTACAATGCCAAAATCCATTTAAAATCCTGGGATGAAGATAAGGTAAAGACAGTAAATGAGCGAGAAAAGGTCTTCTTTCTCTCGGCAAAACCTGATATTTTATATCTAAAAAACATGAAAAAATCTACACAACACGTAAAAAAAAAATCTCTTAATTTTGCAGGAAGTCAACCCTGTTTCTCTGATATATTTTAATGTAAAGTTGCAATACACTCTTAGCTTGTAATAATGAAAATAAATTA
Organism: Populus ilicifolia; assembly: GCA_015708895.1. Classification (NCBI taxonomy): domain Eukaryota; kingdom Viridiplantae; phylum Streptophyta; class Magnoliopsida; order Malpighiales; family Salicaceae; genus Populus; species Populus ilicifolia. The sequence goes on from SRLM01000024.1 coordinate 1,276,629, forward strand.
AAAGAAAAGGAGGGGGAAATGAAAAAAAGAGGGCGAGCCGGGTTGCACCTTGGTACAGCCGAGTTCTCCTTTTTTATTAAAAAATTCTTTAATTATCAGTGTCATATTTATTCATTGATTTCCAGTTCTGAATTTTTTTATATACATGCAAGATGCAACGGCAAATTTATCATGAAAAGCTCTGAGAAGGAAGATAAGAGGGTTTGATATAATATTCATGAAAAAAACCGACCATGATATGAAGATTCATATTTATCCATTAGTTTTTGATGCCTTGTTTATTTTATTTTTCAGTTATTGAATTCCAATCCCCATAGCTACAAAATTTCACAAATAAAACAAGTGTCCTGTACTGTTTCATGTCTAGGGAAATAATGGCTGGATAGAAAACGATTTGCGATTATTCTCTTGGAATTCAAAGCGCAAGCACAATATTATCATAAATTAATTTCAAGAGAATGATCTGATAATCACCGAGCTTTGCTTCCCTTTTATTTTATTTTGTTTTAAAATGCGAGCTTTGCTTCCTTTGTCATGGAATCACGAGACACGTGTAAGTGCATGTAATTTCTCAATTCAACTACAGTAGTGTATTTGATATTATGATGATTTTTGTAATTGTTATTTGAAAAAAATACTTTATAAAAAATATTTTTAGTTAAAATTAATTTGATTATTATATATATATTTTTTAAATTATGGTTAAAATTAAAATTAAATAATTTTTTTAATGTGTTTGGTTAAGAATATTTTTTAAATTGAAACTATAAAACAACTAAAAAATATATACATTAATATTAATAATTTTAAATTTAAATATTATAAATTTAACTACTACTGTCATATTATAAAATAAATAATATTTAATGTAAAATAATTTTTTATTGTTACATTAAATTATCTATTATAAAATTCATTGAACAAAAATTATAATTTACATGTTTTTTAAGGCTGCAATAGAATTAAGTAAAATATCATTAAAAATAAAATTATAACTATAATTAAATTTTGTAAATATTATATTATTATATGATGTTCTTTTAATTTATCTAATATCGTTAAATAATAAGAAATACTATACTATTCACTTAAAAAAAAAACAGTATAGAGTAAAGTGAATTCACTCTGCACGTAATAAAAAAGCATCTCAGAACTACTTTGAATTTACCGGTATTTTAAACGTGAAATGCACTGAGCCTCGTAAATAATAAACTGTATCTTTTCCTTTATCAAATAATTATTTTCTGTGATTCCACGTAAACAAATTACAGGCTCTGAATAAATGCAATCACCGTGTTTGATATAATTTTTTGATCAAAAAATAAAAAAGATCGCAACAAAAGAATTAAAAGGCCAGACCCATTTCAGCCTGGAAAAGGGCCCTGTCTGTAATCATGTAGGAAAGGGCCCAGTTCCAAGATCCAACAGGGTCCAATTTCCTGAAGTCTGGGCTATCCACTGCACTGGCTCAAACTCAAGACACCGGATCAGGACACAAGGATGAAAATGAGTTTCTACAACTCAAATTTTATATCACGTATACAATACAACACGTGTTGTTGTTTATAAGTAATTTTTTTTAGATATTTATAAATTATTCCTTGATATTAACATGAGTATGCATTATACAATTATTATTTATTATTTAATAAAAAATAAAATAATTAATATATACATGTCTCTTTATATATCTATTAAATAATAAAACTATAAAATTTTATTAAAAAAATAATTTAAAATAAACATTAATATAAGTATATTTTAAATTAGGTTCAGGCATGTTTTGAGCCAAAATTTCATAATATTTACACCTTACCTATATAAAAAATATCAACCAATTTATATTGGATTTAAAATATGTCTGGGAGTATTTATGTTACTGGATGTTTTTTATAAGTTTTTTTAACTAAAAAAATCATATATATATTTTAGTGTTTTTAATAATTGATTGTTAGTGTTTTTTTTTAATTTTTTTTAATTTATTGATATCAAAAATAATTTTTTTAAAAAAATTAATATATTTTTCAAACAAAAAACTATTTTTAAAATTCTTAATCCAGGTATTTAAGATGGTGAAAAAATTGTTTTTAAAATTATTTTATTTAAAAATATATATTTTTAATTCATTTATCATACCAACACTTTAAAATAATTCAAATGAGAAAAATTAATATTTTTAAAAAATGTTGCTCAATTGTAGTGATAGCCAATAAATAACCTAAATGTGTTTGAGATAATGGTGTGATTATAATTTTATAAAAATCTAATTNCCCAACTAGTCAGTACACAGAGCGAGTGGCACAAACCGAGACAGAGAGCAAGCGACATGGCGGAGGCGACCGCACTCATGGACATTGACGAAGAGGAGAACCAGAACCACTTATCGAAACCAAACAAAGGCAAAAACGTCGTCGTACCCGCCACACCACCCGGCGGTAAAGCTACTCCCTGGGTTGAGAAGTACCGTCCTCAATCACTCGCCGATGTCGCCGCTCACCGTGACATTATCGATACCAGTTACTACCTCCTCTCTCTATCCAGGGTTTCGGTTATTTACGCGCGTGCCATTTTTTTAAAGCTAATTGGATTCTAAAATCAGGGCTTCAGCTCTAAATTCACTAATTCATAACTCTTTATCTAGGGTTCAGGGTCTAGGGTCAGTTCTGTGTGTTAGCTAATAATTATGAAATTGTTACTGGTGCTAGTGTTGATTTTTATTTTGCAAGATGTTTCTAATAACCTGTGATTTTTCTGTTCTTGTGAATAGTTGATAGGCTGACCAGTGAAAACAGATTGCCGCATCTCTTGTTATATGGCCCTCCTGGCACGGGCAAAACGTCAACAATTCTTGCTGTGGCGCGTAAACTTTACGGAGCGCAGTACCACAATATGATTTTGGAGTTGAATGCATCAGATGATAGAGGAATAGACGTTGTGCGGAAGCAAATACAAGATTTCGCTAGCACTCAGAGCTTCTCTTTTGGGTAATAGTTGACTAAATGCACATGATTATGATGCTATTTATATTTCCAGCCTCTTTCTGTGATTGCTATGTTACTCTATATGCTTGCAATTGTGTGCTTGGTGTTTTAGCGTGGCTGCAATCATTTTTTCTTTTTGTAACTCGAAATTTGCAAGGTAGATCAGCTTGAAAAGCATGGCTCAATGACAACTTATTGTTGGAGCTGATCACTATAGAATTTTATGTTTACAGCACAAAGACCTCTGTAAAGTTGGTTTTACTTGATGAGGCAGATGCAATGACAAAGGATGCACAATTTGCCTTGCGTAGAGGTATGAGTTGATCGTGCTCTCCATTCTTTCTCAGCTTCAAGTTAATTTCCTTCCACTGACTTTTTTATCCTTTTTTGTGTAGTGATTGAGAAATATACGAAGAACACCAGGTTTGCACTTATCTGCAATCATGTGAACAAGATTATCCCAGCACTACAGTCTCGATGTACTCGATTTCGATTTGCTCCTCTTGATCCAATGCATGTTGGTGAACGACTTAAACATGTCATAGAGGCTGAAGGGTGAGCATGATATTCCTTGCTGTCACTGATATCTGTTTCCATCGCTTCATTTTTTGTTCCCATTTTGTATGTCTTAACCTAGATCTATTTTAGATTCTCACTTCTGTATTGTTATTTTCTTACTAGCATTTCTCACCACTTTTAGATAAAGCTCTTACTTAGTCTGTAAATCATTTCAGACAGGGGTTTGTATCTTACTTTTCTTACAGTTGAACATATATAGCTTCTTCAAGCTTGAAATTATACTTGGACTTTAAAATGAAAACAGATGAAAAATTTGAAGGCTTGCTTGTGTGAAGGCAAAAACTGGGGTTGCCTTTTATAGTCGTTTGCCGCCTTGATTTTAGGGGTCAATGAATGATATGGGTAAGTGTTTTATGTTCACAGAGGAAATGAGAACTCTAGCTTGCTTGTAAGAAATACTCTCTTTGTGGTTTTTTTTTACTTTGTACTCTGAAATTTGAAGGAAACTGGGAATGAATAATAGGTTTTCGACTCATGCAATGCATTAGACTTAATGCAGCAGTACATTTAACGAAATGCTCCTGGATTAGGCTTGATGTACCGCAGAGTGGCCTAGAGGCGCTTAAATGTCTTAGCAATGGTGACATGAGAAAGGCTTTGAATATACTGCAGGTACTAAAATTACCTATTCTTTTTATCCCTTCATGTCTCTGCATCAATGTGTCTGCATGGTTAGGTGATGGTGTGGCTATGTTTTTACATTTCTGATACATGGACCAGAGAATCAAGAACATTCTTCTGTTGATGTTACAGTTTTAAGAAGTGCTGGCTCTTCCTAGTTTGCTGTGGACATGGGACTAATGTGGCAAATGATCAGTTTGTTTTATATATATGTTATCTGCCATTGTATTATCCTTTAATTGAACCTGACCATTGTGATTTTTCATTATTACTGTCAAGTTTATTTCTAGAATATTGTAGAAATGCAAAATATGAACACATGGATGCTTTATTTGCTCTGAGTGTTTGCATGCATGCTTTACTGTAATGATGCAGGAAAAGAAATCCAACCCAAAAGGCAAAGGGAAAGCTGAAAGCCTTTTATAATCCTTACCAAGGCCAAGGGCTGGGGCCCAGTCCCTCTGGCATGCCTCTGTTTGGTCCCAAATTTCTGTCGATTGTTTTGTGTTAACGAATCCAAAATGAAATTCTTGATGTTTTTTTCCTGATGCATGCAGTCGACTCACATGGCTTCGCAACAAATTACGGAAGAAACTGTATACCTGTGCACTGGAAACCCATTGCCCCAAGATGTGCAGCAAATAACCCACTGGCTTCTGAATGAATCTTTTGCTGAGAGCTATAAACGTATGTATAATTTCCATTAATGATTTGATTTTTTGTTGTAATTTGCAAATTATGATTGATTTTCTATTTTCATTTTTCTGTACTTCTGCTCCACAGGAATTTCTGAAATTAAGACAAGGAAAGGTTTGGCCTTGGTTGATATTGTAAGAGAAGTGACCATGTAAGTGTTATGCATAATTTAGGTATCACTCTGATTATTATTGGTCGATGTCATCCCACTGTATTATGCCAGCAGGTTTGTTTTCAAGATTAAGATGCAATCAGATATCCGAGTGCCATTGATCAATGATTTGGCTGATATAGAGTATGTACACAATTTTCTCTTATTCCAATGCGTTTTTTCTTTTATATGTGGATCGATTTATGGCTTGGCATCCTTGTTTTGTAGCAAGGGCGAGCGCCAGATTGTGCATCAAACCATTGCAGACTGACATGCATATGTATTTACATCAGGAAGCTGCCCAATAAAAATAAAATAAAATGAACATGGTTATATTTTTGCTCTAATCTCTTCGTATAATCTTGCAGATACAGGTTGAGCTTTGGGTGCAATGATAAGCTACAACTTGGATCACTTATTGCTTCTTTTACTAGGGCTCGATCTGCATTGGTTGCGGCCGCAAATTAGTTTGATGCTACTTTTGTTTGCCCTATAGTACTTCTGAATTCCGCTCTGACACATTGATTCCTTGCTTATGCAGTCCTCAAGTTATGGATATGTACGAATGTAAATTTTTGAGCTACTAGCAAGTTAAAATGCCTGCGTCTTCGCAGCTTAGCTTGTTTGATTATCATATTTTTTAGCTTGTAAGAATATCTGCCACAGTTCCAGCGCCCCCCATCATCTGTTGAGTGCCTTTTTCTTCTCACACCTTAAAGTAGCATAAAACGTGAAACAAGATGTGAAAGCACAAGAAGGATAATCAAGCCAAGATGCTGCGGACATTCCGCTGCATGAAAATTCTTGGACGAAACTGACAAAGGATGATGCATGTGGTTTCTAGACATGGAGTGCCACCTTTTCTTTTTCCTCAAATGGCGACACTGAAATACCGTAGCGACAAGGTCCGCAACCAAATCGAAGCTTTACTTTTCACTCCCCTCATCTGTGAAGACGCAGAGACAGTTTTAAGCCTTCCTTTCTGCATATTTTTACGATGTCTTGACACGGCCGGATGATTAGAGTTTATCATGGCTGTTAGGTGATTGATGGGAATGACAATTGTACCAGACTGGTGGAAGCCTATCTTCGTTTGCCGGCTTTTGCTTCTATGAAAGTAAAGGTGGAATATGTAATATTAAATTATTGAAATAAAGCTAAAACTGAAGGGATCCTCATGTACATTTATATACATTTCGCTACTCATTATCATTTAACCTTTTTAAACAAACAATAACTTCGGTGTTCAAAGTAATTTTATGTTCTTTTAACGATCATTATCAACAATTGGGGGTGGAATTGTATTTTTCATTTTTTTAAAAAATAAAATTATTAAATTATTTTTAAAAGTAAAATATCTAAAACTTGTGTCTGGAGATTTTTTAGTTTTTTATCTTTTTCTTAAGAGCAATAAAATGTCATAGTTGCTCTTAAAAGAAATTTTTTTAAAGCTTGCATCCATGAGTATTTTTGTCTTTTTAAAATGTTAATTTTTATTATTATTAAGTTGATTGAGAATAATTTAATTTTTTTAATAAATATAGAATATTATTAAAATAAAAAAGTGGTTGGCGGATGAGACGCTCGGTGACCAAAGCCCTTTCTCACCTTGTAATTGGAACGAGCTGCAGAACAGGTAGTTGCTGGCTCCAGCACTTTCAACAGAATCGCAGATATCTTCACTATGACAGCACAGATTCCAGAGAATATGTGCTGCATCCTCCCTTGCCTTCTGAGGCCCTGTCTCTAACAGCTGCCCAAGATGAGGAATCCCACCACCAGCAGTGATAGGCCACTTACTGTCATCAACCTGATCAGTTAAGATTACCAGAAAACGAACACCATATTCTAGATGCCGCTCACTGGATAATCCCAGTAATGATATTAGCAACCGAATCCTTCTCTCTTGTCAAAGGCATCCCAGATGCCTACCCTGTCACAGCATAGGCTGGTCAAAGTAAGTATTGGACACTCCTGTGGATCCCCAGCAGCCGTTGTTACGAGCCCAACAAGGACCTTCTTTGCTTCTGCATGATCAAGACATCTTGAGAGGTAGATATTGCCACACAGGCTTGTCATATCCTCAAGGAAACGTTCCTGAAAGAGCTTATTAATGTGGCTCCTGAAGCTTTCCTGGTAAATCCTCTATTTTGGTTGCATCAAAACTTTCCTCATCAGCACCAGCATTTTGCTCAAAGGCCACCAAAGCATCGGCAAGTGATCCGGTGATATCAGCAAAGGGAGCAGCAAGAAGAGGAGGCTGTGATAGTTCTCCAAGATATAATAGCAAGGCAGATATCCCGCCACAGATATTTGCTAGAGCTCATGTCGCAAGCCCCTGCAGAGCATGGCCGAACTCCCCTTGCATTCAATCTTTAGAAGTAGCAACTATGGCCCCAGTGAGAATGGGAACACCACCGGCATCTACAATAGCTTTCTTGGCCTTTGTGGAGTTTAAGGACAGAGCTTCCAAAGCATCAGCAGCACTAGCACGAACAGAAATATCATTATTCTGATCCGCAAACTGAAGCAAAGCTTGCACAGCTCCAGAATCAATTACTTTTGTTATACAATCACCAAATGCCAACATTAGACGGGCAAAATAGAGAAGCTGCATTGGACTTGGCAGCGGCATTGTCAGAAGAGAGAAGACCCACGATGATATCCACTCCTCCAGCCTCAAGCGTTGCTCTCAAATAATTATCCTTGTCCCTGCAAAGATTTCTCAGTGCCCCAGTAACAAACCCTTGAACCACTTTGTCCTGCTTGTTCTTTGGATTAAGCTGTTCCCATAAGGTCGGTGTCACACCTGTGGCAAATCTTGATACCGACTTGATCATCAGAGACCGAGGCAGAGGAAACTTCATATATAGTTTCTGCTGCAACCTTCCTGGCCTCAACTGATTTAACTTCAGACGTGAAAGTAAAGGCGGTATGCACCCACCAAGAAGTACCTTCACTCGTAAACCATCATCTTTGGACAGCACTGAGAGTCGCAGCAACATTAACTTTTGCTTCAGAAGTACCACTCCTGAGAAGGGATATTAATAATGGCATTGCTTGGGCATAAGAACCAATGACTGTCCTTGTCTTCTTTCTTGCTTTGGCAAGGCGAAGCAGACAAGCTGTTACAAGTTCCTTTTTAGGTGGTGAAGTTATCCTGGAATGCAGCTTTTCAATGAAGCGAGAAACTGCAGCAATCGTATCCTCTCGTCTGTCCTAAATTAACTCAAATTTCCGCTTTCACAGAGAAAATATATCTCTGCTGCATCCAGTGGGGATGCTTAAAAAGGCCACCGTACGTCTTGTTTTTCCTCAGGACATCGAACTCATATGGAGATAAAATCAGTTCTACCTGCCCCTATGCCCTCGGAAGGTAGCGGCATCCTGAAATCGAGCCGAGATCTTAATTTCTCAGCTCTTTCAAGGCCACGCGAAAGAGCACTAGAGCTGTTGGGCTCGAGTAAATACAGTCAGGTACTATGGTATAGTCATATAAAATCGGCCCATGAGACGCACAATCCGTCCGTCTATCTATACAGCTGTCCTAACACCGAAGACCATCCATTTCGCCATCCCACCATCGACTTTACAGGCGGTCACATGGTGGATAATGACAACGACCTTTTAAGTTCCGAAAATACCTGATAATTTATTACAGACGAGATTGCGTCCACCAAATGATCCATTATCCGCATATTTTTTGAACGTTTAGTTTTTGTAGCTCGAATTTGTTAAACAAAGGGAAATCTAAAACGGTATAGAACTTTTACAAGGCAAAAGAGGTGGTATTTTTAAAAATAAAATTATATATTTTGTCTAAATACCCTCTAGTAATTTCTCCCCACCAGCCGCCCAGGTGGGCGGCCCTTACGTTCCACGCTTTAAAAACGGGATGATATAGTACAGTCAAGGAGTCGACTGCCCCTTGGAAAAAAAAACTCTGCGTTCATCTAGTAAACGTGCCCTTTTTTTCCCACCACAAGCACACACACACAAAATGGGTGGATCGTTTTTCCAGCACACATCCAATGGTTCAGTGTAACAAACGTCAACAACTATGGATTATCCCATATAATCGACAGACAAGGCACAATTTTTTAATGGTTTTGAACCGGTAAAAACTCAACCACACACAGAGTGCAATAGTGAGAGTGCCCGAATGCCTCTCAATACGTTACTGAACTGAGTCTAATAGATACATGAATAGCTATTAAGGCTATTCTCTCAAAATAATTAAAACAACACACAAATTGGACATATTCATATTAATTTTAATTACGACAACAGCAACAGGAACAAGAAAACTACCAGTACTACTGCCCTCTACACACCCCGAAATCTAAATAAATCAGGGACCGTCCAATTACTACGTATCACTAGCACTCGCACACGCACACTCACAGACTTCAGTCTCGTGTTACCGTGCGATTTGCTCTTAACACAATCAATTCCCATTTTGACATCAAAACGGCTTCTGCAGGTGCATAAATATATCCTGAAGAGGCGACATCTGATTAACCCCCTGCAACTGAGACGCAAATGGAATATCCAGAGTGGCATCCAGGTAATTGTAAGGATTATCGAGGGCATTTAAGTTTCCCCAGTCCTTCCACCTAGGCTCACTCTGCACCTCGCACGTGAATTCCGGCGACACCACATGCTCCGAGCAGCTCGAATCCGTGTGCAGCCTCGGCACGGAGTCTGACGTGTCAAAGTGCATGTAATCATTCACCGTTCCTGTCGCCGAGGACGGAGCTGGTTGCGGCGGCAGCAAAACAACCTGCTTCTTCTCATCCTCCTCAATCTCCGTCGGACTCGCTTTCTTGACGCTAAGATGCTGTTCTTGCTTCTCAACTGTACCTTTCTTGTTGTATATGCGACAGAGTACCCAATCATCCAGCTGCAAACAATAAAGGTTGTTATTATAGTTAAATGATAATCTAAGTCGGAGCAAGTAGAAGTATTTTCCAGAGATAAGAAGGAATATTTTCCTTAACTGGAAAGAAATAAAAACGATGGCTTCAACTTTGCTAGAGTGACAGCTAGCAACAATTACGGTCAGTCACTATTGACACACTTGTTTCTTTAACTTCAGTCAACTAGATTTAAAAACACAATTTTTGCGATTTTGATTAGATGGATCACGTCTACCTGATTTTAGGGATTCATCAGAGCATCATTCAAAAAGCATGTGATTAGGTTAATAATTGTTTTAAATCCACATATCGTAATGAAAAGGCCAAAAAAGTCATTTCAACCTCGACGTCCATATTCGCAAGCATCTTCAACCATTAAATGCCTAAACTATCCCTACAGATGGCGAAGATGACAGACCGTACCCTTAAGCTGTTCTTCTTGCGAGCCGAGCGATCCACGTCGGCTAGACGATACTCGTGCATAATCCAGTTGGTTTTCTCTCCCTTAGGAGCTTTCCCCGCGTAAAAGACCAAAGCTTTCTTGATTCCAACTGTCTTCGGCTGCCCGATCGGTTTGTCGGCTCCCGTGGCTTTCCAGTAGCCCCTCCCTGCAGCACGATTCGGTCTCGATCCGTTAGGGTACTTCCTGTCTCTCGGGGTAAAAAAGTACCATTCCTTTTCTCCATACAAGGCTATACCTGTAATTTGACGAAACAGTTAACAGAATAAGATAATGAAAAACTAGTTTTTTGAGAAATTAGGAAGTAGAAAGAAAAATTTAAGCAAAAGGGCTGATTACCGGGGAGATCCCATGGGTCAAACTTGTAGAGATCAATTTCAGCAATAATAGGCACAGCAATGGGCTGCGACGAGCATTTACGGCAGAGATAGTGCAGAACGAGCTCCTCATCCGTTGGATGGAACCTGAAACCCGGTGGTAACTCAAATGTTGCCGCCGTCATTTTTTGGCTGACCTTTTTGCCCTTCCTTCTCTATTCTGCCTGGTCGCTCTTCTTGTCTGCTGTTGGTGGTCTAATGCAGTGACGGCGCTTGAAACTTCAAATTTCGAGGGAGAAGCATGAATTTATAAGAGAAATTGAGAGGCACGTGGCAGGGATGATTTCTAGAATACACGTGAGTGATCAGTTTTTTCTTTCTTTTCCACTCTGGCGTGAGACGTGGCAGGTAACGAAGTGGGGATGCGTGCGTGTCAATGGCTCACAGTGGGGGTGATTTGGTCACTGCTTACGACACTTGTTTTGGACTGTAGTGTTGGTGTAGCTATCCATACACCCAGGCGACCGAGCAAAATAAAAATAAAAATAAAAATCTTGGTCTCTGGGATCTATCTTATTGGGATCCGCCGAGTTTTTATAAATCTCTTGCTCCTTAGCGCTCTCTTGGATAGGGAGCCGACAGTTAAACGGTAGGTGGGCAGAGAGTGGAGGAGCCACGTGCGAGCTCTAGCATGCTAGGACGGGTGAATTTGGCAATGAGAAAAGAGTGAGCTAAGGAAAGGGATAAAAGATTCAGTGAATTGGTGACCATGAACGTGCATGAATGTGTGTGAACAAAATTAAAATTGTTGATAAACAAGGGGGATTTGGTGCATCCTGATATGGTAGAAAAACAAGGGAGAGATTCATGGTATTGACTAGTCAATTTAATTGTTGTCCTTGCGACACATGACGATAATCGTTGGAGATTCATTGCTTCTTGTAAAATTTATTTCGTTTTTGGCTAAATCATAAGCAAAGGATAAATATGTGTTTTCAATCTCCGGGAAGACCGCCCACCTGATTTCATGTTCAGGCACAGGGCACGGGCTTGAAAAGGAAGATCGAGAGCATGAACCGGTGGATTTGGGTGGACTCTCAGAGGATTGCTCTGTTTATGGATCTTTAAGATTATGTTTTTTGTTCATGTTATATAAGACTATGTGCTTCTCTCTGGTTGGGAAGAAATAAAACGAAAATGAAGAGGAGAACATGTAGCATTAGTAACGAGCGATCAATTTGAACCATTAGATTAATTATTCGATGGAGTAATCAATTTTGTTCACTGAGTATGTATGAAATAATTTACCCTGCTGTACTAAACATTTTCTGTTGAGATATTTTTTTTATAGTTAAATTTTAAATTTTTACCAGGAAAGGAATCAAATTGAGAAGTTTTTTCCTTACTAGTTTCATTAATTTTCTACTCAATTTCAAGCTTAATTTCCTTTTGTTTTTAGTAGTTAGCCAAGTTATTTTTTAATTAACTAAGTTGATTGGGTGATATTAAAATAATTTTTATATAATTTAATTTTAAATCTGAGTCATACAAAAAGTAATGTCTTAAGTTTTTTTTAGATATTTTTATATACTTAGAGATTTAGAAAAATAAATATTCAATACTTTAAAATCTTATATAACAGATTATAAGGAAAAACAAGCAAATTTATTTTGAAATAATAGCTTTTTTTTGCATTTCCGTGTTAAGGTGTTAAGATATGTATATCTTTATTCTTCAAGAATTTGTGAGAGAAGCTTTTAGATATTATTAGTTGGGTCCAGGTCAGTCGTATCTTGATAGTTCAAAAACTTTATCCATCTTTGATAAGTTTTTTAAGTGTATCAAAATCGAGTCTACAATTAATATTTTTAGAACTTGTTACCATCGGTTGCCAACACCAATAATAGCAATGGCTTGTATTGGTTTTTCACCTTCGTCAACAAACCCACTAGAGCCATAAATAAAAACTTGTAGAAAGTTTGGTTATGTTAAGAAATGAAGGGTGGTGGCTGATAATAAAATATAATAGGTTAATCAGCTCTGGAGGTTAGATGGAATAGATTTGATGTTGTTCACACTATTAATGGGTACCTCCCCTTGATGTTAACAATAGTTGCTAAAAAGACTTCATAGGTTTTACAGTTTGAACCGACACTCTATCTGCATTTATAGAAAGCTTTTAAGCTCTCGAGGTTTCAATAACATTTGTGAAATTGACAAGCATGTAGCTCAAATTTGTATGTCTTACCAAATTCTAAAAAAAAAAAGAAATTATATTTTAACTTAGAGTAATAAAAATTATATTTGGCCTTATAATTCTAGTACAAATATTACACATCCAGTATTCATAGTATATTATGTATTCGAAGTTGGTTTGAAAATTCTTGATTATTAAAGTAGGCTTTCTAGCTAATGAACTTTATAGGTACCATTAACAAAATCATAAAAATAAACATCATCCTCTTGATGGAGTGATGTGGTAGCCCTACAGAGCTTTTATTAATTAGTATACAAGTGTTTAAAAGGAATACAAGTTTAACATAAATGCCATTAAAAACCATGATAAAGGTTGGCTTCAGGTTATAGTATCAAGCTTGTCAAGTTTGATGATTCCCTTGAATGATTAACATCATCTTAATGAGAAATTGGACTCGATTATTTGCCTTTAATTATTGATGCTTTAATAGAGTAGTTATGTAACAGTCATAGGAAGGTCTGTGACATATCCAATTCCAGATATTTCTCGATTATTTTCTATTAATAACGATATAGGATGTCAAAAATCAATTCAAAAAGAACAATTTAAGGTTTTTTTAATCATTTCCTACAAAAGATGTCACGGATGATGTCCTAAAAAACCCACGTAGCATAAAAGCAAGACTTATATAGTGGATAATTAATTAATCCCTTGGTTCTAGCAATTTGATCCATTTTTTCTAACTAAAATAGCTCATGCCTAGTGCTTGGTAAACCAGTATAGCCGGTGTTACTTGCACAAAGTCCCATTTGATGGATTTAAAGACTACATGATGATTAAGAAAGTATTTTTTTAGAGAAAAAATAATGATATTTTAGAGAAAGACTTTAAAATACAGACATGTAGTAAAAAAATATAGATTGTGAATCCCTTGAAGGATTCATAGGGTCTTTTTATATAAATGATGAATTAAAGTGTTATCTTGTCCTGTTAACATTAATGAGAGTCTAATATAGTCATTAAAAAAAAATAAATAAATATTTCTTATACGTATTAAAAATATATATTCATTATATTTTATTAATGAGAGATAAATAGTAGGTTTTTTGAAAATTCTTATATATCTAAAGTTATAAAGAGATGTGTATTTCATGTTAAGGATTACGAGAAAAACCAAGATGAGTCTTGTGGCTTAATACAAAATCTAAAAAAATTATCATTTTATATTTATTTAGACTTGGTAAGATGCTAAGATATAGAATATAAATTTTAATAACTTGTTAGACTTACATAAGTTTCACAGATAACGGAGTCAAGCTGTCGGATTATCATCCTGTCTTTAATCTCTTAACATGGATTTTAAGCTGAAAAAAACATGTACAAAACACATTGATACATCCCTTCTAAAATGAAAAAAAAAAAAAAAGGAAAAGGAAAAGAAAAGCCAGCTAATTACAACTCTACAAAAGCGGCCGATTGCAACAAAAGAAAGCATAGCGACACGAACCACATAAAAACTTGGCCTCTTTTTATTCAATTGAAATGAGTCATAAACAACTTTCTGGTAGGTATCTCAATCTTGACATGTAAATCGTCCGTGTGGATGAAGGTTAGGCAAGAAGCTACTCGGCAATCACCGAACCCGCCAAATCATACCTCCTTCCACGTTCACCTTTTCTCATTGTTCTATTAAATTTTCTTCTCTGCGTCAAAATACGAACCATGAAAGCTCCAAAACTTATTAGTTCCCTACGTGGACATATGAAATTCAACTTTCGGTGGCCGTTAAGGCTATATAAATGTGTCGTAGCTACAGACAAGGAATTCTATTCCAGTGAAATTGCGACACGCAGTTGTTCGAGGTCTTTCTCGTCATTGACATGGGACCCATTATACTGTACTGTACTTCCTCATGATACGTGCGGTGCGTGATCTTATTGTTTGACAGGTGTAGAAAAGAGAGTAGGTGCAATGAGTGACCTAAGAAAAGGTCCATTGCAGAGAAAGTGTCCGTTCTTTCATGACTTGGCAATGTGTCATTGGTTGGAAGATGAAGATGAGCATAGTTATGCCTATGACAATCCTAATCAATTCAAGGAAATGAATACCAGCCCAGCGTAGAGGGACCTAAACGGATAAACGAACCTACGAGTGAGTGAATCACGTAGGCTTTGAGGATTTATGTGTTAGCTATCGGCGGCAAACGCAAATGTTTCTTAGCACTTGCTTGTTTGATAAAAAAATAGTTTTATTTGGAAAATAATTTTTATGGAAAGTACATCTTGTAAACGTGATTTTTCTTTTTTGATTTTGGTAATATTATAAAAATAAATTGAGAAATACTTTTTAATATTTGACCATAAATAAAATATATATATATATATATATTTTCAAATTTATCTAATAAAATAACTAATATAGAACGATAAATATTAAATATAATTATTTGACCATTTATGATATGAAAACAATGAGACGTAAAAAGTGATTGTGACAATGAATAGTCAAAAGTCAATGCTTAAACGACTAGGATCAATTATTAATTAGATCTTGTGATCAGGAATAGAAAGAAAAAGGTGAACGGTCAAAGACAATTAGATGGCTAATTACACTTTAGTACTTGAAATTAAGTAATTATTCCAACGCCAATAGTATGGGAAGTAATCAATAGTTGCCTGAAAGTTCTCTTCCGCTAAAATACTTAGTTGCAAATTAAATCAAGTTTTCTCAACTTATCTGCTTTTCCTTCAGTTTCCAAAACAGAAGGAACAAAAATTATTAAAAAATAAAGATTAATGGTATGTTTGTTGAATTCACAAGGATTATCTAATTAGTTTCACAAGGACTAGGTTAAAATTAACTCGACTTATTTCTACCATTTCTGTATATTTTTTTTATGAATTCGTTTTGCATATCTTCAGTATTTTACAAATGTCCCTCGGTACTTATAAGTTTGCTAAAGGAAAAATGTATTCTTTATTTAATCTTATAATGTAGTTCATCTAGATAAATCTTCTTAAAATTTCTCATTTTATGATTCATCGCATATAACCTAACCATTTCAATGACCACTTTTCCTTCTTGGAGGTGTCTTTTTTTCCTCTCTTGTGGAGCGAAAAGAGGACATAATAGGTTTGCTTAAGGTGGTACTAGGTAAGGTTCACTGATAAAATTTCTAGATTTATCCATAAATATTTTATTGATATTTATATTTTTAGTTTATTGGTATAAATTATACTGATTAGCTTGTAAATAAAAACACTTCATTGAAAAAGTTATTATTTATTATTTATAATTTATTGATGTATTTGTTGTTAATAAAATTACCAATGAATTTACTAATGAAAAGATCGCATCAAAAAAAAAATTTATCTATTTTAATCCGTTATATTTTCATCAATGAATATAATTTATCATGGACATAAACACTATCGGTATCTCTCTCTGTAAATTTGATATATAATCAACAAAAAAATTATATGTAATTCAGTCGGTGTTTAAACAATAGTTGTGACATCTTCAATAATTTTTTTCTACTTTTTAGAATATATCAACAAACTCAATCTACCGTTAACATTGTAATTATATATATTAAAAAAATAGAAAATAATTATAATGAATATAAAAAATAAAATATTTATTAAAAATTTATAAATTCAAATACAATTAATTTAAAATAAATACGTTAGAGGAGGAGGAAGATGGTACTTGCTTGGATTGTGGGGTCAATAAGGGAGAGCACATCCACTACTCATGTGTGATTTTAGTTCCATGTACAATCAGCAAAGTTCAACTACCTCAGTAATGAATTGTTATATCTGAGTAGCCATATGGGTTATCCTATCCTCAATTTGTTGCTTTAAAATTACCTCAAGCCCATGGATGAAAACTGCAATAAAATAAAAAAGTTTATTAACATTAATAAATTATCAAATTAACATAATAATAAAATATTTAAGTTAATATTAACTTTAAACCTTCCGAACCACGCATCAATTATGAATTTTCATTCGGGATTTTTGAAAACCTAACCCCATTGAAACAAAAAGAACTTTCATTGAGGATTTTATCATCGATATCATAGTTTGGACAGCCTCAATATTTATAACTATAAAATTATATTTATTAATTAAAACTATTTTTTCAAAAAAATTTAACATGTGGATGTGAAGAGAAAACAAATTTATATTAAAAGTTCGTTCTTCTATTGGACCTTCATTACTATAATCTTTAGATTTATTGATAAAACTTTTCATTGGTATTTGCATTATTATTATGTTGGTAATTAATTTACCAACAAAATCATTGACAAAAATGCTTTGTT
This sequence comes from Populus ilicifolia, assembly GCA_015708895.1. Lineage (NCBI taxonomy): Eukaryota > Viridiplantae > Streptophyta > Magnoliopsida > Malpighiales > Salicaceae > Populus > Populus ilicifolia. The sequence continues at coordinate 1,293,874 of SRLM01000024.1, forward strand.
GATAAATCTTTAGTCAGTAATTTTTTTCACCATTAATAAAAAATATTATTACAAATAAATTTATTGATAAAAAAAGTGATAAAAAAATTATCCGTTTCATTTCTTCAATAATTCCCTCGGCAAAAAAACTGTATGTAATTCCATCAGTAATTATTTAAAAATATTTTTTAAAAATTTATTTTATAAAATCATAAAATAATTAAATTAATATTAATCAACACTGTATGATACTCAAAATACTTGGAAAAAAGAAGAAGAAAATGAACTCAAACAAATTTGCTACAAATAAATAACATGAAAAAATAAATTCAACAAAAAAATTTATACAATTATTAAGAACAAAAACAATTAAAAATAAAATAAAAAAATAGTGAGAAAAACACAAGAAGAAATTTTTTTTACCTTAACGTAGTAACAAGTGAAGCTAAAAAGAGAAAAAATTTAATAAAATACACTAATTAAAATAACTGAGAAGAAAAAATAAGAAAGAAGAAGAAGATATAACTGAGTATGGAGGGGAAGATAAGAGAAAAAAAAAAAACATACTTGAGCATGGAAGATAAGTGAAGTAGTTGAGAATAAAAGAGAAAAGAAAAAGAAAAAATGAGACAGGTCTATTGTGAAATTGAGAATTCTAGGTTTTTTATTGAAGCTGATAAATAATTAAATATTAATATTTTTAATTATTTCTTTGGTAATTTTATTTGTAATAATTAACTTAAATTTTGAATTTAATCAAAAAATTTTAGAAACCGTCTAATATTACTTATGACTTTTCAATCCGTCAATGATCTTTTTATAATTGATATGATGAATAATGTTCACAATTTACTAATAATTTTACTAATAGAATAAATTATATCGATAATTTTATTGGTAAAAATAACACATTATTATTTTTTTTCTTTTTTAATGTAACTCCTTCGATAAATATTGAAGGAATATTTCTATTAGTAAAATTTATTGATAATTTATTAATAAAACCTGATTTTCTAGTAGTGTTTGTACTTCTCAATAAATAGATTTTATTGTGAAAAAACCTCTCGATATGACATTTTATCGCACTCAGCAAACCTAGATTAAGAGTTGCTATTTGTGTCTCACGTATCCATTCTTCATTGGTTTTTAATGGCTCATGTAATTAAATAAAATTAGATTATTAAATTCAGATGAATCTACAAATCAAATAGCAGATTTTTCTCACTTTTTTTAAATATAGTAATTGTGTATGAACAATTTTTTTATGTTTATTTTTTTTCGTTTGGAGACACCACATGGTGCTGTGCCGACACCAATCTAGCATGATATTTATCACATCTTTCGCATCTTTTTTTTTTCTTTTTTGAAAAACAAGCGTTCGGGTATCCCGGCTTTTGCTCTCTCGTACGAATGATGAAACTATATATGACACGAGATGAAAGAAATTTACTTATTTCACCCGCTCATTTCTTCAACTTTACTTGTTTACGCAGACAATTCCAAAGCCTGGATGATTGATTCTGATTTCACCTGGGGAAGGTCGAAACACTTTTTCATTACAAATCTCCGGCAGCCGACATGCATCGAACATGGACATTATAGTCTGAAATCAAAGAGTTTAATTAGACCATGAACAATATTCAACAACGAACGATTATGATAGCACTTGAATTCAGCGGCTAGCTAACATAGAGAAAAGCTGCTTGTCAACTTTATAACTAGTGGAGTATCTAACATTAAGCTGCGATCCAATGAGCTAGACGAGATCATGGACATAATCAAATAAATTAATGTTTGAACTATAAGATTCAAAACCACGTCCATGAAGGTGGGTGTGTCCCGGAAGAATGTGGATTGCAAACATCACATCATCTCAAAACTTGATCGCCAAGATTCGTTGTGGGCTGGCGTGACCTTGTTTTTTATCATTTTCTTACGGTGCATTTTGTCCAGGTTAAATGAACAATTCTCTGTTCTTTTCCTGTCATTAATTTTGATGCTACCCTCACCAGAAAAAAGCGTTGACAGGGTAGCTACTTTTGGCTCGATTGTAACGTAATGTTGCTTTTAAAATATCTTTTGATTAGTAATATATTAAAATAATTTTTTGATTTTTTTAATATTAATGTATTAAAATAATCTAAAAACATTAAAACATATTAATTTAAAATAATATATATATATATATATATATATATATATATATATTCTGTCTCTTATACACATATANGATAATTTTATAGTTCTGAAATAAATTTTCATTATCACATGAAGTGCGATATTTTTGCACGCATGTCTTTGTGGGGTTTAAATTGGGGGCAGAAGAATCTTTTCCTCAAACCCCATGCTTGTGGTCCGAAAGGAAACAAACATGCTTTAGGTATTCCATGATTTTAAATTATCATGTATTATGTTTATTTCCTACCACATAAAAAAACATTTTAACCTTTTTCCTTACAAAAAAAAATGTGTTCGCGAAAATAGTTTTAACAAACACGGCACTGCTCAAATACCACTTCAAGGTTTGAGGTTGACGACAAAAAACCACAGGAATTCTTTCAGTTGTTCTGTTTACTCCTTTTCAATGGCCTTTTCTTTTCTGTCATTATTCGACAGGATCGAATTCTCTTGATGGGATGCCATTTTTGGTTGCTACGGGGGCGTTAAAGTTAGATCCACGGCCTGGATCTATTCGTTTATGACCACTAGGGCAGACAGCTTGGGAATCGTGATTGGTACTTTGATCGGGGCGGCCATCTAGATTAGGATATGATGTTTGTTTCCGTGCTTGTAAAATATTTTTAAGAAAATTTCTTTTTATTTTTTATTTTAAATTAACATTTTTCAATATTTTTAATTATTTTAATCTCAAAAATATTTTTTTTAAAATAAAAATATTATTTTAATATATTGTTAAATAAAAAACATTTTAAAAGATAATCACTGTTATATTTTGAATTATTAACAAGTTTTTTTTAGTGAGTTCACATGTTTTTTAACTTATTAATAATAATTGAAGACATTACGTATCAGTGATTTTTATTTCAGTAGTTAGTTTTTGCTCTTTTTTATACAATTCAATGATGAATGAAATCTAAGAAATAAAACTGCTGTTTAAACACCGCTAGACTTTTCTCTTTATTAAATTGTTGTTTTGTGCGCCGTTGTTATTTTTTCAAGAAAGAAATTAGGTACCTAATTAAGATTGAATGCTGCATGCAACGCTATTTCAAAGGACGCCAATCCTACTATTTTTTGTAAAGTTTAACTTGTCAAGTAGAAAAAGAAAAGGAAGACCTTAACTTGTCTCCTGCCCCGTTCAAGGTACCCCAATTCCTTCGACACAGGTCAATTGCTCGAGGTATTTGAAAGTATAAAATATCTTTTTTAAAAAAATATTAATTTTTTAAAAAACAACAATTCAACTTACTGTATATTAAAAAATAATTTTAATTTAATAATTTAAATTATTAGATAAAATCTCAACATCTAATTTATATTACTCTTTAATATATTATCTCAAATAAAAGTTATTTAAACTTGAAAATTATACAAATTTATATTTATTAAGGTATAATAAAATTCAAACTCGTGATTATTTAATGATTAAAACTTTAATATTGTATTAAAAAAAATTCTCAATTTAATAATTTAAATTATTAAATATAATTTATGTTACTTTTGATAATTTATCTAACAGTCATCCCTTACAAGTGAAATTTTTTCTTAATTTCTGTTTTATTATCAAAAATCAAAAGATGGATGCTTCTCCACTGCATACGGTCTTAAGTTAGGGCCAAAATAACTCTTCCGTCAATCCGAACTCTCTTGCACGGTGATGCTGCAAGGGGGTGCCTGGGTATACTGAACATAACTGCAAGGATGTGATTAAATTGTACGGTAGCATGGTAGGATATACGTGGCTATCAGGTTCCTTGTTTAGTGCTGTTCACATTCAAAATAAACGTTCATAAATTAATTATGGATGATCGGGACAATTTGCAGGATTTGATTTTTCAGATACCAAATCCGGACATTCGAGGGAACATCAGCGGTCAAATTTAGAGAAAAGAAGAACAGCCAAATTACGCAAATTTTGAAAAGGTTGACGTGGACTTTATGGATGCAGATTCAAGAAGCAACGGGATCGGGAGAAAACAATTTATTTTCCTGTGGGAAATATATTCTTCTAGTAAAATTTTTATTCATGTTTGGTGTTTTTCTTGTCTGGTCTGGTTCTTTTCTCCAAGTGTACTTAGTATGTAATAAAGCCTATTTTCGTCCAAGCTTACATTTTCACAAACTCTTTCCAATCTCTATGATTTTTATTACTTTCTTTATCCCTTTTCCTAGGGTACCACCTGATTTTTCTAGACCTTTCGTAGTTTATTGATTTTTTATATCTAAAACCCTTAATTAATTTTTAATTAGTGATCTATATTGATCCACTGAATTTTTTTTTTAAAAATTAATCACTTAGTGATCTATTTTAATACATGGGCTTTTTTTTGAATCATAGTATTTTAGTGATCTCTTTTAATCCATCTAGTTTTTGTATAATTATAATTACTTAATGGCCGCTTTAAATCCACTTAATTATCTTTATTTTGACTATATTTGATTCGTCATCTAAATTTATGGTTCGCGGCATAATCATTCGATTGATTCAATAAAAAATTGAGTATATGATTTCTCTAATAATATGATTAAGAATTTACAAATGACCTGTAATATTTCAACCGTTGGATATTCACAATCAATTCTAAGCACTTAAACTCTAGAGTTGGAAGGAACTTTAGACTAGTAGGTTCAAGTTCAAACAACTTATCTTTTTGTTGATTATGAACAACAGAGTACTGCAATAGCTAAACTCTACCAATTGATAAGAGATGAGATCACAAATAAATGGTACATGTGTTCTGTCTTATTCATCTTATGGTCAAGACAAAGACTCACATCCTCCTCTTCCAGTATTTATATTTTATATTAATTGTATTCGAACTTATAAATACTTAAATTTTAATTATTTTCTATTTATGTTTAATATATTTTTTTTTAAAAAATATTTTTAAATTATTATTTATAGAGTTATAGATGAACTTAGTATGGCAATATATTTTACAGAATTGAAAAAGAATTACTGTAAATGTAACTGCTACTATTTACACACCGACAGAATAACAGATGGTATGTTTAATGGTTACATGTTAAATTCATCAATGAAATACCAATGGATAGAAAAAATCAGCATGTAATTTTTCTGTTGATATATATATTATATTCATCAATAAAAATACTAATAGCATAAAACAAGTAGTTATTTTTTGTATGCTTTGTCCATCAATAAAATTATAACTAATAGATTTATTGATAGATCACAAATCATTGATAAAAAAATTTTTAAATGGATTATTTTTATCTATAAATTTATTGGTAAAATTCATATACATAGAATATGAAAACAAATACTGATAAAAAAAAAAATTCAATTAGTGAATTTAAAAATTCTGGCAGTTTATTACTCATATCACTATAATATATTACATCATACTAAACGTGTCGCAACATTCATGCTTGATCATCCATGAAGTATTGGTGTTGGACAGCACTTCCCTCAAATATAAGTCTTTCGGTTGTTTTGTTTTATGTACATAACAAGCGAGCGTGATCTTCGTTTTGACGGGATATATATCATTTTTATATGCCATAGACGAGTTGAAAAGATATCTCTAGTGTAAATCAATTTGTTTTTGGCAGTAGCGCAGACAGCTTGGGATCAAGCACATGGTCATGTGTATATATTATAAAAGGCTATCCAATACCCATCGAGATTTGAAGGTTACAGCTTTGCATTAGAGCCGGACAGGGCTGTGAGGAAGTAGTTTACAGTTGTATTAATTTGCTGGTTCTGGTTTTCTGAAAAAGACTCCCGGAATTGCTAAGAATTGATTGTGCAGGAGACTAATGGCCACTCTGTTTCTATTTTGCTATTGGTTACCTTGTTTATTTGGGTTTTTGGTTTCATTTTACTAAAGAAAATTAAGCTGGCAAAATATATTGCTTGCTTTCATGAATGAAGGGATAATTTTTTTTTAATTGTCAAACTCTTATCTAGAGATAGCAAGCGTATATAAACTCGACTTAAATCCGCTTGTAAGAGTGGATCATAAACCCAATATTTTTGAAATATAAGTTTGGATAATCGACTTGATTCATGGATGAAGCACTATATATATTGAAATATAAGTTTACAAACCAGTTAATGATGTAATAAATAGAAAACGTCACTTTAAGTCTCTTAATCTTTTCCTCCCTGTCAAAATAGCAAAGCATAAATTATACTCTCTTTTTCACTCTTCATTGATGCTTGTATCCTCCTATGCTGTTTTTTTTTTAAGAATATTTTTTTTATTAATTGGATATTCAGACAGCGTTTATGTATCTTGATTAATTATATAAATTTTAAAATTAATAATAATATAAACATCTCCAAATTTATAAAATGTAAATCAATAATTTTAAAAAACAAATTTAAAATCTAACTAATTAAGCTATACCATAAAAATTATTACTATTATTCTGTTTTTTTTTTTTATGTGTGGTGTCCGGGCCAGCTTACGCGCACCACGACTAATCCACACGGTTTACTGAACATCCTGCAATCCCAGTGAACAGGTAAGGCACCGCAGGAGTGACAGACGTGCATGGTAAGGTTCGAACCCATGTGCTGAGGAAGGGGACAAGCCCCTCCCACCACTGGGTTAGAACCTCACTTGCAGGTGTGGTGTGTTTTTTTAATACAATTGCTGTCCAACTTTTAAGGAAATTATTATATCAAACTCTCTCTTATTCCTTCTTACGAGATAATTTTTATACGAAAAAAGACAATAAGCAAATAATGTTTTGGCTTAACGTCAGGAAATCCCGTCTAACTCAGCTTAAATCGCCATGTCTATGCCTGGATTTAAGAAGAGAGGGCAAGAAGAGAAAGTAGATCTTAGTTATTAATTAACTGAGAAAAATGGAGTGCAAATTCCTATAGTTTTGCTTTGTTTTTCAGACTTGGATCTTCCCCATCTTAAAACTTTATTGTCTTTTTATGGTCGACATCGTCTCCATGCCGCATGCTCCATTACAAGACATGAAAGCTCTGCTCCCATCGCATGCTTATTTTGTTGTGCTGATAGCATTTTGTTTTGGAGGTGTGTGAAAGTGATGTTTACGGCCCAAAATAACTTGTTTTTTTCCGGCCATGTTGAAGCAGAGGGCTGGGACACACCAGAGTAAAGGGTGTATGTTTAAATCTGTTGTTTTTTTTTAATTAGTGTTTTGATATATTAATGTTAAAAAAATTATTTTAATATATTTTTTAATAAAAATTTATGTTAAAAAACATCGCAGCACAATTCTAAAATAGACGGAGCAGGTGTCTTCCTCGTAGCGGACTAAAAATGGATCCAGATATTTCAACCCCAGAAAATCAATAGCTTCTCTGATTTTTTAATGTCGAGAAAAGATAAAATCAATGATATTTTCTTTGCTGACAAGTATAATTATCCGTTTGCATTTATTTTTTATTTTTATATCATTTTCTTTATTCAATAGGTTACTGTTGTCTTCCTAACAATATACCAGGATTGCCTTTATTTTATTAGCCTGAACGGGACTCCTTGGTTACCGTTTGCATAAGCCGATTTATCGCTCCGGTGAGCTGGTCGGAGTGATGCACCGCTCGGGGCAGCAAAATTACTTGGACTAGTTAACCGATTCATATCCAGTTAAAAGAGTACAAGCCATAACAAAATTCAATAAAATTTTTTAACAGCACACTGATAAATTGATCAAAAATATTTTTAAGTGGTGGTGGGTGAGTTATTAGACAAAAAAAATGAAAAAAATTGAAAATATTCATTTAGTTTCTAAGAATTTTCAAAATTTTGTTTTAATTCTTTCATTTTTATTTTTATATATTACAAATTAATCCTTATAAGAAAAGTCTTTGGTCCTTATAAATTTTTAATTACAATTTAGTCTATCATTAAAAGAATTTTTCAAATTAAGTTTTTGGATGTCAAATTATAAAAGTTATGAAAATGAGTCAAACATTTGGATGGACTGATAGGTGAGTTGGGAAGAGGTCAAATAGGTGAGCGTGCTCATTCATGGATAAGTGGTAAAACATGACTCATACCAACACAAACAATATTATAAATTAAAACTCTAGTTCGTTAAAATAGAAAATGAAAATTGACCTTAGTGAGCTCCGTGAAAAATTAACATTGACAAAACACCAAAAGGGCTTAAGGAAAACACTGTTTCATCTACAATTTACCTAGTTGCATTGAACTTATAAAATTCTAGTTCATTAAAATAGAAAATGGAAATCAATATCTCCTTCAAAAATTAACAAAACATTAAGAGAAATTCATTGCCGCTATGAATTTGAACGGTGTCATTTTTTTAATCCATGAAGATTTTTTTTAAAAATTGATTGTTTTACGTTGGTGTTATTTGAAATTTAACTTGATCTTCTGTTTTGGTTAACTTGTTATATAATTTTCATGGAGTTAAAAATTATCATCAACAATTGAAGATCATAGAAAAAAACAAAATATTTTTTAGAAGATTAGAAGGATTGATGAGTTGAATTAAAAGAAGGATAAAAAAAATAAAGGAAAATAAGGGTTTTTCAAAGCCATACCGGTGTTGTACCTCCAGAACATGTCATCTTACAAAAAAATCTTGCTATTGTGCATCTTTTGAAAATCTAACTGTATTAATTGTTTTGCTTTATTGTTATTGCTAAGAGCTTCTTTTTATTCTGATTGTAGTTTTAGTTATTCGTGTTGTTTATACTTTTTTGTATTATGTTTTAGGTTTGATTACTTGTCCATAATTAGGTTTTTCATCTAACCATTGTTAGCTAACAATTTCAGGAATATATTCACTTTTTTGTAAATCTTGTAAATGAACTTGCTGGATCTTAAATCTTGTATATTTTTTTAATTTAATATATATTTACTTACCTTTGATTAAAAAGAAAAAGAAGCCTTACCAATATGATTTTAATGACCCCAAGAAAAGCCCATATTAAAGCTCATAAGGAAGCCACACCCATCTCCCTAATCCAACATCCTTTTTCCACACTAGATGTGTTACACATGCAAAACATTTTTTTTCTTTCAATTAAGTCCTCAATCCTTTAATAATTCTTTGATTCAATCCTGATAACAACATTTCCCTTTTCATTTAATTTAGTCTTAGACCATTTAGTAATTTTTCAATTTAGTTCTGAATTTCAACTTACTTGAGTCCAATGAAAGCTCACTTAAAAAAGAGAAGAAAGGAAGATAAAATAAAAAGATAAATGGCATAGCCATGTTACATTGTCGTGGTTGTGTCTAGGACTCGATTAGCGAATTTAACATATCAACCTCGTTAAATTGAATCGATCATGTTAGAAAAACTACTACACAATTTAATTTAAAACTTAGACTAAACAAGGAATTAGGTCATGAGTTTTTAAAGTTGACTCGTTAAATCAGACTTAATGATAAAGATGAATTTAATCCAGTCTTGATGAATACAGACCCAACTCTACCCAAATATATGGGTATTTGTTTTGTAATTACCTTACTCAATAGATAACGAGCAATGTATGAATATTATCAAACTCAACCTGAAACTTGTTCTGACCTTATCAAAAAATGTATATTTATATTATATTGATATATTTGTAAAATATTTAGATTTTTTAAAAGACAATATCAACATAAAACACACACACACATGCTTTAAATATATATTGAATACTAAATAATAATAAGATATTAGATACCCAAAACTTGATGAATTAATTTATGGATGTATAAATTTCTTACATAATGGATAAGATAGAGAATGAATATAAAGAAATCCAACCGTTATCCATTACTATCCTTATTTAATGATATTGTCAGAGAGTTTCCCCACAACTTGAACATTCTTTATTTACATTAAAAAAATTGTTTAATTTTTTAAAATAACAAATTTTAAATAATATCATATTAATTTTTTTTTAGTTAGATAAAGTTTTTATTATGTTAACATGGTATAATATAAATTAACTTTTTTCTTTGTTATATAAAGATAAATTTAGTTAAATAAAGATAAAAGTCTTAATCTAAGCCATCTTAAACATTAGACTATGAATAAAAAAAAGCATAAGAAAATAATAAAGAGAAAATGTTAACTATTTATATATAGATAGAGAAAGAGAAAAACCAACATGAGTTTTGTTCAAAAATTCATTCTAAACCTTATCATACCTTTAATTCTTGATTTACAATTTTAATCGAGTACATGAACGCAAGTGTTACAATCAAAGTAATCTTGAATCTTAGGAATTTTACAACGCATATCAAATGGATAATAACTATACATTCTTATAAGGCGATGATACTTCGGTGGTGCAAATGGGGCAAATCTTGTTGATTTGAAGCCAGTTGGTTATGCATTCAGAATGATAAGGATGATCACAAGAAAGAGCTACCAGTGATTCATCTTCTTCATATTCCATTTGACAAATCACACACCGATCAGTCCCAGTTTTGCTTGCTGAAGACTCATATTTCCATGGACGCAAGCACGTAGAGATTTCATTTCTTGACAGTCCCCTCTTCTCTTGCCCCATGAACTCTCCCAGCGCAATCAAGTCTTCATAAGATAGCTCGTCTGGGTCAACCTCATCCTCTTCCATGTCTTCATCGCTGTTACTATCCTGTCCTTCCTGCAGAAATTCCATTTCAGACTCAAATTCTTGGCTTTGAAAGAACTCATAGTCATTGTCATCAGCACCGCTTTCGGAACTTGAAGCTTCATCACTTTCTTCCTCGTTACTATCGCTTTCGATGCTTGTGAGGATTGTGAAAGCCCTTTCTTGTTCCTGCAAAACCATTGCCATTGCAAAATCTGAATGAACCTGTTCGAGTTGGGTATAGCAGACCCTACTCGATGCCTGTTTTCTCTCTTCATCCTCCACCGGCTCTTTTCTCTCATCATTGTCCATCGAATAAGACTACTGATAATATCTTGAAATAGTTGCAGTCAAGGACAGAAATATCGATTTTGCTAAGGATAAATGACATTTATAGATCAGGGTTAGGAATTATTTAGATGGTTTCTTTAGACAAAAGGGAACTTCCATGCAAAGCAATGGAAAACCATCCCTCGTGTGTTAGATATAAAATTCCACACAGGCAGCTTTGTGCTTTCTTTAGGGAGGAGGAAGCCTTCGTACGTGCTTGAAGCAATTGAAGACCATTTACCGTAAGATATACGGTATGTTATTCCGAAGTTCAATCAGCTAAGCATTGTAAAGACCTTGCTGTATGTATCGGCAATCTCCCAATTCTAAGCAGCTGTATGTATCTGAAACTCGTATAGATGCCAAAACCACCGTCCTACAAGCAAAACCAAACGAATCCTTCCCTTGTTGTGGCAGCCTATCAAAGATTGGATGCCAAAACCACCGTCTTACAAAAAATAATTCTTAATCAAGCAAAACAGGATAAATTTATCCACCAGACTCTAATTTAGAATATCTAGATCCATTATCCGCCTCTCCCTCTGGATGGAAGGCTTTCTCCTCCCACCAAATACCCCCATGGTACTTGACCTAACTTGGTTTTTTATTTTTTATTTTAATCAATTTTTTTAAAAATAAAAATCTAAGTTTAAAAAATAAACTATATTTATATGAAACTCACATCCAGTCAATATCGCTCTGGATCTTAAGCCTAAGCGTGGTTCCTGATGGATCTAAATCCTATGGAATAGATATTAAGATAATTAATTGATGAAGCATATCAGAAAGAAGAAGACTTGTTCAGAAGAACAACATAATAAAATAAATAAATTGGAAGAAATGTTCTTCTTTGTTTAGCTAATCACAAAAATCGTTCAAAAAAAGATGCAGTTGGGTAGTTTGTAGTGATGTGGAATTTCATATCAATTTAACATGCTTCAAGCGGATATATATATGCAAAATGAGTTTTTTTTTTTAAATCTAGACAAAATCTTCCTTGTTCAAAGATCCTCTCAACAAACACACAAAACATACATGTTGTACTCTATGCATACATATCAAACATGCAAGGGATTTTTCATTTAAAATTAATAAATTTTATCTAATTTAATAAAAGTTGATAGTGTTTGCCTGCATAAACCTATCTAAAATTTTTATCTTTCAATATGCATAATTGACTTAACAACCACGATACATATTCACGGATGTCAAAATAGTCCACAAATACTTGTATTTATGACTGTCATAGCAGCTCACATTCACATACATATGAGTTGTTATAGTAGCCTATATTTTACACGTTAAGGTTGTCTATATTCAATATTTTCACGATTTTAGACTGTCTTAACAGGGCTTTGTTTTTTTACAACGTTTTGGTTATATTGAGCTGATGGGTTAGTTTATCTAGATTACAAAGATACTTTTAAATAAAAATAGGTGTAAAATAATTTTATCCGATCCTGTTTTTTGACTACTCTCTAGTGATTGAAAATTGAGAAGACGAACAACACATCCCCTCACAACAAGCGACATGTCACCAGCCTTTTTAACACGCAAGCCAAAAAAATAGAGAGGAGCGGACAGAGGCTTGACTTCCCGACCAACAAGCATTGACTCTTTTGTATTCAAATAAGCGTGCTTGTCTAGGCTCATTCACCGATCATGTTCTGTCATTTGTTGTTTTTGTTTTTTTCTTCTTGGATTTTGGTGTGGATTCATTAAAAGCATCCATTCGAAATGAATTTGAGAGTTTTTTTTTATTTAATTCCATTCAATTTTTCTTCTTTTTTTTGTTTTACTTAGATCATAGCTTTTGCTATTATATTACCAGAGTGCTTCTTCTTTTTCTAACAATCTGTCATAAAGTTTTTTGTTTTTCTTTTTTTAAAAAGGTTTTTTGGGTTAATAAAACCAAATCTTGATTTCCAGACTAGTCTTCACAAAAATATGATATCTTAACTTTGCATATGTTTTTTTTTTTTATTATTATTATTTTCATGAATTAGTATTTAGCTTGTGATAACAACTCTTTAATATTTGTGGAGGCATATGATCCTCAGTTTTTGTTTTATTAAACATGTGCATCAGCTCTTGCCTCCGCAATTAAAATCTTTTCTATGTTAGAAAATATATTAACAACACTAAAATAATGTTTTTCTTAAATTATATAAAAAATTGATCGCAAGTCATATCTAATGGCTAAAAGGGTTGGTTCGCTTATGCCAACGTGATGTTTTTGGGTCTCTATTTAAACATGGATTTGTTTCAAAACACCCGCCGCACAAGACGCCATGGCCTCAAAGAACATCCAGCTGAGACATGATCAACATGACCAATGAGCATATCAATCCATGAGTCACCCTTTTTCTTTTTCTTTTTTTAATCAACGACATCCCTAATTCTTATTAAGAATGTCAAATGGGTTAGGTCGGGTCGGGTCGGGTTAGGTTTTTTAATGTATCGACATCTGACTACGTACATTCATAACTATTATCTGCACTAGATCCACATCTAATTTAGTTGAGTTGAGTGAAGACCCACTAATACTTGATCCAATCATTTTTAATTTTTTTGAAAAATTATTGATTTATTTTTTAGGCGCTCCACAAAATCACATCATAATAAATATGTTCAAAAATTCTCATTAGTATCAGGTCAATAATTTTATTTTTCTAAATTACATTTAAAATTAATGTTCTAAGATACTTAGCAACATAAAATTATGTCATTAAAACTATAACAATCCATATTGAATACTAAATCATTCATAATTATTATGATTGTGTATACAAATCAATCAAGACATCTTATGTTTCGAAATCAAATATATATTGTTCAATCATGCAATTATTATTTGTTAAATAATTTTATATTATATATAATTTTTTTAAGATATATCAACCATCTAACTTACATTATATACTTTTTGATACTTGATATAGAAATATTAGATACACATACGAAAGGAAACTAATATACTAATTTTATATGTTCTTCGTTAATTATTTTTATCATTGCATATTCATAATTATAAATTAAACTTAAATTAGAAAAGATGGAAATTTAGATTGATTTTTACAAATATTAATATATATGCATATAAATTAAAAATAAGAATTTTTATGATTCATTAGGCAAAATTTAATTAATAAGTGAAGATTACATGATTAAATTTGTTTTATAAATTTATAATAATTATATGTATTAATAAAAAAATTCAAAATAGTAAAAATACCAGATCAAGTGTATTTTGAGTAAATCCATCACCCACACCCAACAGAATAAATTTTTTATCCAATTTGCTTCGACTCAGCCCATATAAAATCTTTATCAAGATAAGATGGTGTCTGACAGCGTTTTTTTTTTTTAAAAAAATAATTTTGTTTAACTACAAATTATTTTTTAAAATTATTTTGAAGTACTCATATATATAAAAAGTATTATTTTAATATATTTTCAAAAAAAAAAAATGCTGTCTCAAGTAATAACATCAAATACTCAATAGTCTACACAGATCCTATGAAATTATCATAACAGATTGGCAATCCACGGACTCAGATGATCACGCGTGAGAACCTAGCTAGATTGCAAAAACTGCCACATGGACCATTAATGATTGTCACAATGATTACTTACAAGTTGCAGCACATCCTCCGATTTGCCAACATGTGAATTTTGGATTCCCAGCTTCTGCTTACAAGTGCAAAACAGAAAAAGCCTTCACGAGTATTCAGACAATCATTCAGCCAAAATAGCTGCCATGCACGCGTGCCTCTAGGCTTTCAGACTCATGGAAATAACCGATCCATATGATGAGATTGAATGGTAAGTCCACCTAACATAACAATAATTAGCACATCAATCTTAGAAGTAAAGGCCGCATTCAAAAAAACATCATTTCTTGGCAATAAAGTTAAACTTTGTTGACGCACTTCGAAATTTTATCGAAATCACATAATTTAACCGTTGCTGCAAGATGATAGCTTTCATTAACAAAGAAACCAGAATGTTTCCAATCAAACTCCAGGTATATGGTCTGGCAAGAAAGATCTGGTGCCCAATTGGACATGAGGGGGGCTGCTGTCAATCCATCCTTCCCTTTAGAATTCTCTCTTTAATATCATCAGGGGTCCTGAAGCATAAACATAGGATTTGTTAAGACTCGCGACAATTGAAAGACTCAATGCCAGAAAGCTATATCCAACACCACACTATCATAAAGATGTACAATTTGATAAACTATTTGAATATGCATTGAAAGAGAAATTAATGGAAGGCCTACACAATATAGATGTGTCCTCCCCAACCACTCAAGCAGTCCCGATCTACTGATGCCAGCAACGCTTGGGATACAACTTCAGATAATTCATCTGGTTCCTGACCAGAGAACATAACATACAGTTAACAAATATTTTCATGATCGGGTAGAAAGAAGAGGCTTTCAGACAGCAATCATAATAGCAATTCCCATCCACATAATTGATTGCTTGTTTGAGGCAACCAGCTTGGGAACTTAAACATATGGGATAGATGTCCATTAGAGTCACAAACAAGATCTGTGTGCTATACCAATAGCTTCTTTTGCAAAAGGGATATAACAAATCTCATGCATTAGACTGGCAATTGATGCAATTAATGACAACAGATATAACAAATCTCATGCATTAGACTAGCAATTGATGCAATTAATGACAACTACACAGTTTATGTTTGTAAACTTTTGTTTTATGAGACCAGAAGATACCATGATTCAAACTTGACTTGTAATGAAATTAAACTTGAAAATTATGCTACAGCCCAGTGCTTATACACTCACCAAGAAAAAAAGACATTGTACATAGATAATTGAATTATGGTCTTCACTCAAGTAGGATTATATTTTTAACTGGCAAGTATATCAATTTGTTGCCGATATTGTCTTGCACAAACAGCAGAATGATATGCCATGGGTGTCAAGTCACAAAATCCATACTCTATGGGTCAGCTTCAAATCATAAGCAGCTAAATTAACTAACCATGTCAGGCTTGAAAAATGCTTCACAAGCACCATAAAGGGACTCAGAGGCTGAGCCAGCAACAACAAAATCTTTTGCAAGTTCCCTGCATTTGGGAAAGAATGAAAATATTACAACTAAAACAAGCATAACACCACATCAAGAAGATAAATTTATTTAAGGGATTACACAAGACTACTCAAAATAAACAGGAGAAATTAGAGAAAAATTAAATAGAGCACTCCATGTTTTTCCAATCCACAAATAAAAAGATAACAGATCTGCTACCTTCACTATGGGTCATAGCAATTTCCAGTTGCTGACAGAACCATAAAAGCGCTTCTAAAGTTTGAAAAGATAGAAAATATGAAATAATTATAACATACTTGGCCCCAATGAAATCCATTGTGCAGATGAATGGCTTGTCATCACCATCCAATCCAGCAATAACAGTTTGGCAGAAATACGGACCGAACCTGAGAAAGAATCAATTGCATTTCATTTTCATGTATATATCGATATAGTGCTCTATATGAAATGTGACACAGAGAACCTCAGACTGCTACCGACATATCAATCTTTCTGCTAGTTGTGATGCCTGAACATCACAAAGCATTCTTGATAAGCAACCAACGATAACATTGTTACTTATTACACCAACGAAACTTCATTCGTCCTAATTAAAATCAAATTAACACAGCGTGGAATGAACAAACCTTTTCTCGTAAAGTACAGTAGAAACAAGGTTAGCAAAGGTCTCAGGCTTCATGTCCCTTTCTTCTCGCAGCTGATACAATTTGCGACGGAAAACAAGCCTCTGATACCTACACATTATTACAACCACGCCCACAAACCCAAGAATCAATCCAACCTCCAAATCGCTACACAATAATCACAAAAAAACCCATGACTTGAAGCATGAAGCAGAATTAATTTTTTTGTTCTCTCTCAATCCTTTTCTTTTGTCTTTAATGCGGTGAATTATAAAGCCTAGCCTAGTCTAAGGAAATCTCTACAATTCGAAAAGCTTACCGTATATCACAAAGTTTGAAAATTTATGCAAAAATATCAAAACTCTAAAAAAGGCCAAGAAAAATATTAAAAAATATATGTATAAAAAAATAAAATAATAGAAGATAATTGGTGCGTGAGTGAGATAAACAGAGTTTGGGCGTCAGTGCCAAGGCCAGAGAGACCGAGGAGCTCATCGTGGATTTTGTAGATTCGCTGGAAATCAGTAGCTACTGTTTGAAGGTTAACTCCAAGTCGTCGGTCGCTAGCTATAGCGAAGCAGTTCTTGCCTACCATAGCTACTATGGCACTTCCATTGTACTCGTATATCTGCCAACCAAACAAAATTAAGAGAAAAAAATGTAATAACATGCAGAAATTAGGGTTTCATAGACAAGAAATGGTAGGAGATTTATGGAAGAACGGAAAACAACGTACCGACATCGGAAAACTGAGTGTTGGAGGGGGGGGAATATAGAGTAGGAGGAGAGAATGAAAGATTATTTAGGAGATCTTTGGGTTGATCTTTTACTGTTTCCGTAGAGAAAGTCCCATGTAGAATAGAATGCTGGCTGGAGAGGCGAGAAGTTGATATGGGCTGGGCCCTATAGGCCTAATTAGTAAACCCATCTTAGAATTTCTTCTTCCTCTTCTTATGCAAGCAATTGAACCTCGTCTCTGGACATAACAGCCCACAATTAATATATATTAAAAAATAAGTGGTAAAATAATTTATTAATATTTTGTTTTTAGAAAGATTTATTAATAAAATAAATTTAAAATAGAAAAAAATTGGATGAATATAAAATTTTTAAAAATACATTATTTTATAGATTATTTTAAATAAAATAAACAACAAAAAACAAATTAAAAAACTATTTTAAAATAAAAAAATCATTATTGTCAAACCAATAATCAGTATATTACATGTTTCGTCTAGAAAAAGAAGGGTTGCCGTGACAATTCTGAACATGTTAAAGAAGATTGTCTTCGAACACCATACATGGTCTAACTCGCCATTTAAATGTGGTGTCATGTTTGATGTATTAATGTGTTCAATGCTCATGCCAATCAATTTTTATTTAAAGTTATATTTTATATTTATTAAAATATCAAAATATCTTTCAATTAATTAATTGTTTCACTTTATTTTATTTTTTTGTTAAAGATTATTACTAAAAAAAATTAAAAAATTCTCATTTTTCTTTGTTTGCTGTTGGATTTCTTTTTATTGATGGTTAATGTAAAGAATTTTATATTACTTAAGTTATAATAATTGATTATTTATAGCATAGAAAAGAGAAAATTCTTTCTCCGATTAAATTTATTATTATTATTTTCTTTTCCATTTCTCTTTTTTCTTTGTTTTTATATCTCATGTTTCTCTCTTCTTCTTCTTCTTCTTTTTTAATTTATCTTCTATTATATAAATATTCAATAGTTATTGTGTCAATACCGTAAAATTTCTCTTAGAACAAAGAATATTTCAATAAATTTGGCATCTTGTCTATGTATTTCTAAGAGCATATTCTTAAAAAACATCAAACATGAACTAAAAGAGGATGTGGATCTTTTTATCATAACTTTTTTTTTTCTTGAGATTTATTACAAGTTGTGCGTTGTCACAAATTCAACTTCTAGTTTCAGCAGCACTTGAGAAACCCTAGAAAAAAATGGCAAAGATATCTGTACAATGCGAGCAACTTGGCATCAAAATTTGCTGGCGTCAAATGTTGCATTATTAATGAAAAATAATATGCTCTTTTTCTATGAAAATACCATGTACATAAAAGTCGGGAGATATATCAGGTACATGAGCTTTTATAGCCCCACCCCCACCGCGCCGCCCGGGAGATACAGGGCAGTTGAGGCACGCATATCTCCTGAATGCGATCCTGTGTGTTTTGCATTGAGAAATGGTGAAAACTTACAGTATACTTTTCTTTTTCTGTAGTTATTTTAAACAAATTCTCCCCCTTATTAAAAAGAAAAAATTACATTTAATTACATGCCGGTGTATTAATAATAATGCACCTCTCTTAATTTCAAAACAGCAGTATATAATAATAATAATAAGGCAATCTTGATCATGAGGGAAATAAATTAAATCCATGAAAACGATTCAAATTCCCCGAAGATTGCTATTTACTTAAATAATATACCTATTTTCCATATGGTCCAAAAGGAAATAACTGGATTCGGTAAGATTCCTCGGTTGTCAACTCATTTTCTATACATCTCCACAGAAAAGTGTTAGGAAGCCTACCGAGTGGTATTTTCATTTTCATAAAGAGATAAAGAGAGAAAATCAAGGCAGATTGATGGATCAAGGATTGAGGTTTTTTCGCAAAAAAGAAGCCTGTTTTAGATAGGCACGTATAAACTGTCGCCCTGTATACTCAAAGAGAAAAGATCAGTTCCAGTGCCGTAAATTTCAACTATTTTTTTATTCCGGTGAATATATACCGGATCGACGAGAGAGTTGCTTGAGATTTCTCTGGTCACTGAGGAGTAGGGTCGGGCAAATAGAGATGAGTTGGATGCTATGGTGGAGCTTATCGCTATCTGCAAGTGCAATAGTCATCATGGCTCATGGAGGCAGCAACGTTACGTACGATTCAAGATCTTTGGTCATCAATGGGAAACACAAAATCATTTTCTCTGGTTCGATTCACTATCCTCGTAGCACTCCTCAGGTACTCTTGTATCCTTCTCTTCTATGCATCTCTTGTTTTAATCTGTTGATAATCTTAGTTGTGGAGGATGATGGTACAGGATCTTGGCCTTTCGATCCAACACAATCTTAATTAATTTGAAAGAATATGTTAATTGCTGTTCAAGAAACTTTGTTGGTCTGTGGCTTTCAGTTTCTAGCGTGAATGGTTTTAAACCTAACCACCACTGCTATTTTTTTGGCTGGACCTCCTTGGAATTCTACCCGGAGACTGGAGGATCAGCAATTTCTTTTCTCTTTCAATATGCATTTTTTTAAAATGTTAAGCAAAGATCATCAACACCAGATATTATATATTTTTAATTTGTTAAAAAAGAGGATTATAAAAGAAACGAGTACTTTTTTTATTCTAAAAAAAGGCTTATAATATTTTGAACTAAGAGACCATTAATTTCTGGCGTTCTTATATTTGAATAAAAAAATGGAACACTCTGTTCTCCCCTCCCAGATTTTATTGATTATTTTGCTTTGAAAGGAATGTTTGGTTAGATTTTAAGATAAATCTTTTAATTTCTTAGAGTGAAAGGTGATTTTTATAACAATAATTCTGAATTATATTAGCTTACACTTTAAAAAAAAACATGGAAAATGATGCCTTTTGATATGTAAGGTTGTTTATTAATTTTATTTAAGAAATAAAAAAAACCTTGAGTATATAAAATTAACCTTTTCTTTTATGTGATTAAAGTAAAAAATTTTAAAATTAACCATCTCAATTATTTCACTTTAAGTATATTAGACATTATCCTGTATGGATCTTAATTAGACTATATAATATTATTATTTAAAAAATTATATAATGTTTTGATTGTTGTTAATTTTTTAATTATGTTTTTTTTATAATATTTGTCTGTTTTTGAGAAAATAATTCACTCCTTAAGAAATCTATTTAGTTTTATTTAAATTAATTTATTTTTAAAAATTATTTAGAATATATATTCAATGATAATTTCAATTTAAATGATTTTATCAATAATATAATAAAGTGAAACAAATTTCAAAATAATAACAATAACAATAACAATAATAGTAAAAGCTAATCCTACCTTCAACTCTACAGTATATTTTTAATGCTGAATTTAGTAAAAGCTAGATGTTTTTTCATATTTTAAAAATGTTTTAAAAATATTTAATTTTTTTTATTTGCCTCAAATTGATATTTTTAAATTATTTTAATGTACTAATTTAAAAAAAAATAAAACATATATTGTTTTAATATAAAAATACTTTTAAAACCAACCATAACAACATTCTAAAAAAGCATCTATATTTACTCTAATAGTTTCACGGTCAACTCGTTGACCAAGATCTCTTGAACCAATCTCCTAATTACACAATCCATAAATATAACAAATAGGGATTTGAACCAACGTGAACGTCTGACTTACAGATGGCGCTCATCTGTTGGATTGCAAACATCAGTCATATCCACGAAGACGAGTCTTACATGCTGGATCGTAAAGAGAACGGCCACACGTCCGAATTACAAACGACATGTCACATGTCGTGGAAAAATTAATTTCTCATGAACGATCTGTAGTCTACGTTGGTAATATTATGATGACGTGGATTTGCAGATGTGGCCATATTTAATATCCAAGGCCAGAGCAGGAGGCTTAGATGCCATCGACACTTACGTATTTTGGAATCTTCACGAACCACAACAGGGACAGGTGACCTTCGATTAATCTCTGAACATGAACCACAGTCATAGCGTGGCTGTATTGTTTAAAAGATTAATGTTTTTATTATTTTGATTTATTAATATTAAAAATAAATTTTAAAAAATAATTAAAATACCGCAGTATCATCTAAATTATTTGTACTGATACCAACATTCGCGGTGCCAATGCAGCACGATTTTAGTGGAAGAAAAGATTTGGTGAGGTTCATTAAAGAAGTTCATGCGCAGGGACTCTATGTGTGTCTTAGGATCGGACCCTTCATCGAGGGTGAATGGACTTATGGGTAAGAGAATTTATGAAAAATATTAGATATATTAAAAATTGTATTTCTCCCTAGTATATAAATACAGTATTCATCGTCGAGACAAGGAGTGTTTACCTGATGAATATTTATTTCTTTGCAGAGGTTTGCCATTTTGGCTGCATGATGTACCAGGAATCGTTTTTCGTTCTGACAACAAGCCATTCAAGGTATTGTCAAAGCACTGCTAATTATTTATCAATCAGTGATTGATGACTAAAAGAAGAAAATTACTGAGCTCATTTCCATTTGTTAACTGGCAGTATCATATGGAAAGGTATGCGAAGGTGATAGTAAAAATGTTGAAAGCAGAGAAGTTGTATGCTTCACAAGGAGGGCCCATTATACTCTCACAGGTTTCCAGTTCATGAATTTATGCAGTTTCTTTTCTTCTTATTTCCATGTTGCAACATCTCTGCAATCCCATTTTAATGATATTTAGAGTTGTAAACATGCAGATTGAAAATGAATATGGAAATGTTGAAGCAGCATTCCATGAGAAAGGGCCACCTTATGTTAAGTGGGCAGCAAAGATGGCTGTGAGGCTACATACTGGTGTTCCCTGGGTAATGTGCAAGCAAGATGATGCTCCTGACCCGGTGGTCAGTCTCCTTTTTGCCTACAGCAGATTTAATAATTCTTCAAAAATTTAGATTTCAATATTTATTTGAAATTCCTCTGGCTTGGTGAAATAATGAACTGATATTGCATTCGCAGATAAATGCATGCAATGGGTTGCGATGTGGAGAAACATTTTCAGGACCAAATTCACCGAGGAAACCTGCAATATGGACAGAGAACTGGACAAGTGTGTATGTGTCAATCAAATCCTCTGTGCTCATTATAAAACTACCACTTTGAATTTGGATTTATCTTGGAATATAATTTCCTGATTCAAATACGAAAAATGGAAGGCATAGAAGATCCCCCTTTTCTTATATTCTCTGCCAGTTCTCAAAAGCAAGTCATTCAAATTTACTTCTTTTGGCATCTTTTGAAACTTGCTGGGAACAGGAGAGATAGTGTCTAACAGAGTTAAGATTTCTTGAAAACTTGTTTGTTTTTGCGTTTCAAAATTGCTTTTGAAAAAATTATATTCCAATGCTGTCATCTTTTCAATGCAGATCTGATTCTCTAGCTATACTTCTGGCTTTTATGCAAATTACAACGTAAAAGAACATGTCTGTTTGATAATCGATTTTAAAGTGTTGTTAAATAGCTTGCTTCCACCTAATGACTCTGTTATCTCATGAAGCTACCAAACATATGGTAAAGAAACTAGATCGAGATCTGCTGAAGACATAGCATTTCATGCTGCACTATTCATTGCGAAGGGAGGAAGCTTTGTGAATTATTATATGGTTTGCTTCTCATTCTCTTGAACATCCTGTTCTATTTATCAATGTTTCTGAATGTCAATAAGTCAAATGAAAATATCATTCAACATACATGGTTTCTTAAAATCATTCCTTTATTCTAGTATCATGGAGGAACCAATTTCGGAAGAACAGCTGCTGAGTATGTACCTACAAGTTATTATGATCAAGCCCCACTTGATGAGTATGGTAAGTTCTGGTTTAATGTCAAGTACCTGTTTTATCTTATCAAAGACAAATTTGACCTACTGAGTGGGTGCATAGGTTTGTTGAGGCAACCAAAGCATGGTCATCTGAAGGAATTACACGCTGCAATAAAGCTATGCAGGAAGCCTCTACTTTCCAGAAAATGGATAAATTTCTCTCTGGGCCAACTGCAACAAGTAAGAACTCGGTATAATAGCTTGTAGCGATTTTAATTTCCTATTTTCCTCAGAATGCATTTTTTCCCGTTATGTTAATCTTGCAAAGTGAAAAATGTATATCACGACTGCGTTGATTGAAGACCTTTGCATTCGAAAGAAATTCAGACCAATGCGCTGCATTTCTCGTGAACCATGATGGGAGAAGCAATGCCACGGTCCATTTCAGAGGGTCATCGTATGAATTACCTCCAAAGTCAATTAGCATCCTACCAGACTGCAAAACCGTTGCCTTCAACACTGCCCAAGTATGGTTCAGGCCCAAGTACTAATTTTTACCACTCGCATACGATATTCCAGCGGAAAACAAGAAATCATGCGTTTCTTCTCCATTTTTAATTTTCTATTTTGGACAGGTAAGCACGCAATATGGTACAAGATTGGCCACAAGAAGGCACAAATTTGATTCAATTGAACAGTGGAAAGAATATAAAGAATATATTCCCAGTTTTGATAAAAGTTCTTTGAGGGCAAACATGCTACTAGAGCACATGAATACAACCAAAGATTCATCCGATTATCTTTGGTACACTTTCAGGTAAACAAAGATGATGATATGATAAGATCAACTAGTCCTGAAATCTGGTTATACATGCCTGAACCACGTTTTCATGCACTGATATGCACTGCATTCTATAATGTTTTTTTTGCAGGTTTCACCAAAACTCCTCTGATGCTCATTCTGTACTTACGGTGAACTCCCTTGGACACAATTTACATGCATTTGTCAATGGGGAATTTATAGGTAGGTTATCACATCCAGTCTATTTATTTTTTTAAGGATCTCATATGCGAATCCAAATATTTTGCCAAAAAATTTTCTTAAAGTACAATCATTTTAAAGCACAGAATTTTCACACAGACCAAGACAGCTTGAATTTCCTGGGATTTTAGGAACTCTCTCTTTGATAATCAAACTTCCCAAACATAATGTTATAGATCTTGTTTTCTAGGATCTGCCCATGGAAGTCATGACAATAAAAGTTTCACCCTGCAGAGGATTCTTCCTCTAAAACGTGGAACCAATTATGTTTCCTTACTCAGTGTGATGACTGGATTGCCGGTACTTCTCTATCTTAGTTTTTCTTCGTAAACTTGCAAACTTGAACTGTGGTTGTGGTCCACCTGACTGTGATAGAATGTTTCATTATATCGACAAAATCCCAATGTTAATTCACTTTTATTTGTGCATTGGCCTTAAGGATGCGGGGGCATATCTCGAACGAAGAGTTGCTGGACTACGTCGTGTGACCATTCAGCGCCAACACGAACTTCATGATTTTACTTCTTATCTATGGGGCTACAAGGTACGTAATTGTCTTCTAGCAAATAAGTTGACCCCAATCTTTACGAGCTTAGTCTTATTTTCAACATTTATGATATTACTGTATCCCTTCCATTTTCTGAGATATACATTTCCTCTCATCAGTGAAATTGGCTTGCCATCATTTTTTATCAAAACCATTTTCACCTTTTTCCCATGAAAATCCCTTCCTTTTCTATGGTTTCTTATCCTTGGCTGGTCCATATTTTTCACATTATCGATTATTCCATGTAATTCCCGTACAAATTCAAACTGATACAAGTATAATTTTCCCAAGGTTGGGTTGTCAGGTGAGAATATCCAACTTCATAGAAACAACGCAAGCGTTAAAGCTTACTGGAGTCGGTATGCAAGCTCATCTCAGACACTCACATGGTACAAGGTACATTAATTTGGTCAATGATAATTCTTGATTGAAGCAGATTTATATTTAGTCCTTATCAACCTCCTAATTTATTGCAAACTTGCAGAGTATTTTTGATGCACCTGTAGGAAACGATCCTGTTGCATTGAACCTTGCATCCATGGGCAAGGGTGAAGCTTGGGTTAACGGCCGAAGCATTGGCAGATACTGGGTCTCATTTCTTGACTCTGATGGGAATCCCTATCAGACATGGTAAGCTTTAGAGATAATATTTGTTTTTCGTGAATGCAAATATGAACGTAATTGTTCTTTTATTTCTCGCATAACACGATCAGAATTATTTATGTAGCAATTAGATTGTAATCTTTGCTTACAATATGGGCAACCATTTTTTCCTTCAAGGAACCATATACCTCGATCTTTCCTCAAACCTTCAGGGAACCTATTAGTTATACTGGAAGAAGAAAGGGGAAACCCTCTCGGAATTTCCTTAGGCACCATGTCAATTACGAAAGTATGTGGTCACGTGTCCATTTCACACCCACCGCCAGTGATCTCATGGCAAGGAGAAAACCAGACTAACGGGACCAGAAAAAGGAAATATGGTAGGAGGCCTAAAGTTCAGCTCCGTTGTCCACACGGAAGGAAGATTTCAAGCGTGCTCTTCTCGAGCTTTGGAACTCCTTTAGGTGATTGTGAAACTTATGCCATTGGAAGTTGCCATGCATCTAATTCTCGAGCCACTGTAGAGAAGGTGAGATCTCTATTCCTTTCTCGAATTAATGGTTGTCGGGAATATTAAAATGTAATCATATATTGTTAATCAGACTTTCTCCAATTCTCTCCAATATCTCTAGTTATTTTTTTATCTGTGATGAAGTATAATCGTTTCGATTTCCTATGTTTTGCAGGCTTGTCTTGGTAAGGAGAGATGTTCCGTTCCTGTGTCAACCAAGAACTTCAAAGGTGATCCATGTCCAGGCATTGCAAAATCTTTGATGGTTGATGCTAAGTGCGCTTAAGGGTCACTTCAGTGTCACCTCTGTTACAGCTCCTCTGAGGAAATCCACAGGTTATTCAATTTACTGTTCAGAGTGTAATTTTCAGTGGTTTAGAATGAATACTTGATAGTTTCACCGTCAAAATTTAATTGTATAAACTTTGCTTGTATTCGTAAGATAAAGTCTTAAAATCATAAATAGAGAATAAAATCGGGAGACAGGTTGTTGAGGAGACGAGAAAGAGATTGAAATAATTTTAATATGCTAAGTAAAAAGATCAATTTATCCCAATCAATTTAATAATGATTACTAAGTCACGTGAAAAAAATATTATACCCCATCCATAGAGCTATTAGATTTAGTGAGAATACCAAAAACATCAAAAAATTATTGTTTCAATCTATAATATTTTCTTCTTCTTCTTCTTGAGTTTTAAAAAATACTTTCTTCTTCTTGAGCCTTAAAAAATAATTATTAATTACTCTTTAAACACCATTAAATTTCTCATCAGATTGTCTCGTAAGATTATCTCACATGACTTCTAAGTCTCAAGATTCAGCAATGGTTGTATAAACCTCAATAAAGAGATGGTTCAATAATGAGCTATATATTTAGTCCGCCTTGTAAAAGTATTTAAGTCATTTCGATTATTGTTTTGAGATAGAAAAAATTTGAAATGTTGAGGTTAAAAAAAAAATATTCAATTTAAAAAGTGCACGTAAAATAGGAAAAGGAAAACTCAAAATGGACGTGGGCTGTGAATCATTTGCTATTTCCTGATTGTTGATGGATAACACGAATAAAATTATATTAAATTCGAATCAAGCCCTCAAGCGGATCCTGCCTCAAAACCCTAGCTCATTTCAAATGCTGTGACAATTCGGAGAAACGCGAATCAGAGGAGGAGAATCCGTGCCGCATTTCGGTTAGTGAGATGTTGATGTTGAGGAAATCGAGGAGAGCTGATCTGGCTGCGGCTTGGGAGGGGGGATGGTAGATTTGGTAATACACGTCGCCGTTTTTGTGGTGTTTGAGGGGGATCAAGCCAGGACCGAGAGGTGCATGTGTACTGGAGAGGACCGGTTTGTTTCCAACGGAAGGTTTGGCCTGTAGGGAACGTGGGTGGGAGTGAGAGTTCTGACTGGGTCAGGTTGAGTGGGGCCCGGTTTGTTGGTTTGAAAATTAACTTTTTCTGTTTTTTGGACGAGTGGCGGGGTTGATGGAGCTGGTACCTGGTTATTTGGTGGTGCTGAGCGGCGGTGGAGGTCTGGCTCGCTTCATCGCTGGTGCTGAGAAGACGGTCAAGGTATTGGTTCCCTCCCAGTGTGGAGTCTGGCGCCGCGCTCTGTTTTTTATGAGGCCTCTGTATTTTGGGGAATAATTATTTTTTTGCGCTTTAGGGCCGTAATCTCGTGGTGGGGCCAGATTAAGATTAAGAATTAAAGAAAAATCTAGTTCAAGTTTTCAACTCGTGGTTTAATGGTTTTACTGTTGGATTATCTGTTTTTTTTTTTTCCCGTCCATCGTCTTTTTTAATTTAATCATTAGATTTATTAAAAATTATACTTCATATTTATTTTAATTTATTTTTTACAAAATTACTATAATCTAAAAGAAATTCCTTTTTAAAATAAAAATTCAAAAATTGAGAGCTAGGAAACCCAGATTGAAAAGTAAAAAAAAAAAGATAACCTTTTTTAAAATAAATTGTGTCAACGTTTTAAGCCTTGAGATTTATTAAAAAAATCCATCCCTTTAGTTTGACAGCTATATATTTTAGTTTAAAATATTATTTTGTTTATATTCTTATCCATAAATTCAAGAGAAGAGAGAATTAGTAAGGTTAAGGGAGTTTTTTTTTTTGCGGTTGATTTGATGTATTTTAACCAGGTATTTTTAGTAGGGAAGTTAGTTTTGTTTTTTTTAGATGTAAGAGTTTTTCGTGTGTTTCATGTGAAACGGGGTTAAAAATCAAGCTTTCAGCCCATGAATCTATAGCTTGATTCTCCAGTATGTGGTGGCTAGGATTTAGGCATGCGATTGATATGTCGGAGGCTTTTTAAAAAACATCAGGGTGGCAGCACAGTGTCATTCTAGTTTGAGGGTAAAAAAAAATAAAGGCCTTAGTGCATGGATCAGGTTTTCAGGTTTATGCGCTTAGTGTTTTTTTTTTTAATCTAAAATCAATATTTTTTTATTAAAAAATAAATAATTTAAAATATAATATGCATAATTTCTTTTAAATCTGAAGATTAGTTAATCATTTTTCAGGTGCTGTCATGTTAATTTTTATTTATTTTATACTTCATTACTGAACAATCAATCCTTTTTACAACCTACCAGAATTAATGTTTTATTATTTTATTTGGTTGCTATAATTAAATAAAAAATAGTTTTAGAAAAATAATTTTATTATACACAATTAAATCCATGATTTGGATTATAGTTTTAGTTGTGTTCACTCAAATTAAATCTACATATTGCCATTTTCACATTAAAAAAATATCATCAAGAATTTTTTTAACTAGTCTACATTTTAAATAATCTTTCAAGTTGTTTTTAAACTCATTAAATCAACTAAATTACTCTAGATCAGCCCTCTAGATAAAAAGATTTAATTGAACACCTAGCGTATAAAAAGATTCTGGTCAGAAGATTTCGAGGATGAGTAGCTATTTTGGATTTAACAATACTGTTAGAAAGCTTTCGACAACTATCTAAAATATAATTGTATTATTGTTGTTATTATATTTATTAATGCAATTGCATTAAAATTATTATGATGTTGTTTTTAACAATTGAAACTTGATTTTGAAATAATAATAATGTTGTTTGAGAAACAAATGTTAACGTTGATTTTTTTTTGAAATAGCATCTTAATGAGATAAGGGGTTTTTAGTTAGAGTTGTATATATTTTTTTTAATTTTTAATTTTTTCAATTTGTTTGGATATATCTTCTTGGTGCTTTTAAAAAAAAAATTTTTTTTCTTAAAAACACACTGGCAAGAAACGCAAAAACTTTTATAAGAAAGTTATCTTGTTGGAATTTAAATTATTATTACTGGGATACACAGTATTAGTATCATGTAAACTAAGTTAAAAAAATAAATAGTTTTTTGGAGCACGTGATCATATATGTTTATTTATGTTCATTTCCCAGCTTCGCGGCCTATTATTTTATCAATGTTATGAATGTTTTTAACATTTATCTAGTCAAACAATTTTCATTATATTTTATTAAATATTTGCATCAAGTCTGTAGCTAATGATTTAAAATCGGTGTATTGTTGGCCAATCATTTAGTTAGAGTGCTATAGGTAGAGTTTAGTTGCTGCTGTGGGATAAAGGGTAAAGACAATGAAAAAATAAATTTATTAAAAGAACACTGATTTAAAAATAATCTTGCATGGGAGGTAATTTTAGAGTGATTTTTGCACTTTCAAAACACGAGACGGGAAAGAGACATGTCTCGGAATATAATATTTTATTATTTTATTAAACAAATATTTTTAATTTAAAAATTGTTCAGTTAGAATATATATAAATAAAAATAATTATTATTGTAATATAAAAAAATTCTGAGAGTTGAATCAAGAAAAGATTTAGATCGCAAACCGAGATAATTAACCCATTTGACTTTTTTCTAAAATAAAATAAAGTAACCCTGTTTTGATCGAATATTTTTTAAAAAAAATTAATAATTTTTTTACTCATATTTTATCTCATGTCAACTTGTGTTTTTTTATAAAATGAGTTCAAATAAATTATCCTTTATTTTATTTTTTTAAATCTACTATTATAAACATGTTCAATTCCAAATGAACTTGTCCAGTCAGTTTTACTTTTATAATTAGAGTTATTATAGTGTTTTTAATCTCAACTCTTAATATAAATTAAAAAATATCTATTTTTTTAAAAAAATATATGCAAATTTGATAAAAATCACATGTTAATAGTAAACTATATATTTTTTTTCCTTCATGTTTTATCATGTTTATGTTTATCATAACCAAATATAACCAAATATGACACAGAAATAATTATGTTTTCTACACCACTACGGAAACAAACACAATTACATCTTTGTCTTTTTTTTTTGTGCTGTTTCATATATTTTCACCATTTTATTTTTTATGATTTTATAGAAAAAAACATAGATTTAAAATAAATAAAAAAATAAAAAACACTATTATAATGAATAGTATTTTAATATTTTTATAAGATATATAGGAATAATATTTTTTTTTATAAGAGGAATGCTAACATTTTATTCAACTTTCCCAGAAAGCATGAAAAACAAGAAAAAAAAAAGCCAAAATATTGTTTTTTTATTTTTGACTTTCCATTTAGCATGTAGGAGTTGCTCTTAAGCTTGCCTGGTTCTCTTCTAGACATGGTTAAAATTCAGGTGTAATTATATTATCCTTGAATGGGTACTATTGAAGACTAGAATTAAACCTCCAAGGGTTAATTTTTTTTAACCTTCTCAGTTTGTTATTTCCTTTTTCTCCCTTTCTCCCCTTTTACATTGAAATTTATAATCATCACTAATATTTTAATTTTTTTCTCTATTCATAAACAATTCAACTTTCAATCTGTTATCACATTAAATAATTTTAAAAACCAACATTACGCTTATAATTACTCCTCGGGTATAATTTATCTTTACCTTTTAACTTTGTAGCAGATACCGAATAAAAAAACACAAAAAAATCAAAGTTATGCATGCTCCAGCTTTCTACGGCAATACGCCGCCAAGCAGGCAGCGGCTGGTGGCCGGAAAAAAAAAAAAACAAAGAAAATGAAGAAACGTCCGGCAATTCGTGCATGCAGTGGACAGTGAAATTGTTAAACGACCTGCATCCCTCTTACAGAATGCAAACCTTGGAAATAGTTGTACTTGTTATATTGATACATTTTAAAAATATATTTTATTTGAAAAAAATTAAATTTATATATTTTAACAGTTTTTATAATTTTAATATACTAATATAAAATTAAAAATTAAAAATTAAAAATATTTTTTTCAATATACTTTTAAATAAAAAATATTTTTTTTAAAAAATCAACACAACCTTACCGAACACATATTAAATACCACAACAAATACAACTATACAAGTTTATTAATTAGCAATAAAGTTGAATAAAAAAACAAATAAAAGAAAAACGTTTTGATAAAAGAAACAAAACTTTCGAGCACGTGTCACCCACTCTCCATCCACTTTTAACATGAAAGCACATCCACGCCCTATCTCGCGTGTCGCTCAGCGGACACTGGCACTCTACTCCACAGCTACACATTGTCAGCAACTAGTACAAGACGAAAAACCCACCAAAAGAAAGAAAGAAAGAAAATGATCAAAAAGGCAAATTACACGCTCACCCCTGAGGATTCACAAATGTTCCACTTCGACCTCTATATTTTAAACTCTTACAGTACCAACCTTAAAAAATCTCACTTTGGACCCTGACTCACGAGACTTCCGAGGCCGTTAAGTTTTTGGAGCCCCCCAATAAAAAAAGAAAAAAAAAAGAAAATTATTTAGTAAAATTCTTGAAATTAATTTAAGAGATGTTTGAAAGCCAAAGTTATTTTGAAAATTATTTAAAATAAAAAAAATCTTGAAAGTAATACGCTGTTACTGATAAAATCATAAGAGAAAAACAGGCATTATTTCATAGTTTTATTTTAATGGTATAATATGTTTCAAAGTGACAATCAAGTAGATTTTATCAGGAGTAATAAAATAATCTGTCATAATATACATTATTGTTAATGATAAATTATTACATAAGAATACATTTTGGTTGTGTTGCATGATATATAGGAACGTGCATGCATATAGAGAATAATGCCTTTTTTTTTTTAATATATACCATGATAAAGAATAATACTTAAAAAAGAGAGGGCATGTGCATCACAAAGGACGGATAAGAAGTTCCTTGAGAAATATTTTTATAAAAATAACAGAAAATGGTTTTTTAAATTCCAAATCTCCAACTTTTTAATATATAGTTTTTATTTAAAAATACGAGATAAAAAAAGAGAAACATAAAAAATATTAATAATTTATACAAGACCATAGAAAATAATTTTTTAATAAAAAACTAATTATTTTTTGAAGCATTTTCATTTAATATTTATTATCCCGTGGAAAAGAAACCCAAGAGAAAAGTGTGCAGAGGAAACCATGGAAAATTACTTTTTCAAATATCACGAGCAAAGAGTCGATTTCAAGAAATTAGAAACTACAGAAACTGAAGTGTAATATTGGTGAATTTACAGGTGCTAATATATATATATATATATATATATAGTGGACAAACGAAAAGAAGATCGAAAGAGAGGGGGGAGAGAGAAACGAAATGCCCCAAATCGATACTCGGCTTTGCAAGAGACCAAACAAAGCAACAGCGCCAGCCTCACAATCAGATAGATAGAAGAGAGAGATCACCTCTCTCTCTATCCCACTTCCATTACTTTGATTCCCATTCAACCAATCAAAGACCCCACAAATCTCCACATTTCCCTCTACTCCAACAATGCCAGCTTCCCCTTCTTTCCCTTCTTCAGGTACTTCTCTTTTCCCACAAATCCCCAAAACCCCTCTTCTCTCTCTCCCTCTCTAAAATTCAAACATTTACTGCTATCATAACTCCCTCCACCCGTAAGTCAGATTATTTCTATCTAATTTCTTTTCTTTGCTTTGATCTCGACAGATGGTAGGGGCAAATGGAAAAGGCGAAAGCGAGGAGACTCTCAAATCACTCGAAAACTACCAAAGCACCACCACCAAGAAGAACCTGAAGAACCCGAAGACGACGACGACGCGGTTGAGGCAGACGACCATAACAATAACATCGTCTACAGAGAAGATTCCGAAGACCCGAACCCACGTCAACAACCCAACGGACCCGATCCAAACCCTCAAGAGACCGAGGTTTTAACTGACGGCGGGGTCCGCATATGCGATTTCCCTCCGGTCACGCGGTTTGCTGTGAACCGCCCTCACGCGTCTGTGATGGCGATTTTGGCGGCCGAAAGGTTCAATTTAACTGGAGAAAGCAGTAATAGAGTCCAATTAGCTGTGAATCTGGAGAATTTATCGTACGGGCAGCTGCAGGCAGTGTCTGCTGTGACAGCGGAGAGTGTTGGGAGTGATTTGGAGAGGAGTGATGGAGGGAATTCGGGGTATGTAGTGACGCCGCTGCAGATTATGGATGGACAGGGTGTCTTGAAGAGGTTTTGGAGTAGATTTCACGTGGTCCCGATGCATTCAGGTGTGAAATTATCACTATCGTTTACTAAATTTTTGGGTCTATTTTTAGGTTTTTCTCCTCCTTGCTGATGTTCATGTTGAAGTGAGTGTTTCATTATCACTGTTGAGATAGATAAGGTAGGTTTTTGTGAGATTAATTAGAGTTTGGAAGATGAATTTATGTTTGCTTTAGCTATGGAAAGTTGGTTTGAGTGGTGGTATTGAACTCGTGGTTTTCAGCTGCTTTTGATTTTTAAGTATTAAATATTGGAGGAAAAAGAAACAGTAATTGGGGGATTTCATTGCTTGTTTGCTAATTTGAGGATTTGATTTCTTTCGGGCTTGGCTGTTTATCTGGAAAATATATGAAGGGCTTACCTAGTAAAATAGAGAGGCAAATTGTATTTATTGCAATCGTAATTGTTGGTCTCATTTAGAGGACCTTAACTTAGATATAACTTCTCATAACAAATATTGAACATCTGTTTTCTTAATATTTCCATGTTTATTAGCTTTTTGCTTTTTGGTGGGGGACAAATTGATATTCTATTGGAACTCCTTTTTAGCTGTACTTTATTCATACTTTTATTGATTTTGGTATGTTATTGTTGTGCTTCTCGGGGAGTAGATTGGTTTTCACCGCTCTTGGTTAATCGACTGGAGAGACAGGTGGTGCCACATTTTTTCTCTGGAAAATCTTCAGATCACACACCAGAGAAATACATGGAGTGTAGAAACCGCATCGTTGCTAAATATATGGAGAATCCAGAGAAGAGGCTCACACTTTCTGATTGTCAAGGATTGGTAGTCAGTATTGACATTGAAGATTTAACTAGAATTTTTAGATTTCTTGATCATTGGGGAGTTATCAATTACTGTGCAGCTGCACCAAGTTGTGAATCCTGGAGCGGGGGGTCCTATTTAAGGGAGGATCCAAATGGTGAGGTTCATGTACCGTCAGCTTCCTTAAAGTCTATTGATAGTTTGATCCAATTTGACAAGCCCAGATGTAGGCTCAAGGCAGCTGATGTTTATTCATCATTTTCATGTCATGATGATGATTTCTCTGACCTGGACAACAGAATTCGAGAGTGCTTATCTGAAAATTGCTGCAATTGTTGTTCTCAGCCTCTTCCCTCTGTTTTCTACCAGTCACAAAAGGAGGTAAATCCTCATTTCCTCTTTCCCTACTTTTGCTTATTACCCACATCAGTTTGTCACTGTTATGTTGTTCTATCCATACTGGATTTCCCTTATGCTCCCTGCAAGCTCTCTCTATTAAGACTTGATTTTGAGATCTCCAAAGTCATCTGTACACACATAAGGTCAAAACCTGGAAATTCCTTTGGAGATCTTCAGTCAACCTAAATCCCTGATTTAAGTTCTCTCTCTCTCGATCTGTTATTTTTTTTGGTTGTTGATTCGTTATTGCTGATCAGCATCTAATTTAACAGGTTGATATACTACTATGCTCTGATTGCTTCCATGAGGGGAGATTCGTGACTGGTCATTCAAGTTTAGATTTTATTAAGGTAGATTCAACAAAAGATTATGGTGATATAGACGGAGAAAATTGGAGTGACCAGGAAACATTACTACTCCTTGAGGCAATGGAGATTTACAATGAGAATTGGAATGAAATTGCAGAACATGTTGGAACCAAGTCAAAAGCACAATGCATCCTTCACTTTCTGCGTCTGCCTGTAGAGGATGGCCTGTTGGAAAATATTGAAGTTCCAAGAATGTCCAAGCCACCCAGTCCATCTAATAGAGATGATAGCAGAAGACCACACCCAAGCTCAAATGGTGACCTGTCAGCTGTTTCATTTGCTTATGATCTTATCACTTCAAAATAATGGTGATGTATCTCTAATATTCTGTGGCTGCATTTCTCTTTGTAGGATCCTGCCTCCAAAGTGCTGATACTGAAGATAGGCTACCTTTTGCAAATTCTGGCAATCCAGTTATGGCATTGGTGGGTCACTATCTTCATTTGTGCAGTTTATATGTTCACACGAAAGTCTATGAAGTATAAAAAATTCAATTTGGTTATCAATGCATTCATGCTAAAATGATCTGCTAATTTTATATATTTTCTCACATTTTTTGGGGTTTTCAGTAGTAACCCTGGAGGTCTTAAATAATTAACTTTGCTGTATGCTCATTGTGGATGTTTGTTCTTTGTGTTTTCCACATTCTTTATTTATCATGTGGGTGGTTGGACAATGGAAAAAAAATCAAAAGCTAGACCTCCTGAATATTTGGAAAAAATAACCTAGGAACAAGGCACGGATCTAATCTCACTACCTCTTCAGTTTCAGGATATATTCAGAGGATAGCATATAGCTTCACTCTCTTTCAAGCTCCTGTGACTATTTGACTCCTATTTTGAATGGTAAAGGATATCAGTATTTAGTAGCAAACATAAAAGCTAAAATCAAGTCTGTGAACTGTTCCGGAGTGCCACCTTTTTCCAAACTGATTTTTGCATCCACTGTTCTTTTTATGCTTTTGAAATCTAAGAGCATTCTGGCTTGTAAAGTAACTAGGAATTTGCTGCAATTACTTCAAGTTGAGTCATAAATCTATCCGTAAATTATATATACAATCGAAGTTATTTGGCCTTCCTCTTGCCCTTGGTTTCTTGAAAAAACTACTGTTTGATTTTACAGCAATATTTGTTACTCATCATGCTTGAGTTCTAATTCAACACAATGGTGTATTTAGAAACCACATTTCCAGCATCTATTTAGATGTTTGATGCGACATCCTTTCTGCTTCTGTTAGCTTCATTTATATAGAATGGCTCTTGCATATGAATCCTTTATTAACGAGAATCTAACACCACCCATTTTAATGATCAATTCTTTTCTGTCCTTAATTTTCATACAAAAATCCACGTGTCCATTTGTTTCTAACCCGCTAGCCCCCTGCTTTAGCCTCAATGTATTTGGTACCAACTCGGCCAGCGTTGATTTTTCTTTCCCATCTAATAAAAGAGAAGATGCAGGAGATATGAGGTATTGGCAGTGCTGTACTGTATATCCAGTGGCATTTCCTTATGTTTTGTGGTGTCTGGGTTTGTTAAAAGTGAAATTTGGAGTTTGGGGTTACAAAACCAGGGTCCACAATTTGTTGGTTGAATTGGGGTTGGATTGGTGGGATTGATCGATTGATGTTTGTGAGCAAAATGTTTAATCTGCTTGAATTAATTGGACCAAGTTGCAGGTTTTTCTGGCAGCAATTACTTTTAAAGGGTTGAACAAATTAATTTGGTGGTTAAAGGGTTGAACAAATTAATTTGGTGGAAAGAAGAGCGGAGAATGGAGGTATATTTAGGAATATAGGTTTATTGTTGGTAAATTATGCTTGAAGTTATTGGTAAATGGTGGAATTACACAGCAGAAATGAACATCTTTCAAAAGTTTTCTTGCTTGGATATTTTGTGGATCCATCTAACCAACGTAAAATTTTGTAGGTTGCTTTTCTGGCCTCTGCTGTTGGACCAAGAGTTGCTGCAGCCTGTGCTCATGCATCTTTGGCAGCATTGTCTGAGGATAACAGGTAGGTGTATGTTCATCTTAGAATACTTTGAAGGTTTACGGGGTGTGTGTATACGTGCGATTTCTTGGGAATTTGTCAATTTGATTCACAGAGGATAAATCTCTTTCTGCTGTTCTTCCTCCTTCTAGTATTAGCAACTTTTGAGTAGCTATGCTTTGAACCTAATAAAAGTTCTTTGGTATCGTCAGCATGGCTTCTGTTCCACTGGTGAAAATAATATGGAGTGGAGGGTTTTCTTTTTTCTTTTTAGCTTTTACATATATTATGCTTGCATGTTTTCTATCCTTGTTGAATTCAATTAATTTCCCCTCCTTATGAAGGATGGATTCAGAGAGATTACATGGTAGAGGAGGTGGTTTTCATGGAGAAGTTGCAAATTCAATTCAACAAAAAGGTGGCGATACGTTGCTTTCAGTTTTAATTATATTTCTCTTCCTCGCTCTGTTTTTCCTCTCCTTCATCTAACATTAGCAAAATATCTCTATGGATCTTTCTTCAGAAGATGGCCAGCATGGTTCATGGGGTCAAAATGGGGCTGAGGTTGCTCCTTTGTCTTCTGAAAAAGTTAAAGCAGCTGCCAAAGCTGGCCTAGCTGCTGCAGCAACAAAGGCTAAACTGTTTGCTGATCATGAAGAGCGGGAAATTCAGAGACTATCTGCCAATATCATAAATCATCAGGTAGAGCTGCTGCCAATGTTACTTTCTTCTTGACTTTCATTTTCCTTTTTACTTGTTTCTACGTGTGTGTTTGGGAACACGGTTGAAAATGCATTTCCTGTTTCCCAAAAATTTGATTTTTTTCTATGTTTTTTGACTGTTTTGATGTGGAGATGTAAAAAATAATTTTTAAAACATAAGAAAAAAATATTTTAATGTATTTTCAAGTGAAAAACAATTTGAAAAACAACCGTTACCACACTCACAAACATTCCTATATATGCATATTTATACCTTTGCTAGTGTTTTCAAGTGCAAGAGGGCACTAATGAACCTTCTGGGGACATCCTTAAACATTCTGTTCTTTTGGTGGTTGGACATATTTTCTCAAGCCACCTAATTACGCTTTTATCACTTGTATTTAACTTGCATATTTATATTGAAACTGAAATTTGTTAGGCTTCACCATATGTAATAATTTATGATTAACACATCAAGAAGTTTTTGAAATGGTTATAGTTGAAGAGACTGGAGCTTAAGCTGAAGCAGTTTGCTGAAGTGGAAACATTTCTAATGAGAGAGTGCGAGCAAGTGGAGAAGACAAGGCAACGGTTTGCTGCTGAGCGGGTCCGCATGCTATCTACCCGCGTAGGACCTGCAGGAGTCACTTCACAAGTGAACCCAGCTGGTGTTGCTCCTTCGATGGTTAACAATAATGTGGGCAACAATAGGCAGCAAGTGATGCCTTCCTCCTCTTCACAACCAAGCATTCCAGGCTATGGCAACAGCAATCCAACCCATCCGCACAACAATCAACAAGTCCATCCTCACATGTCATATTTGCAACGGGGACATCCTCAGCCAATGTTTCCATTAGGGCAGAGGCTGCCCATGGCAGCTATACAGCCATCCTCGTCAGCTCCATCGAATGTCATGTACAATGGCCCTGGAAATTCACAGCCTAACCTCAATCAAATGCCGAGATCTGTGTCAGGCCCTAGTTCTGGCTTAGGTTGAAACGGAGAAAGTGATGTGGAGTTTTATGGTTAGTTCCACTGGTTGCTTAATCTGTGCTGCAGCTGGGGTCGAAGATTGGAAAGGATGGAGCCAAGAACGTTTCATCTGTCTTGCGCTGTAGTTTTGATCTGAATATAAATTATTCTGTGCAGTTTGTAGGCTTGTAACAGATTAAGTTGATGTAGCATTTGTATCGAATTATGAGCGATGTCCATTAACTTAGGAAAAATTATTTTCAGAACAAATAATCTTTAATATAGAATGTGTCGTGAAAATGGCATCAGACGGCTATATTATATGGTTCTTTTCTTTTGCAGATTAGGAAATAAATCCTTCTCTATTTTCTCTTCGGTCAATTTGTTACTTATTCCAGAGGTACGCAAATGATTCATTAAGCAATTCCTGCGTCTCCCCCGCCATTATTTCTTTTCTTCGCATTAATTATTAATTAGTAAAACCTGAAAGAGGTGTTCTTTTTAATCGACACATTTGATTTATTTAAGATTAGGTTTAATGATTGGCGTATTTAAGGTTAGATTTAATAATTCGTGTGATTTGTTCTTTATGAAGTTGTTTTAGTGGTTTAGGTTTAGTGGGGTAATTTAATTGATTTAAAGGTTTTTTTATTATTTTTTTTTGTTATTATTGAGCTATTAAAAATTAAATTTGATGTTTATTTTCTATAAAAATATTTTGATCTTATGACACGAGTTATAAATTTTACAAGTTAACTTGAACTTGAATTGTTTTATTGTATTTTTTTTTAGTTTTTTTCTCTAATTATATCTTTCAACAATGAGTCAATTAAGAATTAAATTTCATGATTTGTTTTAATTTGTATTTTATGGGTTCTGGTCTTATGACACGAGTTATAAATTTTATAAGTTAACTTGGGTGAACTTGAGTTGTTTTATTGTATTTTTTTTAGTTTTTTCCCCAATTGTATTTTTCAATAATGAGTCAATTGAGAATTAAATTTCACAATTTGTTTTAATTTGTATTTTATGGGTTATCCTAATCTTTTACTTTAGTCATATATTTGACAAGTTAATCCGAGTTGACTTGAATCTATTTTATAATTTGAGTTATGAGTTTGGTGAGTTAACTTAAATTGACTTGGGCTGTTTTATTTATGTCTTTTTTTAATTAGTTTTTTTTAATTTTATCCTTTAATATTATATTCATTAAAAATTAAGCTATGTAATTTTGTTTTATTTACCTTTTATAGAGTTACCATATTCTTATGAATCATGATGTAGGCTTAACATCATAATTTAAGTTATTTTTATTTTTTCTATTAATTTTATTATTTAATATTGAGTTTATTCAAAATTAATATTTATAATTTATTTCGAATTACTTTTATATTATGCTATTATAGTCTCATAACCCGAGTTATAAATTTAACAAATTAATCCAGATTATTTTAATATATCATTTCAATATATTACTATTTTTAATAATTAAAAAAATATCATCTTAAATTTTTTGAACCAAACTATATTTTCACTTGAATATTATTTTTTAAGATTAAAAAAAATTAATCTAATTCAATTCACAGACGAGAAAAGAACTCCATTCCATTTATCGATTCCATGTGCCTGTGACCATAAATAAAAGGAAAGGCAACTGAAAGGAAAATATAACAAAGCGTGAGGGAAGCAAGTACTTTAACTACATAGATATAAAACGTGGATTGACAACCTGAAGTCCTGAACATCTCATGGAAATTATACAGTAAGTTCCTTTTTCTGTGAAGGAGTCTTGCAGTGGTGGTCTTTGGAAAAGTAAAGCAATAAGTGAGCAAGAAGGGCTAGTGGCGTGAGTGATATAAGCCTATAAGGCATGATATAAGTGGATATGGAACAGGGAACCCTGTAACCCTTAGCTGCTCTAATAACCAAGCTCAATCTCATAATTCACAGATGAAAATGATAATGGCTACCGTTGCCCTTGATTTGTCCCGCTACTCTGGCAGTGGGACATCAGCTAAATCCTCTCTGTAAGGTACCCGACCCAATGCCGTTTCCTGGTTAGATTTTCCTTGCCCATTTTCCATGTTAGCCTCAAGATTTGGATCATTCTTCA
The DNA here is from genome assembly GCA_015708895.1 of Populus ilicifolia. Taxonomy (NCBI): domain Eukaryota; kingdom Viridiplantae; phylum Streptophyta; class Magnoliopsida; order Malpighiales; family Salicaceae; genus Populus; species Populus ilicifolia. The sequence goes on from SRLM01000024.1 coordinate 1,334,718, forward strand.
CTGGGTCAATGTATGTCACAGCAGTGTCTTTTCTAAAGGTTAGGTAGATGATAGCAAGAATATATATTGCCATCAAAGGAAAGACTATGATCCCGATAATCACATTTCCAACTTTGGGCAGATTGTTACGAGTCAGCCAGCCCACGAATCCTGTGCTCAGATAATACACATTAATTCCAATGATCATCAATCCCAGAGTCCACGAGATGACAATTATCTGCAGAAATGTAGATGAGCGGTGTATTAGGCGCTGCGGTAGCAAATTCCACTACAAATGACCGCACGAGGAGACATTTCGACATGATTTCAATTGAAGGAAATCAGAAGAGCTTATATAAAAAATGATAGAAAAAAGAATTAAAAATGCAGTTTACATAAATTGAGTTCTTGTGCGGTCCCATTTTGGGGTTACTGCTGCTGAATTTGAGAAGTGGGATGATTGCAAATGGGAGCTCAAATGACAATATCATCTGAACAAGTGAAAAAAATAAATTATAGATAATATTAACAATTAGCTTGACTATGGAAATAACATGACTTGTGGAAACATAATTTTCTTTTTCTCTACCGATGCAATGATGATTAACCGGCTTGCCCCGGATGATCCACCTATAATTGAGACAAAGAGACTTGGTAAAATGGCAATGCATCTAGTCAGTAGGTTCCTAAGCCATTTTCTCATCTTCAAATCCAAGAAACCCTGAGAAATTTAGATACCGAAAAAATAAACCTGCAAGTTTTGAAATATTCACAAGTATGAATCATACACTAAGATGGTAATATTATGAACCTGCATGATGTATTGTCCAGCGTAAGTGCCTGTTATTGTAGAGCTTTGTCCCGAGGCTAATAACGCAACGGCATAGATTGTCGAACTTGACTTTCCCAGCACATTCTGCAATTGTTGATCATTCAGATCTTACGATTAATATCAATTCCGTGTGTATACGTAGATATTCTTAGCTATAACCATTTGTACCTTGAGTAAGAAAGAAGCACTCTTGAGGGTGATATCACCGCACTGATCAGCATTTTCAGGCGAGAGATTCTTGGCCATGCAAACAGTACCCGATACAGAGACAATCGATACATTGATTAAAAATGCTACAAAGAGTGCAAATCCGCTTTCTATCAGGAAATATCGACACGCATCCTGTACATAGAAAAAACAAAATAGAATAACGAGCATTACGTTTTATTACACTTCACCAAACATATCATCATGAGTTAAAACATAAAATTTTATCATCTGTTTTTAGTGCCGGCTCACATTGATGCCACGAACAGAATTGGGCACTTTCCTAGAAAGCACAAGAGCGGAATGAAGAAAGAGGTTGTGCCTATTGAGGGAAAAAAATGGATGTTAGTGATGTAACTATCAAAGTTAGGCACTTGAACAATTGCAGAATGGCAGCACAGCCACGTGATTATAATAAAACTTCTATTTATAGAAGGTGGAATCTCACGGCATGACAAGGGCACCGAGTAGAGCAATGGCATCGCCAGTGGCTCCTTGGCCTGACAGTTTAGGGATAAACATGCCTTTAAGCACATCGGATGCTGGAGGCTTTACATAACTAAGTTCACCAAAGAAACATGCTGCCATTGTAAACACCAGCACTGATATCAGCAGCTCCAGTTTCCTGATCTGGCCAGTAGACAAAACCCATAAAAGAGTTGAGGATTAAGAAAACATGGCGTGGTAATCTGTACGTAGGAATAACTAAAAAGTGTCTTTATTGAAGTGAATAAAAAAAGATTTCGGGGCGGCTTCTAGTTTAATATTCAGGATTAAGAAACGACAACAGCGTACAAAATGTCGACACTATTTTTATTTTTTTGTTCTTTTGATCATACGGCAGGCCGACACTAATGGACTTTGTGTAGTGTAGCAGGTACGGTATTATTGACTGGAAATGAAAATTGATTTTTAAGAAAAGCATGTTATCCAATTCTCCATTTTTTTATAGAATAAAAAAACATTAAAAGTTATTTTATGAAAGCAAACACTCTTTTCTAATTATTTTGAAACGGTCGACGCAATGAAAAATAAAAAATAAAATTGGCATCATAGAACAATTCACACCCATGTATCAACAAGATACATAACGATTGAATGGATTAAGCAATTTTATTCATGAGAGAATGTTCAAGTTGAGAAATAGCTGGTGACGATGACTATCAGTTTAAGAAACGAGGCACTAGTCCTCGTCTCTTTCGACAAGGAAAATCAGAGGTCATATTTATTGCTGCAATCACATTCATAAACAATTCCTCTTACTTAAGATTATCCCACTTATTTGTCAAATTTACACCATCATGTGTAAAAGCTGGTGAATCAAGGCATCAACAGTAATAGAAATACTTTCTGAAATTAAGAAAGTCAAGAAGCATGGATTCTACATATTCAAGTAGTTTTTTTAGAAGAAAAAATACGAGAGAGATTTTTTTATTTATTTTTTCATTCAGTGAATAATTTCTAGAATAATTACCCCATATTTTTGGAGACCAAGAAGCAGGAGAGTGCTAAGACCAGTCATGAGAACTCCTGCCCATACGGGGATGTGGAATAGTATGTTTAACGCAAAGGCTGTTCCAATGACTGTCCGAACGTATATACATTCATGGAAAAAAAAAAAGGTTAGATAATGCGCTGTATAAATTGTGATAACCTGTTAAAAATTTAAACTTCTACCCTGGAAATCTTTAATGGTAGTCGAATTTATACATGCCTTCAGGTATATCAGCAGCTATGACAGCTACCTCTGCTAGCAACCACAGGCTCCATCTCACGTACTTTGGATATTCAGCCTTGCACAACTCAGCTAGGTGTCTACCTGAAAACCCAACGCCGCAGCATAAAAATATATGCTAGTACTGGTAGTAAATTATAGAATCTAATGCATCATTAGTTTAACTATATGAAATTTTGCTTAGAAACAAACTACAGCTGGTTGCTTTCACTTCAATAATTAATTAAATTACGTACCGGTGCTCACACCAAGATTTGCAGCAAGGGATTGGATTATGAGAGCGAAGATCAAACCAATAAGGATCACCCATAAGAGCTGAAAATATATATCAGATATGATCAACTTTTATTAGTTCACATTTTTGAGTGCTAATTCTCTCAACCAATGAAGCGTTCCCTCTTATTCTTTTCTTTTTACCTCGTATCCATGGTTGGCTCCTGCTTGCAAATCTGTTTCCACTGCAAGTAGTTCGCATGAAACCGTTAGTATATTAACGAGACGCACGAAGCTCTGCAGAGGAGGAATTGAAGACGGGGGGATAGGGGCTTACAGTTTCCAGGATCAAGATAAGCTAATGAAACAAGAAAACCGGGTCCGACGTAGGGTAGGAACTTTCTCCATCCGGGTTTCAATACATAATATTCGTCAAAACAGTAGATTAAAAGAAACACAGTGATTTTCCTTCCAAGTTTTCCAAAATATATGAAAGCAAGTGGAAAAGAAGCCCGAAAATGAGAGAATGATACTGACCTGTTGGTCATAATCATCAATGCAAGGTGGGGACTGGCCATCCAAGTTAAGAGCTGCTATACGATTGCTGTTTCCCCGTGATGCTGGAGCAATCTCACACGCTTGCAGTTCCTGCTGTGAGCTTGCCATCTCTCCTTTTCACTTTCTTTACCTCTCAGAGAGAAGGGTTTTTTTTTTTGGGTTTGGATATATGATCATAAAATCAATTCTCTTACACCAGCCAGTGTCTTCACAATTTAACTTAAATCTTCAATGAACTGCTCTCTTATTTATAGTGCAGATCAAGGGGTGGAACCGATTTGACATTTTTTAATGAAGGTAACTTGTTAAAATACCGAGTTTCTACCGAAATGAATAGCAACCCTTGTTTGGAACTCCAAACCAATAAGATGCTGGCACCGCATGCCATTTTGTCACAAAGTCAGACCCCAAGTTAAACCAAAGGGACATGTTCAAATTGTGGGAAGTATTCTTATGTAAATCCGAAAGCATCTTGCTTAATTTAAGAAAGACAACCTTTTTTTCATTTTTTCCAGGAAAGGAAAAGAGGGACGTGACTGCCTTCTAACCTCTTTAAAAATAAATATTTTTTAGTTATTTTTATTTAATTTAGAAACTTTATTTCTTGTTTATTTAAAAACCCTAATGCTAGTGGGTTGCTATATTAATTTTATGATTATTTATTAAGATATATTTTTTTAAAGATTAAACATTATGTCAAGATGAATATAAATATGGTTATTTAGTTTATTTTTTAACGACCTTTTTTATTTTAATAAATTAAGATAGAGATTGTTTTTTTTCCCTCTTATATATATATAGATTTTTTTTCTCATGCTCTTTTTCATTCAATTCACTTCTGATTTTTCTTTCAATCCTATTGATTGTTGCGTTGCATGGATGGGCACTTATGCATGAGCTCTTTTTTTTTTTTCCTATCTAGTTTAAGAATCCTAATATTTGATAAATTCTATAATTATTTTTTAGGATTTTTTTTTCTTTTTGAAAAATAGAGTTTAGGCCTATAACTAGTGTTTATTTTTTAGCAAGGCTTTGGTATTTAGATAAACTAATAAAGAGATTGTTCTCTTTCTTTGTTTCTTTTATTTTTTTTTGAAAAATTATGTACAAAGTCTAAGGTTTTTCTCAATTCATTTCTTTTCATCTCTTTCATGCCTTCCGAAACTAGATTAATTAGGATTGAAAGGAAAAACAGGAAAGGGTTTACTGAAAAAGAGCCGAGAGAAATTAATGGAAAACAGGAAGAACATTTTCTGGGAAAATTGCAAGGAATTCTGTATATTTTAAATGAGATTATGCAGGTTGAATTACACTTTTTTAAATTTTAACAGAATGTCCTCTGCAACTGAACACGAACATGGTCTCTATCAAGTTTTAGCTAAACGTTTGCAATCTGAGATAAGTTTTATAAAATTTAGAGATTCCAAGGGAGTCCCTTATAATAATGCAATGACGCCTCCAGAGAATCCATAGACGAGCTATCTCACTTGAACTGTTAGATATGGGAGAAGATCTTATTCTGAGGTCAAATCCAGGAAACCTCAATATTGTACGGAGATAAAAGAAAACTAAAACTTGCACTTCCATATCTGATCGCGACCCGAAACTACTTGACTGTTCAAGGCAATGATAATGGCCTCGATCCATTTTTACCGAAATAAAATTCAACATTACAACTTCAAGAGCATTCCATAAAGTTTACAGGTGAGGAGCCCTGCTATTTTTGGACCCAAAAAGGGGTGCGATGAAGTATTAGTAAGACTTGTAACTTCAACTAAACAAGAAGGCTTCATATAACACATCATTTTTAACCCCGATTTTACGAGTTGTGCTTGTCATGCATTAACGAAGGAACCTGGATTTCTAGCTCTGAACACCCCCTATTCTGGCAGAGGGATATCAGCTAAATCCTCTCTATATGGCGCACGATCCACCATCTCCGGGCCCTCGGTAGATTTGGCTAGTCCGTTCTCCATGTTAGTTTGGTTCTGGGGGTCATTCTTATTTGGCTCCATAAAAGTCACCACAGTGTCCTTTCTGAAGGTTAAATAGATTACTGCAAGGATATAGACTGCCATTAGAGGAAATACTATTATTCCAATGAAAACGTTCGCTACTTTAGGTAGATTGCTGTCAATTAGCCAGCCCACAAAGCCTGTGCTTAGATAATAAATGTTGATGCCAATAATTCCCAGACCCAAAATCCATGATAACACTATAATCTGCGTTCACAACAAGGTAAATGATTAGTATATAAATATTAAGAAGTTGTTGAATCTTAATTTATGTAAAAAAGAAATTTAATTTATTTAGCGGGTCGGTTTACTGTAGTTCTAGGTAATTAAGAAGTTACAATAAATTAAATAAAGTACAACTTGCACTAAAAAAAGAAAAGAAAATAACTTACATAGATTGAGTTCTTGTGTGGCCCCATCTTGGTGGTGCTGCTACTGAATTTAAGAAGTGGGATAAGAGCGAAAGGCAGTTCAAAAGAAAGAATCATCTGCAGAGTTGTGACAATTAATTACACTTGAAAATGGATATAAATAAATACAAAACTAGATTATTTTGACGTAATCAGTTTTTCTAACCGATGCAATGATGATTAGTCGACCCGCGCCTGACGATCCATCGATAATGGAGACAATAAGACTAGGTGTAATGGCAATGCATCTAGTCACTAGGTTCCTAATCCATTTTCTCATCCTAAGTTCCAAGAAACCCTGAAAATTGCACCAGCGGAAAGTAATTTATTTACCATCTAAAGAAATTCTGGATAGTCAAACTCAAATACTTGGGTTTTATTTATTTATTTATTTATTTATTTTTTGTCGATAGAGACCTCCATGATGTATTGTCCTGCGTAAGTGCCTGTGATAGTGGAGCTCTGCCCTGAAGCTAATACAGCAATCGCATAAATTTTTGAGCTTGATTTTCCCAACACATTCTGTGAAACCAAACCAGAATCAAAATAAGAGTTATTTGTAAGAACTTAACACTTGAACATGAGTATCGGTAACCATTATTTTTATGCGATTTTAACCTGAAGAAGGAAGGAAGCAGAGTTAAGGGTGAGATCTCCACATCGATCTGCATTTTCAGATGATAGATTTTGAGCTGAGCAAACAGTCCCAGAGACGGAGATGACTGCGAGATTGATTAAAAATGCTACAAACAGCGCGAGTCCACTCTCTATCAGGAAATAGCGACAGGCATCCTGTAAATGACGGAGCAAAATATTTAGTCGAAATTTATAATAAAAATAGTAAGAGTAAACTGAACGAGATTAAAAATGTGATATTTAAATTTACTAATTATATGTTCACAGGTCGATCTCAGGTGAACAAACCTGAGCCGCCCTTAACAGATATCTCTGCAAGATAGTACTGTTTCGCTGTTTGGCTTACGTTAATGCCACGGACAGAGTTTGGTGTTTTCCTAGACAGAACAAGGGCAGAGTGGAGAAAGAGATTGTGCCTGTTAGAGAAAACAGACAAGCGAGTGATTTAGCATTAAAATAGAGCCATTAGTAGAAAAACTTGGACTTTATATTTTAATAATGCAGTCATATTTGAGGATCGAATTTACGGCATGACAAGGGCACCGAGTAGGGCAATGGCATCGCCAGTGGATCCTTGGCCTGACAGCTTGGGGATAAACATGCCCTTAAGCACATCAGTTGCAGGAGGCTTTACATGTCTCATTTCTCCAAAGAAACACGCTGCCATAACAAACACGAGCAGTGCTATTAACAGCTCTAGCTTCCTCACCTGGACAAAAAGTATTTTTTTCTTGAGAAAGAAAATCTCAGAAGAGAGTAGAAATGCAATTTGATTTTCTTCTTCAAGACTTGTAAGAACTTTTCATCTATTGATTAATCTTTTGGAGCCAATGATAACAAGAAGCTTTGCAGATTACAGGGAAGACAAAATTATTTTACCTGTAGTTGTGTTGTAATAATAAACTATAAACCATTTTTGTTTTGGATAGAAAAGAACAAAGCTTGAGCTGGAATAGTTGGCTGGCAAAATAATAATTAAAGCACTAAAAATAGGAAAGGCACCCGTATAACCATTAACATTTTTTACTTTACATTCGTGTACTGAAAACACAAATGCATATACGGCCAAGAACTTGTGAAGACTCAAGACTTGACATGCCAAGAAAAAAGGCTACAAATAAAACCACCACTATAGTTTGTATATATTTATTATTAATGATATGACTTACACCATATTTCTGCAGGCCGAGGAGTAGCAGAGTGCTACAACCAGTGCATAGAACTCCAGACCATACTGGGATATTAAACAATATGTTTAGGGCAAAAGCTGTCCCAATCACTGTAAAGAAAATAAGAAATTCTACGTTAGAAATGTATTAGCTTTTCTCTGATTACTGATCAGTTGCAATTCAACTTGTTTGTTTTAACAGTCTAAAAGTGGAGAATAAAGCCAAAACTGATATGCATATATGTCTCAAAATATGATTCAACAACATCTAATGACATATATTAGTATCCAAGATTAATTTAAAATGATAGAGTTAGAAAAGTAAGCCTTCGGGGATATCGGCAGCCATGACAGCTATCTCTGCTAGCAACCACAGGCAATACTTGACATGTCGTGGGTACTCAGCTCTGCATAGCTCCGACAGGTGCTTTCCTAAAATTCCCACGCCGGATTAATTTGATAATCATCACTAGTTGAAAGAATGATAAATCCTTAATTAAGCTATTTAAGAGTACAGTGGAATTAATACCAAGTTAGAACACGTACGGTTAAGGATATAACATGTTCTTTCTCTCCTAATTTCTTTGAGATAATCAAATGTTTTAATGTCTTACCGGTGCTGACACCAAGGTTTGCAGCTAGTGATTGGATTGTAAGAGCAAAGATCAATCCAACAAGCACTACCCATAGCAGCTGAAGATAGCAAATGATACCATCACCACTGGCCGGTTAGTGAATTTATCCATGCATGCATGGTGATTTTCTCATTGCCAAAGAAAATTATGCTACGTTTTCTTCTTCTTACTTTTTTCTTTTTTTATGTTTGTCTCTCTTAATTACCTCATATCTGTGACTAGCTCCTGCTTGCAGATCAGTCTCCACTGTTTACATGCCACCATAAAACTACGTATAAATAATGCAGCCCCAAATACAGTACATAACCGATGACACAGAATATGAGTAGAGGTGCACTTACAATTTCCAGGGTCAAGATAAGCAAGTGAAACGAGGAAACCAGGTCCTACATATGATAGAAACTTCCTCCATCCAGATTTCTAGTCATTAAAAAAGATTAGATATATTGTTAATAAGATAAGCTTAACAAATTTAATTAGAAATCAGTTTAAACATCTTTTTTCTAAACACAAATATGACCTGGTGACTTGGGTCTTCAAGTTCATTATCAATACAAGGTCGAGGATGCCCCTCCACATTAAAAGCTGCTGTTTGTTTGCTTGAACCATCCCATGATGCTGGCAAAGTATCATTTACTAGCTGTTGCTGCTGAATGCCTGCCATCTCTCTCTCTATGTAGTCTCGGTGTTTGTGTATTTGTAGGACTTGCATGCTAACTAGTGAAGTTGTAGTGGTCTATTTATAGTGCAAAGGAGCATGCCGCTTGTCTGGTTTGAAGGAACTTTTTCAGCAGCCATTTGACTCATCCCTCGGTGTCTTCTCTCTAAAGTTATGTTGGCGCATATACGTAGAAAAAAAAACCTTCAATTATTAGTTGGTGCTCAAATATGAAGTATTTTATTGTGTTTTCAGGTGTGAGATGCATTCCATTTTCTTTTTCTCATCGTTTCATGCATGGATTATTATAACCTCATTTTAAAAAAATTGATCATGAATTATGTAAATCAAGATGGATATATTTTGAGTATTATTTTTTGACGTGGAGACAATAAATAATAAGAATTAAAACAGAAAAAAAAAAGAAATTTTTAGAGGTGAAGTTGAAAAGTGAAAACAAGGAAAGAAAAGAAAAGAAATTGGAGATATATAAAATTTATAATTTTTTTATTAATCATGAAAACTGCTTAATATTTAGAAAAATAAGGTATAAATATTAAAACCTTAACTGGAACAAGCAATTGAGTTTATGACCTACTAAATAAAATACTCAATAATAATTAAATCAAATCCAATAAACAAAGTTAAATTAATAAACATCAACTAAATGCTCATATAAATTAAATCTAAAAACATAAATTAAAACTCAATCTCTCAATTATTTGGGTCATCCTTCATTGTCTATGATCATACGTGTGTATAAATAATATTTCAGATTTGGTGTTCCTATCAATTCTCCCGAGGTTGGAAGAACTCAACCTTGTTAAGTATAGGTCAAGGCAACTCCGATAATACTCTCAAAGATAAGAATTAAGTTGTTGTGATGTCTCATTGATTATCCAAATATAATTTGAATTTGATTGTTGAGCTCATATACTAGGATTTGTTGAAGTTCACCATCCCTAATAAAAACAATTTTTGCATTCAAAGTAGCATTAATATGTTTCTTTTTTACCAAAGATATGAATGATGAGGTAAGGGTATCAAAAAAAGCATAAGGGATAGGTTGTATTTTATAAATACTAAGGTCATTCATGTTAAAAGTAGAGCTAATATCAAAGTTTGATGACAATTTAATGACATAATTATTTGATTTAATCATTTGCAACATTTTAAATGTTTTAGCACTACTTACTTGCAATTTATGATAGGTTTTTAAAGTACACCGTTCAGGTCTAATCTTTATTATGAAATAATCTCCAACATTAAATGCATCATGATACTTAAGCAAATCATCTTGAAATTTGTATTGTCTATTACTTAAATTTGTTTCATGATCTCAATATGCAAATTATGAACTCTACATGGTAATGACTCAATTGACTTAAACATCCTATCGTGAGGAGATATAGGAACGTGTTCTATAGGCTTCTCAGGTTTGTAACTATAAACATTAAATGATTGAGAGTGTGTAATGAGACAAACATTGTTTGAAACCTGTGTAGATATAGTATGGATGTAATCAAGTAAACTAGAATTATCTTTATCTTCTTTATCACGTGCATAAGGTAAGGGGTTAAGAAGTTCAACATGTTGATCTAAACTTACGATGTATTGGACACCAAGCATGTAAGGTGAGGAATCAGGTAATTTAGAAGGACTAATATCATGAGACTCTTTTAATACCATACTTATCTCTACAGGGGATTCCATTAAAACGTTCTCTAAAACTTCCTCTACCATTAAAGTAGATATATCAAACTTTTTCTTAACCTCATTCTCAAGCTCATATGGACTCATTGTGTTAGATCCTCCTCTTATACATCCTCATCATCTAGGTTACTAAAATCCTCAAGATTAGACTCATAAATTTCAACACTATAATATTCCTCTTTACTTACATCCCTATATTTTTAGATGATTAAAGGTTTAGAGATGCAATCTAAAAAGATATGACCAAAACCTAAACAATTAATATACTTAACCTTTGAACTCACCTCAAACACTTCATTGATAACTCGTTTACCCTTATCTTTCTTACAAAGTTGGGCACTACTAGGATTGAGTTTGTGGGGTAAAGCACCTAACAAAAAATCACTACTTCTGAATTGAGACCTAGTAGGGATATTATAAGAGCCTTGACGATTCATCCACTGATTCTTCATAACCAACTTATAATCTTGAACTAAGGTATAAGCTTAGTTAAGGGTAGATACACCTTGAAATACAACTTCTCCTCTAAGATCATCATTTAAGCCTTTACCAAATCTATGCAAAGTCATGACTTTATTCTTTCTTATGACACATCTAATCATGTAATCGTTAAACTACATTATATACTCATTGATAGACTTATTCCATTATCTTAAATTGTTTCATTAGTACGAGAGTTTATTCCTATAAGATTGGGGTAAGTACTTCTCCTAAAGTTTTTTTTTGTTTTGATCCAATCAGTTATAGAAGGTTTACCTCTCATCTCTAAACAATCCTTAACATCTCTCTAATAAATTTTGGCTTCATCAATGAGCATCATCTGAGAAAATCTAACTTTTCTATTATTAGACAAGTTATACCACTTAAAGAATCAATCCATATCACAACTCCACATATCAAATATCAAAGGGTTATGACGACTGTCAAAAGTAGAGGCTTCTATTTTATTATTGTTTAAGACTCGCTCATCGAAGTCATCATGTTTAGAGTAACCTAAATAATAATCATACTGGTGGCACTTATAGTGAACTTGTCCATGATGATTATTTTTATGATATTTATTGATTTTTTAGTGTCTTATTTGAAAACTCTTTTGGGGCTCAATTCTTTTAAACATGCTGATCACCTAAGCTTGTAGATCTCTTTAAATTCTTATAAGAGTATTACTAAAGGTTGAGTCTATGGTAAGTGTAAACTTAAGCATGGGCACTAGATGATCATGACACAAATGCATTTAACATTGAGATCACAAATTGTTTTTGCAAGTAAAATCACAATGTAAAAATAAAGTTGTGTTTTTTTAACGTGGAGATTAATCAAGAACAACTTACACTAATAAAATTATAAGCATGTAATGTTATATTCTTAACTATAAATGATTAATCAAATACGATGTCATAAGCAAGAACTCTTAATTATCAAAGAGAATAATATACTAGCCATCGCTAATGAAAGAGGTTGATGAACAAAATTAACAATTAAAAAAGACAAGTGAGATTTTTTTTTATGATTTTTTTAGCACAGAAGTAATATTAATGATAACTTTAAATGAAAGTTGCAAAACCAAAAGCAAACTTCAACAAATCACAAGAGAGAGTGATTCATTAACTAGATTGGTAGGAGGAAGATGGAATCTGTTGTAGCTAATATGGTCGAGATACTGACGTGGTATATTGGTAACGTGGCAGATACTAGTAGTCTTTGACTAACAGGGTTTTAGTGGATGACATGGCACTGACTGGTGTACTGAGCTGACATGGTGCTGATGTGGCAGCAATTTATTGACGTGGAAGAGTTAATTAATTTTTCTTAAAAGTTGTTGTTTCCTTCTTCCTTGCCTCATGTAATCTATTGCCATTGCTGGCAGTGATGGCGCAAAAACATGGTTCTATAATTCTGTTTAGGATCAACATTGCAATGAAAAGGGTTATGATGTCGTTGCTAGACTGGGGCCTGTTGATGCGTGAATACATTTTTACTGTTGAGGGTGACAACACTATAAATGATGGCAGATGATGATTTGTTGCATAGCCTACCTTTGCTATTGTGAACCACGAATCGATGTTGGCTATGATTGGTTTTATGGGTAGGTGTGTTTGGTGGTTTGTGATGCTAATTTGGTTGTTGAAGCCACAAGTTTGTTGTAGTCTTGTGGAGGTGTCGCTAAAGATGATTTGGTGTAATCTGTCGATGGCGTAGGGAGTGGCTTTCTGTAGAAGAATATATCGTTGTGGGTCTTGGTGTGATAGGCGTTGATGCAGGGTTTTTAATCGGCGTTAATGTATGCAATAATCAACGTTTTTCAAATTTGTTGAGTTTTTAATGATGAACAGTGATAATTTTGATTTTGACGACTGTTTACTATGGAGAAGATGAACAGTGTTTCTGCCTTTTTTTTTAAATCGGAACATTATGTTTTTTTTTAATAGTGAACAATTTTTTTAGATCAAATCGGATATAGAGCTTAGCATAAACATTATAGATCGTTTAATTGCAAGAACAATAAAAAGCCATGCTCTAATTTTGATGCGAGATAATAAAAAGCCATGCTCTAAGTTTTTTAAAAAAAAAATTGAGAAGTGAAAGCAAAAAAAGAGAAGAATAGGGATTGGAGATATGCAAATTCAGTAATTTTTTCATTAATTATCAAAATTAATTAACATTTAGAAAAGTAGGGTATAAATACTAAAATCCTAACTAGAACAAGCAATTGGGTTTATGGTCCACTAAATAAAATACTCAACAATAATTAAATCAAATCCAACAAATAAAGCTAAATTAATAAATCTTAACTAAAAATTCATATAAATTAAATTTAAAAATATAAGTTAAATCTCAATTTCTTAATTGTGTGGATTCTCTTTCATCGTTTATGATCATAAGCTTGCATAAATAATATTTCAAGTTCGGTGTCCCAATCAATTTTTTATCCATAACCCATATATTCAAATCTTATTAATTTTCTGGGATTACAAGAAAAAAGAAAATTTTAAATTTTAAATTATCTACTGCACTTGAATAAAAAATAATAATAATTTACAGCACTTAAATAAAAAATTTTAATTTAAAGAATAAATCTAATGTGACTGGATTAATTCAGGAATTTAATCTTGTTTAAAGAAAAGCAGTTGATGCATAATTGCGGATACAACAACGCTGCAGGTAGCACTAACGAGCTCTATCCAATAATGTTTTAAAGGGATTGATTGGGTAAAAGTGAAATCAGCGGGTCCTTTCTGACCAAGATTAATTTTGATGACACCGAGAAACAATCCATGCTTGAACTCAGTGGCGGAACCAACGGTGGTGCCAGGGTACGAAGACTTGCCTCTCAGCGAGCAAATCATATTTTTAACCCTAAGAATAATATATATAAAAAATTGGGCTCCTATTAATTTTTTTTTTAATTTAGCCCTCAAGCCCTGCTTGAAGAAGCAAACTATTTCTTTTATAAATTATATAGGATCCACCCGCCTAATAGACCGAATTGTCTTTATCCCAGAAATCCCAGCACCTTTTCAGATAAATCCCAGTTAAACAGCACATAGAACCAGAAAAGCAAGACAAATTAGCGAGCAAGCTGCAGCACTCAATAAAAAAACAAACCCATACCTAAAACACTAAAGCACGCCCAGTAAATTACACTGAGATATTTTCTCAAAGGACAGCCACTAATGGAACATGAACATCTTTCATCAATGGTGCTATTATAAATTTAAGCTGTCACTTTCTGGTTTCGATAGCATGTTTGCAGAAAGAACAAGAAAAGGAGCATTTAATGACTAAATTAAGCGTATCCACATTTCCAAGTTTTGTTTTTTTCTTTAATTCATTATACAGCGCAAGAAATAGAATTGCCGTCATACGATAACGACGGTGTTCATTAGCCATGCAAGCTCAAATCATGAACCACTATGAATCTGTGATGCTACACCACTTCATGAGTTCAATGCCCACACAAAAGCAGGCTTTACAGTTGGTGTCTTGTGTTTCAAAACTAAAGAGGAACGGCCCTAGATTCTGCAAACCAGCCATCTTAAAATAACATAAAGCGTTGTTCGCAGTTTTAGCTCCAAATTAATATTTTTTTATGTAGTTTTAGATCATTTTTCATATATCGGTATTAAAAATAAATTTTATAAGATAAAAAATATTATTTTAATATATTTTTAAATAAAAAACAATTTGAAAAATAAGAACAATCTCTAACACTAACACTGCTCCAAACACTCGAAAATCCGATTTCATTTCACTAGGATATTTGCAACTACACAAGCTCGAATAGATTAGTATCGTTGATCCTAAACCCTATGTCATGGATTTAATGGATGCCATATAGAGATAGACAGGACATCATAAAAACGATGTCGTGGAGACTTGAGGACGCCCGGAGTTTCACATCTTTGAACACGTTCTGGAAACGTGCCTAAAATTTTTCTGGGGATAAATTGCGAAACTTGTCAAATGATTTGGCTTCCTGGGTTGCCACTGAACATTAAAAAAAAAAAAAAATGAGAGCGTGAGTGATGGTATGCCGACCATTGCTGAATTATAAAACAGTGGATACTATAACTGAGCCATTGTGGCTGGAAGGTGCAATCGTGCTAGTTACGGGTTTTATATGAGAGGTTGGGTAGACAGAAAAATAACCAAAAAAAAACCATAAATACATATTGAAAATCCGTTTACGATACTCCTAGTATTGTCAAAAAAATCTTGATAAAATAAATTTAAAAATACAAAAGAAAAATCATCAATTATGATTGTATATCAAACACAATACTTTCGACTATTAACAAAATAAAATAAAATTGAACACATAGAAAATCGTAAAGCACATATAATGACAGGAAAGTACTTTTCTTAACTACTCTTCGAGTAAAGTATTACTTCTTCAATATGCTACGTTTGAAAAAACAGTGCGAAGTAGCCATACATACCAGAACCTTTCTGATTCAGTTTTGAGGTCCTACAAATGGGAAAATATTCACGCTTAAAGCTGTGCAGGTCCAAAAACAGAGAGCTAGCCCGTTGTAGTACATATTTTCAGTTCACGATGGTACCCGCATCAGAGAAACATGAACTCTAAAGAGAGCAACATACTGATTGCATTGTCAGCTTCACAGTAATTTTTTTGAGAAAGATAGGATAATGAAGCTGTATTGGTGGATAATGGTTCAGCTCTATTGTGGAAGTCCATAGTTAGTGCAAACCTGTTGAAAAGATAAATATACATATCTTTTTCATTTAACTAGCATTGAAGATAACCTAATCACTTGCACCTGAAGAACTTAAAATCAGGGTAATGTGTCTCACCAGCAGTGTGACAAAGGTATCCTTCTCATTCTGCTTGCTGCATAAAGTTGTCTAACGTAGCCTATGCTACCCTGTGTGCCACGCCCTTTAATTCATCTTGTAGTACTAGCATCCATTGGTTTTATGCAGATAAGAATACGAGTACCATGACCTTAAATAACAGAAAATCTCCCAGACACAGATGATACACGAGGAATTGGTAAGGAAATCCATGAAACATAGCAAGTAGCCAGTGTCTGCAAAGTAGGAACTCCCACATGCTACAACATCATCTTACATGACATTATTGGTTTCACATTCTTCACTTCTCTATATCTATCCTCTATACCATCTTTAATTCTCTTATCAAATTCCCCACCTAGTGAACTGCCCTCTCTCACTGACTTCAATGCATCACAAACCAACCTATATGTATACTCTCTCGGTATCAAACCCCCATCAACCAACTCAACAAGAAAATCTCGAGCCTCTAGCACCCTTCCTGCTTCACACAATGCATGAATAATTGGAGTATATGAACTCGTAGTTGCCAAACCGTGATTCATCTTCTGCATCCTCCTTAACATCTCAACAGCCTTATCAATCTCATTCACCACGCTAAAATACCTGATGAAAGAGTTATAAGTAACTCGGTTCGGCACACAGCCCCTTTGATTCATATCCTCAAAAAGCTCAAGAGCCCTCTCAATCCTATTTGTCTTACAACATCCATTTATCAAACAATTATAGGTAACAACATCAGGAACAAAACCTTTAAACAACATGATCCTAAACAAATGGTTGGCCTCCCATATCCTCCGCCGTATCGCCTTTCTACATCCAGTTTGCAAACCATACCTACAACAAGAACTAATCAATATAGTATAAGTATAAATATCTGGCGGGCATCTAAATCCCGGTAACTCCATTTGTTCCAACAAAAATCGTGCCCTTTTAAAATTCCCAACTCTACAAAGCGCATAAATAAGGGTATTATACGCATAAACATCCGGTTTTAAATGATATTGCTTCATTCTATAAAACAACGCCAATGCTTGATGAACCAAACCTTCCTCACCCAAGACTTTTATCAAACAGGTAACGGTACTGACACTAACAAGGCCTAAACAATTCCCATGCTCTCTTTGAGCCATTTCTTTGAGAAACTGCCATAATTCATCCAATTTACTCCCTCTTGCCAACACAACGGCCATCTCTCTACATGTAATCTCAGTGTGTTTGAAACTAAAGTGATTTTCAAGCCAATAAAAGAACTCAACTGCTTTGTTAACACCTAAAGCGACCCTTTTGGGATCTCTATAAGCAGCTGGGCCGAGAATGAGAACATTGTGGCGGGATTTATGGGTTTCTTCTTTGAGGTTACGTTGTTTTAATGGAGAGCGATGGCGGGCTGTGTTTTGGCGGCCAATGGAACGTGGAGAAAGAAAGAAGAATCTGGGTATTGATCGGAGAATATCAGAGACAGAATCCATGGTTAGTAAATTTGGGTTTGTTGTTGATGATGCGAGTTTGGTGTCGAATGGACGGTTTTGTATCATTATGGAGAGGACTTGGTTTATTACAAGACAAGTTTGGTTTCGGTTTGTTAGAGGTTTTGATGGATTCATGTTTTAGGGGAAAATAAAAAAGAAAAACCAGATGTATCAGCTCAGCTAAAATGAAATAAATCCACTTGAAATGAGAGCAGAGGCGAAGCCAGCTCAAATTCTTTCTTGTGTATTTCTTGGCTCTGCCTGAAGAAAAAGAAGAAGAAGAGAACTGGAGCTCTGTTTGGGCTTAGTTCTAGAGGCGCAAGACTATTTATTACTGCCTGCGAGGCTCGTTTGGGATGGATTGCTGCCTGTTGATTGATTTGGGCTTTGTAAGGCCTAATAAGCCGGTCTTGGCTCATGCTACTATGGATTACAATGTTAAACTTAACAGTGATTATTTTTTCAGATATATTTTTTTATAAATATATTAAAATAATATTTTATTGTTTTAGAAAAAAATTATTTTAATATCAACATATCAAAAAAAAATTTTTTAAAATAATTTAAAATAAAAATAGAATAAAATTCAATTTTAAAAAAAACTTTTGAAATTCAAAAATAAACAATAATTACCGTCATGGTCACTACCAAAGGTGTCTATTTTCTCTGATGTGGAAATTCCCCATTTCCAATCTCTTCTTGTATTAAAGAGTGGATTTTTTTACTACACAAAAACAAAATTATTTATCACTTGAAATCAATATTTTAGAGATCCTGCTGTCATCTGTACCAATAAAAACAGAGAGACACTAATGAAGATCATAATAGGTAGATTCCTTCCGATTGTGCTCCTCCGATGCTTGATAGGTCTTGGTTGCAGCCAATATTGACATCTGATATTTATTTAAGACACAGATTGTACATCCTGAATGATAAAAAAATATTAATAAAATGAACCTTGGTGGGAAGAAGTAGACTTTTACGAAGACAGGCAGAATTGTTCTAATTTGTCTATATGATTAAGGAGAGGCATGTAGGGGTTGGGTTATATGTAATTGGAAGGAAATGTCCGGAGAATGAGGCATCAAATTATCAATCATGGCCTCATGAATATTGACCACAACAACAACTGGAAAGGAAAAAGGTTCACTTGATAGAAACATTTTTCTTCATTGAAACTTCCCTTGTCTATAACATAACTGGGCAATGGCGTTTACACAGCGACATTTACCATAGCCTCTGGAAGAACTATTTTCAATATCTTCACATCTTCTACCTTATCTATATGGAAAACAATACTCCGAAAGTA
Organism: Populus ilicifolia; assembly: GCA_015708895.1. NCBI lineage: Eukaryota > Viridiplantae > Streptophyta > Magnoliopsida > Malpighiales > Salicaceae > Populus > Populus ilicifolia. Next base: position 1,353,574 of record SRLM01000024.1, read on the forward strand.
ATTCAGGCAAGTAATACTCTTTCCTATAACAATAACTATCCACAGGTCATCTTGGGCTGTTGATCCAACAAAGTGGCAACACAAGCGGCATAGTGCTTTTCCATGACGGCAGAGCAATCAAAGTATTCAAAGCTGACCCACTTGGTAAACATTCCGAAGCAACAATAGATGCATTCCTTCAAAGAACCTCTGAAAGAGCATTGTATGTACAGCAGGGTTCTTCAAAAAAGTCCAAGACCAGCCCACTCGGCATCACTCACAGGTCGAGGTGATGACTGATATGATGAAAATGAGGACGCTGGTGAGTCACGGAATGACGAAAGTGACTTCCTGCTTGAAATGGACCACCGAGAGAGCGTGTCAAGGTCAGAGGTATAATCAGGTTCTGATCCAGGTTTAGCTATGCTGAAGGTGGTCCTCCTCTTGCTTTGTTTTCGCCTTAATAGAGGTGATGGGAAACACCCAGCTGAAACACATTCAGGTCGGACATGGACAGGTTGGTCGAACCTCCAACGCTCAGACAAGCTACGCGGAACAGAGCGAAATGATCGGGCACAGGGCTGAGATGGAGGGAGGAAAATGGATCCAGCTGGTGGAGGCTTAAGCTTTTGCTTTTGTACTAGAGGAGTTGTAGATGGACTCAGATGACTGAAAGGTGGTGATGTTGATGACAATGTCGGGGGTGATAGTTCTTTCTTTTGCTGACCATGACTGAAAGGTGGTGATGGTGATGGCAATGTCGGGGGTTTCTTTTGTTGTTTTTGCTGTAATTGTTGTTGTTGGATCTTTGGGACACCAGGTCGGATCTCCCATTTAAACGGAACAGCTCCAGGTTTCTTGAAAGAATCGTCTGCTTCTATTGCCATCTCGACTGGAAAGTAACTAGCCACTGAGAGCAAACTTAAAGAAGGCAACCACAGAAACAAAAATGACACAAATCTCTCTTCCTTGATTCGTTCCTTTTGAGATTGTTGATATATATAGGGGTGTGTGGCAGGTTTAAGGTTTGGTCTCGGCGGGATCAAAGGCATGGAATGGGGTAGCTGAGCCAGTCTAGAGGTTAATGGGTCCACCCATGTAGTTGACTGGCATATCAAAAAACAGAAATTTCAAGTAATCAATAAGAGAGACAAAACTAGCGTACCAAAATTCAAACTTCGGAAGTTAAGATGATATGACAAATTGCCGACCAGTCCTTGAGAAAATACCACCTCAAGTAAATGACTTCCACGTGCACGATATAGGGTTATAGACTATGGCTGCCTTTTTTAATACATAAAATTGACTTCGACACCTTTAGCTTTTGTTGTGCTGGCTATCCTAGCATGAGATCATTGGCATTTCAGCAGATTTCCTAGTAAATCTCAAACGAAAGTGATCTAGGTCCACATCAAAAGAGGCTCGCAGGACAAAACATGGCGGCTTTCACTATTGCAGATTAACTACTATAACCACAAGGAACTTTTTAGAAAATCAGTGCATTTATTAAAAACAATATATATAAAAAATGGAACAAGCACAGGGGAAAAGGGATTTTGAAAAATATCATAGTTAGGTAAAAACTGCAGTTTTTAAGTTTGATATTTTAAAATATTATACTTGAATAGAGCAGTATTTTAATTTCAAGGGAAAAAAAAACTCTAAAGTTATATTGAAGCTCTAATTAAGATATCTTTAACATCGTTGAAAATACTAAAGAAGATAAATCCGTATGGTTGCTGGCTCACATTGCCATGCACCACTTAAGCGGCGAGTGGACTCATCTTTGAATGGCGTGTACGGCTCACGCCAATCATCATTAGTAGCTTTTTTTATGTTCACGTATTCATCAAGCTCTTTCCAATTGTAACACAGATATTTTTACATGTTCATGTATTCGTCAAGCTCTTTCCAATTGTAACAGAGATATAGTGATCAAGATTTTAATCTTTTTTTTCTTCTCTCGTCTGAAATTAAAATAGTGCAGTATTTTAAAATATCACACTTAAAATCTAAGGTTTTATCAAATTATGCTATTTTTCAAAATCTTTTTTAACCTATAATAGATTGCCAAAACGTTTTTTTAAACTACGCTAGAAAGGAAAAACACCCTAGTAGAAGCTGAAGCTGGATTGTATTTGGGCTTAAGTAGTAACTCTAATGATCTTGTGCAGATTTCAGAATTTCAAATATTTACAAAGTGATCACGCATCATATGATGCCTCTATCTGTCTGGCAGCCCGACAGGCCTGCAACGTTAGAATTACCCCTTGTAAGTTGTGCTTTCAAATATTTGGACAAATATAATCATATCAACTTCAAATTTATGGGGGGCAGCAAGGATAACCAATTACAAAGCCATTTTGTCCCAGCTTTCGGCAGTATTTCCACTAACAATTCCTAAACCAAATGATCATAGGCATGTCATTGATAGGATTTCAATGCCTTCATGTGATTGAAATTTTGGAAAGAAAATATGCATGTAAAATAGAAAGCAATTCTCAACCGCTAGTTTCAATTTTTTAATCAATTAGGATTCAAAGACATGAAAGTAGGCTAAGGAGTCACTGATCCCACTATGAGGAAGAAAATGATAGAAAAGTGCATGCATAAAAAGCTCGGCAGGTGACTCTTTTGTGAAGAAGTTAAGAGTTTCCAAAAGTGGAGCATCATATTATACATGATCTCACCTTGTGCTACATCTCAACCCGAGCTCGAATGCTACCTATCTTAAGAACGTTCTTGTGGCATGTTACAAGGAGCTCGCATTGTGTTGCTAGCCACATCCAGCAGCTGCAAATACTCATCAGCAACATCAATGAGACACTGCAATTTCATAAAAGCATAAAATATAAAAATTGAGTTCAACAGGCGCCACTAACTATGATACTGTGCACCTAAAAAAACTTATACCCATAAAATGAGATAAAAATGGAAACAGCAATACTTGGAGAGAATTGATGAGTTGGCATTATGGGTAACCAAGAAGCTTCTCATGAAAAAAAAGGTACAAAGAATTAAATCCAACAGTTTGAAAAAACTAACTTCAGTCATGTTTTCTCATGCATCATTAACAATGGTGGTGCTGGTGAGGGAGAGGATGTGTCAGCAAGGTCAATTATTCAAATAGATAGGCTAAAGAGAGAGGGCCCCTCTTAGACAGCTCCCCATCTCTTATAACCATTTTAATATAGGAAAAAAAAGGAGCAACTTAACATTTTCTGAGCTATGATTAGCTATCGGCAGCAATAATGAACCAACCAAGTTATCAACTGCTAAGGCAAATACCATTATTTTATTTTTTTTCACCAGATAAACTAATAATACCAAAGTCAAAGAGGAAACTAGGCAAGAAAAATGAGCTTCAGAAATAGTAACCTTATCAGCTGTAGCCAAACTCTTGCACATGCAAGCCTTTCGTTCATCTGATGCATCATCTGTTTCAACCACCAACTCAAATAATTGGAAGAAATCTCATATCAGCAGCATATTTATCTGGTAATAGGCAATGGCAATGAAAATTGGCCAAGGATAGAATAAAGGGAACCTGAGCAAGGATCTGAGATACTGGATATCCTTCTGCAATTATATTATTGACTTCCTTGTTCGCCAAATCAAAGTCACCACTTTTGCATGCTGCATAAAGTGCCTCAGTAACCTCTTGCAGAATGGCCTTAAAAACCATAACACCATGAAAATCAGGGCACAAAAGGATTGCTATGCATAACAAGATATATTGCCAAAAAAAATGGCCCTAAAAGTACATAATATAACCTACCCCAGATACATTAATAAGGTCTTTGGATGAAATTGACGATCCAAAAAGGCGAGCAGCTCCCTGCAATAAATAAAGCTAATGATTGAGCTTTGTTTATTTGTCAACATTGAAGTTTCAAATAAATGATCAAAACTGTTGGGAAAACACAATGGTGATAAACGTAGGGTTAATAATGTTTCATGTCTTATGCTAAGGATCTCTCACCAATTTGTTCTCGTACACATTCAATTCAAAAAAGATCAAATGCAAAATTCCACACTTGGATCCTTGACTAGGATGATCATTCAAATATCACACACCAAAGGCTTCATAAAAGTACCAGATTTTTATTGAAGCGCTCCAGGGAAGGGCTTGGCTGAAAAGGTCAATCAAGAGTCTCATCTTCAATATTGTTACATCAGCAACTCCAACACATGGTATATTTCTTTTTCAAACTGGCTGATGTTTCTGTTCCTGATATATCATAATTTGGCCTAATCCTCAAAAGCTTGAGACTTTGAGATTATGTTTGCACAACAAAACAATCCAAGCTAGTGAAACTAGCTTTCATGATAATGAAGGTCAACAAAACTGTCAATCATTTGAATCATGCTCTGTTCTATCTCATGAATTTAAAATGCCTTAAGAAATTGACACTTTAACATGAACAGTCTCAGGAAGTGGTGAGGATTCAAGGATATCCTGCTTTATGCCTTTTGGTACAAGGAGAAATGAAAAATGACTACTAAGAATTGGTGGTTTTGTATGTACAGGTAGTAACACCATGACTCTTGTTTAGCTAAATCCATGAGAAAAACACCAAAATAATGGGGTTTATAATAAAAGCATCATGGTCATGAAATGAAGGGGAGGGGGGGGGGGTCATCACTTACTTGCAAGTGTGTGATAGCCTCACCTTGTGCGATAGAACTCAAGGTTGAGAGAGCCTACCGTGGTAGATCACATGCTTTGTGCAAGGAAATCAAGCCACTGAACAAATAGGAATGAATGTGACAGGCTTTGCTTACCTCTGCGTCCAGAGTGAGGCCTTCTTCATTACAAATGTGCAATATACAACAGCTCGTGATTTCTCCTGAAAGTGGCTTGAACTTGAATTTTGCACATCTTGATGCAAGTGGCGCTATGATCCTGAAAGAATCACAATCACCTAAATTATGGGAGCAAATCATGCAATAATATTTTTTTCTACCCAAAAAGTTAATGGATTAGGACTGACAACCCAAGGGCCAAGAGTTCATAGGAAGAAATTTGAAGAGGAATCATCAGTGCATCTAAGCATTACTACATTGACGAACCATACAATGACTCATTTTGTGAGGAAAGCCAATGAAAGATGGAGGCCATTTAGATCAGATAATTATTTTGTCACGGGTACTCTGTGCCCAAGGAGAGCAGTTATAAACTTAATCATGGCAGAATCTCCAACAATCATCAAATTATTTGTAATGACATGTTGTATGACAAAACGGCACACCTGCTGATGTAATTACATATGAAGAAGAATCTTGTAACTTTAGAGAAAGTTTCCACTGTAAGTCTCAGGGCATTATGCCAAATGAGGTGATATCCATGCACTTTACATTATATTTGTAAATAACCCATCATAAAAGAACAAAAGAAACATGCCTGAGCATCTTCAGTCATAGAATCTGCCTTGTCTAGGATGGTAATCTTATATGGTGGACAAGGGTAACCCCTAAAGCATTGGAAACATGAAGGGCAAAGTGCAATTATGTCCTGAGTGGAATACAGAAGTTACTGCAAGAAGAAGAATGTATATACCCTTGACAATGACCAGAACCTATAGCCACAGCATCAAAATCCTTGATCTTAGTCTGAACAACATTGATTCCACAGTCATCACTTGCATTTAGTTCCAAAACCCTAGACTTGTAGAGTTCAGGCCTAAGACATGGAGGAATTAACATGCTAAATATGTTCCTGAATGGCATCAACTTTTTTCACATATTAAAGGGAAGCAGACTCTACAATCTAATATGATAATAGCAGCAGTCAAAATGATAGGAGGCATGAAATCACCATAACTAATCTGTAAGATTTTCACATGCCAGGTTTTTCACGAGATAGCATCTAGAAATGATCTAAAGGCACCACAGATCAATTCACATCTTCAAGATGGCAATATAAAGTCAGTAAAAAGAAGAAATAATATCTATTAACAACTATATGGACCGAGTGCTGAACCATGTAGCAAGCATGTCTCTAAAAGAAAGTAATTCAGTTAAACATCGGATCCATTTTACTCCAACAAGTTCAGCTAAAGATTTAATGCCTAAGTTTTTTCAGCTTAAAAGTCCCAATAGGCACATTTTCCCCAAGGGATTCATTACCTTCAGAGATAGTAGCATCCTATTCCAATTTCCAATTAAATGATTACATATTTCTCATCAACAGCAGAAAGGGTTCGACAGTTAAGGCCCTAGCATTCCCGCATGCGACCACTTGTAAGCATCTGATTAACCACTAAAATATCGAATCAACTTGGTAGTTCAGCTATCTATAGAAAAATTTTCATCACACAAACACAGAGAGTACTGCTGTCAAACTATAACTACCCGTAAAGCTGGTGGCAGGGGTGGTTTTGCCGGTACCAGGTGGGCCATAAAGAAGCATGTCAAGGAGAAAAAATACAAACAATAACAATCATAAACAGAAGAGTGCTAGACCTAGGGTTTCAAACTAAACGAAACTAAATCACTGATAACAATAAATGAATAAATAGCATATAGGATAAAAATGAAGAGTAGTTGATAGTGAGAATCTCTCTCTCTCGCTCGCTCGCACGCACGCTCACATTTGCAGTCTCGAGAGTGTTGGTGAGGACGCGAACCACCTCGTGTTGGTGAGCTGCATCTTTTACTTGCTTTGGTCGACTGCCAAAATAAGTAATAATAAATCAGTATTTTAAACATGAAAATAAACCCAGATTTAATTAAATTACATCAAATAAGGAAGAGATATTTTAGTTACTATTTCCCCACCCCTGGTTGTAAGCTCTGCAGCAATGGCGCCTTGCCGCTTCCGTCTCCGCCTCCATAATAATCAGTAAGTAATATAGTAGTTTTAGCCTTTTAGGTTGGTTTGTGAGATTGTGAAAAAGAATTGCGGGGTTTACAAGGGCAGTTCTATTTTCCCGCTTTTAGTAGAGTTTTCAGTTTTGGCCGTTGTGCTGTGTGATGCTGGTTTGTCTTCGGTAACAGCCAACATGCGCACCATGAAACGCAGCGTTTTCTTTTTATTGCTGTATGGTTGTTTAGGTGAGCGCGCGCGGCCGCGGACGCGTGGGTTTCCTTCGTTTTATAAAGGGAAAATCTCGATTTATTTCCCAGCCTAGTCCATATTTATGCCTATTATTCATTAACTTTTCCATCCGCTATGTCATTGCTATGTCATTGCGGCCAATGCAATATGACAAAAGGGTGTAATTGATAAATGTAGGTATCTGGATGTAATTGAACAAATTTATAAGTTTTCGTTGCCATTGAAAATTGGTATATAGATTTGGGACTGGATTGAAAACCTTCCACTAAAGCATGCTAATAAACGTGACTCAGGCACACGTGTTCGAAACTTTGAATTGTGTTTGACTGGTGTTTTGTTTAAAGATATAATATTTTTAAAGTATAAATTATATTTTATAAAAGTAAAAAATGTATGTTTTTTATATGGATTCCATGCAAAAAACTAACCATACCTTCAAACTAAACACCTGTTGATAGCTATTAACAAAGCTGTTTTTATTGACTATAAAAAATATGTTAGAATAATATTTTTATTTATTTTTTATATTAATATATTAAAATAATAAAAATATATCAAAAAAATAAAAATAAAATTAGAATTTTTAAAAACACTTGAAATGATACCAAGACCCCCCCTGGTGTAAATAGTAACATTTATTTTCAGCGTGCAGGGAAAAAGGAAGAGAAACTTTGATAACAAATTTGTTCGGCTGACCTTCCTTCATTGAAACATGCAATTTGAGAATCTCTATTTGATACAGATAGCTCCAAAGCTCGCAAAAATTATGAACAATAATATACTTGCAATAATCTACTCCTATCAATAAGTAGCAAAACAAGTTGGGAGAATGCTTAAAAGGCATTCATGGAGTATCACATTCATTCCCTCTAGTTGCGCTCCCCCTAGCTATAATAGCTAGAATGTACAGGCTTACTTGCAGCATTGTTGCTCCTTGAAACAATCTCTATTTTGGTTTTGTGAACAATGTTCACTGTATATTGAGAGCACTGTAGCACTCTCTAGTCATAGAAGTGCAGTGGTTGGGACAAGGAAGAAGTGATTTGCCTAGAAATTCGTTGGTGTTGTTGTCGTTCTTCTCGCTCTCTCTCTTAAAGATCTGCTTTCTCTAAGGGCATCATCTAAAAGGGTTCATGTCTTATGTCATATTTGTTTGTTTCGCAACCTAAATTCTTTGCTCTGTTTGCTTGTTCAGCTTAAGCTTATGTCAGAAATTACTTCTGGTTTGGACGAAGGAATGAATATACCATCAAGGAAAACATGCTGTGAGATTTTACAATCCATTTGAACATGCATGTAATTATGAAAAAAACCAGACATTATCCTATTCTCCACCATGTAATCATGGGAACTTCATGCATTAGGATTTCTCATGTCTCGTTTAGTAAATCCTAGAACATACATGTGATTATGAAAAAACAAACAATATTTTCTACTCTCCACCATAGTTTTGCCGAGGTCCTATGTCTTTGATATTGAAGCTAGGATGATCATCTCTCACCAGCTTGTTGCTTCTTCTCTTCTTTTTTTAATTATTGTTACTGTCATCATAAAACATTTTAAATAAAAAATTGTAACAAGTCATAAAAATAAAATGAATTAAAAATATTTTTAAAACATATAACTGGGATTGAGAAAATGAAAGAGAAATGATAAATGAAAATGAAAATATAAGTAGTTTTTTAATCATTTAAATAACAACTTTGTATTGCAATTTAAATGGTTAGCACACCAAGTCAAGGTCATGGGTTTGAGTTGTTATTGGAGGTGCTAATATTGTTTTTTTCAGATACAAGTTATATGTTTTTTGTAGAATTTAAAAAAAAACATATAACATATAATTCATTTCTTATAAAAAAAAATTAGTAGGTCTAGCATCCGAGTTTCCTTATATATACGCTCTTTACAAAGTTTTATGATAGTCCAAACTCAACGCTACTAGGTTTTTTTATTAATTTTTTAATACTTTTTAAATTTCATCGTTCAATGTAAAGTTTTTATTAAATTTTATTTTTTAATTTTAGATTGATAATAAATCAATTTTTATAAAAATAATTCAACATGATGAAATGGTTAATCTACATCACAAATTTAACGAGTTATAACAAGTTGACTATAACAAGCATAACTTATTTTTTTATTAGACTTTTCTAATTAACAAAATTATATCATAACAACCCTCGTATAATTTAATTTAAAATTTGATTCAAGTAAATAGCCAAATAAGATACCTTCGTATTTAAAACATTATGTTAAATTTACTAAAAATAATACAAAAATTAATATAGTATAAACATTATTTTTTTACATTTAAAATAATTTTGATCCAAGACTTGCACAAAGATGATAAAAGAATTTGAATATATATATTTGAATTATAAAAACTAAAACAAACTTTCAAAAACTGGTTTCAAATTAGAAACTTATGCACGTGTGACACATTATATTATAAGATAGAGATCTTGATTTTTCTTAAAATTTACTCCACACTAGGCGTAAAAAGTTCACTTATCTATGTGAAATACATGATTGAGCAGCTCAAATATTAACAAAATTGTCTTCCTTGTGTTGTGTACCGGTGGTATTCCAAGCTACTAATAAAGACGGATCCGGTGACCGTTTGAAATTCGAATTCAAAACTTTAAAACCTATCTCGACAGACAGTCTGTGACCTTCCAACCATTAACCACATGCTCGAATCAGCCAATCTCCCTAAGAATAAAGAATGTCTATCCTCGTGGCAGAATATCATTCGTCAGTGACACTCCTAAAACAAACCCAGAAAACACAATAAACATATAGTGGTCCCCACAAAGCCTACGCTCCCAACGAATACCGAGCCTGAATCCAACGGTCGAGATCTCTCAGCAATTCAAATCAAGCCCTCTCCCCGCCTCCAAAGTATTAAAAAAAGTAATTAAATAGTAAATTGAACACACAACCACTCTCCTCTCCTTCTTTGCAAATAAGAGAACCAGAGCAGAGAGCCCCTTTTGCTTTCTCTCCAAAATCCAAGATTGTTTTGTTTCCTTTTAAACTTCTCTCTTTCTTTAACTTCTCATTCTTTTAACTAATATTGAAGACCGAGAGGGGTTTTCACTTTTCTACTGAAAATGTCGGCACAGTCACGCCGTTCGTCGTTCTCGTCTTCGACGTCGTCATCTCTTGCAAAAAGACACGCGTCTTCTTCATCAACGGATAATGGAGGGAAGGCCACGGCGGTTGCGACTCATCTGGCCAAGAAACGAGCGCCTCTTGGTGACATTACGAATCAAAAGAATGTGACTCAAAAGGGGTCAAGAAACTCCATTCCATCGTCTACTTTGGTGGGTTTTCTTAATACTTGTTTTCTTTTCTTCTCTCTTTCTAAATTTTGTTATGTTCTTTTTGCCTGGTTTCTGATAAATTAAAGAACATTTAACGGGTCTTCTGTGTCTTTGTATTCTTTTTATTGTTTGTTGCTTATTGACTTTTTTTTGTTCTTTTGTTTTTAATTCTTCAGGGGGGTTCTGTGTTTTCTTGTTAATCCACTAGGTTTTTTATAATTCTTGCAAATTAAAGAACATTTATTGGTTCCTTGAAGGGGAATTTGTGGGTTTTGAAAAGGGGAAGTTCTTTATTGCATTTATTCTTGATGTGCTTGTTTGCCGAGGAACTTTAATTAAAAAAGGTAGATAGTAAATGTTAAAAGAATTCATGATTATTTGGAACCAGGGAAAAAAAAAGATTAAAGAATTTGCCTCATATGCAAAATTAGAATTTTATTGTTGTTGTTGTTGTTGTTGTTGTTGTTGTTGCAGGAGCATTAAAAATATTCAATTATGTCATTCGTTTTATTCGGAAACATTAGACTCTGTTGATCAGAATCTTGACAAAAACTGCTGCGTTGTTGTGATCTGTGTAAAGTGCAATTAATTTTACTTGACTAGATAATATGAAATTTGAAGTTAATGCTTTCGTTGCATGCATAGAAACTGCATTGCTATCTGATGCTGATAATGCTATCCTCATAGTGGCATGAAAACATTACCAAGCATGAAAGTTCGATCCCTCGATGGCTCTGCTTTTCGCTACAAAGCAGCATTGGTTGAATCACCATAGACACTGAATTTCTGATTGAGTTCCCAAGTGCTAATTGCTAAGTGAATTTTCACTTCCCTCTATTCTGATGTTTGATTGAGCTGGCGAATTTGTTCTAACATTCAGAGAATTGGTTGATCCTAATCGAATTTTATAAATTTAGGCACCATTCTCAAATAAAATTGCCAAGGTGAAGAAGGGACCTCCTGCTTCTAATAGCAGTGCACGTTTCTCTGGAAAAACTTTACCTGCATCCTTAAATGCGAAATCGAGTACAGGTGGTGCTTGTAAGGTGATCTCCAACCCAAGAAGAGATGAAAATGTCTCTATTGCTACTGCTGTTTCCGTTCCATGCTGCATGGATGTTTCTCCAAGTAAATCTGATGATTTTTCAATTTCTTTGGATGAGTCAATGTCCACCTGCGATTCTTTTAAGAGCCCTGAAATTGAATATATAGATAGCAATGAAATAACAGCAATTGATTCTATCAATAAGAAGACCTTGAGCAATCTGTACATCTCAGATCATGTGGAAACTGCAGGTTCTTAACCTTTTCCATTCTCACTTCTCCTGTCTTTATTATATATTAATGCATGTTGTTGTTTTTTTCTTGCTTCCTAATGTAATTTTTGCATGCTTACAGAAAATATGTGCATCAGAGATGCACTTGCTGATATGGAAAAAGAAGATAAAATTGTTAATGTTGACGACAATTACCAGGATCCGCAGCTGTGTGCAACCATTGCCTGTGATATTTACAAGCACTTGCGTGCATCTGAGGTTTGTTATTATCGTGTCAACATCAATTAATGCTCTTCTTTTACGTGCTGTTCATGAAGTATTTTTAAATCGACTACATCAATATCTATTTATTTCTTTTCCTCTCAATGGGTTTCGTGGTTTCATTTTCTTTTGTCCGTGATGATGTCTTCAGCTTCCTTTCAGAATTCATTGGTTTTACAGTCTTTGAGTGTTCAAGCTTATTTGCCAGTACGAGTCTCCTTTGTAGTATAAGTTGTCCTTGCTTGTGGAACTGCTATTTACTTTTTTCCATGTATGACCTGTCGTTCTCTTCGAGTTAGATATTAGTATGCACAATGCATTTCCAGAGTGCTACCTGAAGTTCCTGGACTTACGCTATTCTTTTCTTTATTGAATTCATGGAATTTTAGATGAAGAAAAGGCCTTCCACAGACTTCATGGAAAGAATTCAGAAAGACATAAATGCCAGCATGCGTGCAATACTGGTTGACTGGTTGGTCGAGGTAACATTTCTTTATTACATTACATATTTTTCGTCATTTTGTGAAACCATTCTTCAGATTGGTATATGGATTCTGGGATTAACAATATTTCTTCAGATGGATTATTAGTAGGCACGTGATGAACTTGTAATTCAAAATGCACAGGTGGCCGAAGAGTACAGGCTTGTACCTGATACATTGTATCTGACGGTGAACTACATTGATCGATATCTGTCTGGGAATGTGATGAACAGACAAAGACTGCAGCTACTTGGTGTTGCTTGCATGATGATTGCTGCGTAAGAATGATTTTCCTGGGATGTCTTTGTTTGTTCCTGATACAGGGAACCTCTTTTTTACTCTAAAAATTAACCATCTTGTATATTAACGAGGAACATGATTATATTGCTAGGAAATACGAGGAAATATGCGCACCCCAGGTGGAAGAGTTTTGCTACATTACTGATAACACGTATTTCAGGGATGAGGTATTGGTCTTGTTGTCGTTATGCTCAAGTGCATTTGTCAGATAATTCTGTCAACCTGTACAAATATCAATCAATTTTAATGGCTGCAGGTTCTGGAAATGGAATCAACTGTTTTGAACTACTTGAAGTTCGAAATGACAGCCCCAACAGCTAAATGTTTTTTGAGGTAATAGCAAACTTATGGTTATCAACTCTATGCTCTATTCCCTATATGCTATACTGTTTTCATACCTGGTTTATTGCCATGACAAGTAGGCGATTTGTTCGTGCTGCTCAAGGAATCAATGAGGTATCTAATTTTGTTTTGCTGGCCATAGAATTGTTGATTTTTATAGTAATATCTATCACCTCCATTCCGTAATATATATGGTTAGTTTTGGCTGTTATATGTGTGTCCTTTTCCTAGGTTCCATCAATGCAGTTGGAGTGCTTGGCCAGCTACATCGCAGAATTATCTCTCCTGGAATATAGTATGCTTTGCTATGCTCCGTCACTGGTAGCTGCCTCTGCCATTTTCTTGGCCAAATATATACTTCTTCCTACAAAGAGACCATGGGTACGTGTGTTCAGAAAAAAAAAAAAAAAAAAAAANAAAAAAAAAAAAAAAAAAAAAACTTTTAGTTTCTGATGCATCTGCTCCACTGTTCAAGTTAAACCCGCTAGCATGCCTGATACTCCATTTCTTCTCCAACAGAATTCCACTTTGCAACATTACACACTTTATGAGCCTGTTGATTTGAGTGACTGTGTAAAGGATCTCCATCGCCTGTGTTGTGGAAACCATAACTCTACTTTACCTGCGATCAGGGAGAAATACAGTCAGCATAAGGTAAACAAGATTCTCATTCTGTCCTTGCTTCTCTGTACCTCTCACATAGCATGAACCCTAGTGCCAGGCTGAGGAATGGCATGAAGCGCATGCGTCCTAATCTTATCTGGGTTATTTACTTTTTTCGTCGCAGTACAAATTTGTAGCAAAGAAGTACTGCCCTCCTTCAATACCTGGGGAATTCTTCCAGAACCTAGGCCCCTAGACTCTTGCTTTGTCTGAAGAATTCTTCCAATACTCTGTTGGATCAGCTTCAAGTGAATCACCTGCTTTTGGTGGCTCTTCTGGTTCCAAGCAATGCAGTCCATACGCATCACTGTACCATTTTTTCCAGTAAAATGTTGTAGCACGTCTGTAGGTTTTTTAGCTTATCTAGAGTTTTTGCTTTGTCTACTCTTCCGGCAGAGATTTATAATATTGTATGATATATCCTTCTTTCTCGCTTAGTTAATCCATAGTCAGAATTTAGCAGGGCTCCATAAAATAATTTTCTTCTCTTTTTCAATCTCTACCGGATATTGAATTACAGTTTACGCATCCACATTTTCCCTGAATGCTGGCACATCTCAGTTACAGTTTTGTTCGTTTTCATCATCTTAAGTTGTAATAGGTTCCCAACTTCTCATGTGCATTATCTCCCCCCTGAAATACTTTACAGACGGAACACGCCAGCCAGCAGAAGCATTACATATATGCACACACACACACACACACACATATATATATATATATCAATACAAGATAGTAAAGACAACTTTCACAGAGCAGCATTTCACTACAGCGAGCATCTTTTTTACGTCCATCGGACAGAATAAACCAGGGCTTAAGGGCTAGCACTGCTACATTGAGGCTTGGTTGACTCCCACGGTGCAGCCGTATCACCAAGAACTGGCATTTTATTGAGCCAGTGGCACTCCTCAAAGGAGCACTGTGGTCCGTGACCTGGCCACTCCACATCCTTAGGCTTGATATATGTAGGCCCCCATGCAGGGGTTCCATCCTCGTACGAATTATGTGTCAACCTCTTCAAATCAGAGCCATCCAATTTAACCGTGAAGATCTCTCCATAAGGCTGGTAATGATGGGGGTTTGAGATTGGCTCAGCTGATATGCCCCCATAATCTGAGGTAAATGCAATACTATTTCCATCGGGGCTAAAATAAGGGTGGTTAACCCGCCCAGCCGACCCGCTTTCAACCAACTTCCTCAAACCAGTTCCGTTCGGATGGATCAAAAACAACTCAAAACTTCCTGAACCAGGGTTCTCCCGGTCGGATGCAAAAGCAATCCATTCGCCATCTGGTGACCAATTACACATGGTGTCGCTCCATGGACCCTCTGTCAACCTATAGAGCCCCCCGTTCTCCCCTTCCGAAGCATCCATTATATATAAGTTCTTATGACCGGACCGACCGGACCGAAACACTACCCATTTCCCGTCGGGTGAGACCGCAGGAAATGCATTGTTTTCACCATTAGAGGTCAACTTTTTGAAACTATTAATTTGCCCTAAATCATCATCAACATTAATGGAGATTATATCTACCTCGGTACTCTCACTGGCAAAAGTGGGTCCAGCACTTGTGTAGACAACACCTTTACGAGACGGGTTCCAAGCGGTCGAGAACGCCATCCCAGTAAAAACCTGTCGCCGGTTCGAACCATCCCGGTCCACCACATACAAACCCGGAAAATCAACGTAAGCAATTCGGTCACCCGCGGGTGAGAAGGAAGGAAACGACCCGTCAATTCTGAAAAGCGAAATGTCAGGTACTGGGCTCTTGACATTCTCCAGTAACAAGTGGGTGCTCTTTTTATCACTGGTAGCACCTCTACATCTGTGGTAACCAACTCGGGCTGAGTCGGGCGAGATAAACGGATTCAAGTGGTGAGTTTGGGGAGATACTAACCGAGTCAACGGGATAAACTCGTTCTTAACTAGGTCATATAGCTCTACATGACGATAATCCGAGTTACGTCTTCTCGTGGCTACTGCTATAAACTTCTTGTTACCTGGAGAAGTAGCTGGGGTGAACGCGTGAAGACCAGGTGGTGTCACTCGCTCGACGATCACTGACTCAATCGAGATCGGCCCTTGATTCGGTAAAGTTGCCTTATAGACACTTATCCACTTATCTTCTACGCTTCTTCTGTGGAAGTACAACGTGGACTCGTCGACCCAGCTCGGCCATCCTCCGTGTTCGACCACCTTAACTCGGCTAGTCCCATCACGAGTCAAGAATATATAGATGTCTGTGCTGAGTTCCTCCACTTCGCCGCTCCATCCTCTCTCTCCATAAGAAGCGACAGCTGTGTAAACGCCAGAAGGAGAGACTGCAGGGCTAAAATCGGCAATTCCATGTGGGGTGAGTCTCCGGGTCACCCCGGTTGTTAACTCGGTCGCGTACACTGCAGCCCAACTCGTCCTTGGCTCGCCTGGGTTTTCATGTGTTGACACGTATACTAGATAATCTCCGCTCACAGTGGGCTTATCCTTCATCGAAATTCCACCTTTTCCATTCAATAAAGGAACTTGTACACGTTTAGGAATTTCAAGGGCTGACCTTGATCGGGCGCTTCGCGGAGTATCGACATAAACCGCATCGTAGAAGATATTTGACGATCCACCGCGTTCTGTGATGTAGATGAGGTTCAGGGGGGATGGGTTTTGTTGGCCAGAGGGGTTTATTAGGGTTTTGTTGGTTAAACGAGAGAGGAGAGAGGGGGATGGAGAAGGGAAGTGGCCGTTGAAGTTTACTGATTCGCCATCTGTAATTCGGAGTTCGTTGGTTTTTGCAGGCGGGTCCCCGGTTGGCAGGGTAAATATGTCAAAGTCATAATCTAATCTGCCAAGTGTGGCAAAGATTATGCTGGTTCCACTAGGAGGTTCATGGGCTACCGTCGCATGGAAGAGAGCAAGCGAAAAATGAAGAAGAAGGCTGAGAAATTGTATGGGTTTCATTGTTTCACTTGTCCAGTGAGCTTCGAGTGTTTTGAGTTTTGACGTGGGGATAATAAAAGAAGATGATGAGATTGGTGGTGTCAGAGATGCCGTGGTGTTGAATAGCTGGGCCACGGAAACATCCACACCTGGCAAAGCGAGGAGAGGTGAGTTGAGATGTGGGGCCCGCAATTGATATGGATCGACGAGGTGAGTCAATTTTTATCTACAGAACGGATATGGTAGCGTTTTGGTTGTGTGGGTAAAGTATCTGCCACTTGTTCCGTTGATGGATTTGGGCTTTAAAATTGTACTGCAGTTATGTTTCTATTTAATCCAGACTTGCTGCATGTTTGGAATTTCATTTTAAATTGTGTTTAGTATGTTTTGAAAGTATATTTATTTTTAAAATATATTAAAATAGTTATTTTTAAGTGATTTTCAATTATTTTGAAATGATTATGTTAAAAATAAAAAAAATATTTAAATATATTTATAAGTAAAGAGTGCTTTTATCACTTATTGTTAAACGCTGCTAGGATGATTTTGTTTTTGAATTACTTTACTTAATGGTGTTTGAAAGTCCTTCCACGCTTCTCGCTTATTTTTTATGTGAATGATTTGCAATTGAAGATTATTTTGAGTTTGATTCTAGTAATTAACGAGATAGATTTTTTATGTTACCTTGTGAATTGGGTTACACGTCACACACACACACATATATATAAAGCTTGGATTATGCTAGTGTTTTCTTTTGAAAAAAAATTTAAGGATATGGGTTATTGTTTTGAATAGATTAAATAAACTCATATAATTTTAAAATATAATTATAAAAAAGAGTCAATTACAAAAAATAAATAATAATCAATAAAAAAAATAAACACTTGTTAATGTTACAAGAACATATTTTCTAAGCTGAGTGTTTGAAAGTGGAGTGGCTCTAGCTTATAAAAGCAATTCATTTAAAAAAATATTAAATTGATATTTTTAAAATATTTCTTTGATGGTTTTTATAAACTAATGTTAAAAATTTTAAACAAATATAAAAAAAAATTATTTTGATGTATTTTTAATAGATTTAAAAAAAAGGTTGAATAATGAATTGAAAAAAAAAATAATTTTTTTTTAAATAAAAATCTTGACTAAAGTTAGCATATCAAACTCGCAACCTATTTGTGAGGTCGGAATGACCCCATAAAAAAATAATAAAAGTCAACTCCTGAAAAAATAAAGAATAAATTATAAAACTAAAAAAATCAATTAAAAAAAATTGAGTTGACTGAGAATAACTCAACTAGCCCATGACTTGGACATGATATCATGGTCACCCATATAAAAATAAAAGCAACAAAAATTATAAAATTGAAGGTCAAAAAATTTGATGTTAAATGATATTTAAAAAAAAAAAAAGATTAAAGTCAAATGGAGATAGCCTTCAAAATCTATGACTTGGATCATAAGATTGGGTTACCATATAAAGATAAAGCCGTAAAAATCACAAAGTAAAATTCTCAATCATCCAAAATTAAAAACAAAACAAATAAAAATTAAGAGAATATGAACTAAATATAATACAGTAATTAAATAAAATAACAAGGAATAAAATTAAAAAATAGTAAAAAAATAAAGATTAAAATTAATATAAAAATTAAATCAAATAATATAACAAATGATGAAATTAAAAAATTAATAAAATAGTAATTTTTTTTAAAAAAAAGTAATCAGAGTACAGGATAACACTTGAAAGATTTTTAAAAAAAATATGAGATTGCAAAACAACATCTAAATTTATAAATTATTTTAAATAAAATTATAAAAATAAAGGATGAAATTAAAAAAAAAATGAATGATTGCTTTTTTACAAAAAAAAAAGAAGAAGAAAAAAGAGGGCTTGGTGTGGGAATCGAGAGGGTGAAAGAAAAGGAAGAATAAAAAAAGAAAAGGTTATCATCTCATAACTGGCGGTTCGTTCTCGTTCCCCACACGTGTTGCTTGAGCATGGAGGGAACATCAAACACGTTTCAAAGCCGCTCTAAAAACTAATATCCGGTTAATGAGCAATGCCGTAAGCGTTTCTCAAAATGGGTGGGAACCAATCACGGGCTAATGATTTCAATGCACATGTCAAATTTTTTAATAATATTTATTTTTATCAAAATACTAATATTAAATTTCCTTTTAATCTATTTTCTTATAACAAAAAAATATAAAATAAAAATATGAAAAAATCATGAAAACCATTTTAGTAAATTATGCTTTTAGGGGTATTTCTAGCATCTTACTGTATTGAAAAAAATAAAAAGACTAAAAAACTTATGAATGCTACTTTTAATTTTATTCTTTTTAAGGGTAATTAAGTTATTTATTATACTAAAAAACAATTTAGTAATACCAATAAAATCTCACGGAATGACCATTCCCCTCACCTAATTTCTTTTTTGATTTACGTGGGGTGTCCGGGCCAGCTTGCGCACAACACAACTAATCCCCATGGCCCACTGAATATCCTGCAAACCCAGTAGACATGTAAAGCACCGCGGGGGTGATAGCGCGTGAACGCTAGGGCTCGAACCCAGGTGCAATGGAAGAAGACAAGTCCCTTCCACCGCGAGGCAAATTTTCACTTCATTAGTTGTCAATGTGGAGGGGAAAAACATTGTTTAAATCCATCTAAAGCCTTTTTAAAATTCAGTTGTTGTATAAAAACTTTTTTATTTTATTGTTAGAGAGGAGAGATAAAGGTTAGCGGGTTTTGATGGCAGAAAAAAAAACACTTGATAATAATTTTAATAAAAATAATCGATTTTGATGTTTGTGGATTTGGAGGGAAAAAATTTAGCTTCCGTGTTATTTTTCCTGCCTTGAAAAAATAGATCCGACCTCAATTTTATTTTGAATTTCGGTTGGTTTTTATTTTTTTGACTAATTTTTTTGGTTTTTTTAAGGCACCGAGGGGTTTATACAATGTCATCTGTGGAACTCACCACATGTACATTCGGATGGGCAGAAATTGGAGTGTCAATATGACATACGCGGATGCAAATGTGTTTAGCAATTAATAGAAGCCTTCTTTGTATCAGTGATCTTAAACGTGTTAATAGAGATACATTCTCAATTCCTAAAGCATATTATTTTTATAAAATGAACGGACGGCGGTTTTAAATTTTATAGAAATTAATTTTTGTATCGGTACTCTTGATTATTATCTGACATTGTGATTAAGGTGTCTTTTTAAGGGATTTTTGTAAAAAATAAAAAATAATAAATAAGATTTTTAAAATATTTTTAATACAAGAATATCAAAATCATCAAAATTAATTGGAAAATTATTAATTTAATATTTTCAAAACAAAAAAAAAGCTTTTAAAAAATGCATTACCAAACATATACCTTCTATTATGTATTTTCTAATTTGATAATGAGAAATATATTAGAGTCAATTTAAACATCAATGGAGACTAAATCCCATTTCAAAACATTTTTTTTTAAATTCTTATATTAATATAATGCATTTAAATTTTTTTTTCCCAGATATCAATCCCAAAAGAACTCAAAAAAAAGGAAAAAAAAGTACATTCTCCATCACCAATCAACCACGCATTTAAATCTAAATGATGAAACTGTACATAGTGTTATATTTGCCTAATTTTAAAAATAATTATCAGCTACAGGGGTATTTAGCGGTGTATGTACGCGTTCTAGTGGTAGTTTGGTCGCCAAAAAGTAAAGCCCGGCAGTTTGAACGAGAAGAATCTGCCTTTCTCTCTCTGGTTGAAACTTCCTCAACAAGATTGAGCTAGTCAATAAATACATACATAGCACACCACCCTTCTGTCTCTCTTTCTCTGCCTCCGTACCCTTTAAGCCTCGCATTTTAATCTTCTTATAAAAATATATATAAAATCCCACACTTTTTGGTGTTATACTTAATGCTTAATTAATGCTGGGCTGTAGTACCTGCCTGCTAGTAAACCAGCCACCTGGAAGGTGGACCCGTGGTCTTTTTTTAACATCCCCGGTGGAGAGAAATGCATTATTACAATACTGCTCTTTTTAAGACGTATTTGGTGATGCCAGCCCATATCATCAGCATGATTGGCCAGTTTAAGAGGTACAGTGCCTCATGATCTTGAGTTGATCCACAGACTTCATAGATTTTGTGTCCAAAACGCATGCTTTTCTCGGCAGAAATTGTATCCAGACTATTTTTTAAAAGCGCCCCAGATTTTATATTTTTGGTAGTTATAGTGTTGTGTATTTTGATTAATTTTTTTAAAAATTAAAATTAATAATAACACTCAAACTAGTTATATCTGGAATACAAATTCAATATTTAACTAATTAAACTATAACTTTTAAATAATTCTAATCTTTCTGTGAAATGAAAATTTGTCAAACATGAAAACGATGGGCATAACAACTAATACATGAGACTGTTTTTTTGTCAAAATTAAAACAAATTAAAAACCCCTGGGAAAGGGGAAAGAGGAAAGGAGGGGAAACGGGGCGGGCGGAGTATCAGGCGGTGGAGCGGGGACCCATGGGAAAATGTTGGTGCTGACTCAGCAGTGAGCACCGGAAAATTTCTGTAACCACGAAGCTTTGTTTGCATGCTACTACACATGCCATGGAGGGTTGAAGAATATTTTCATTGCCCGGCCCAACTGCTTTAACTGTCTTTATCTAACTACAGCGAATGCATGGAGCTTGATTGAAATCCAGAAGGCAAAAATAAAATAAAATTACAAGGAGTCCAGGATAAAGAATTGAAAGCTTGAATTTGGTTTTTGAGGCAAAGTATTGCGATAAGAACACTTGGAGACCACGTGCCTCTGCAATATTTATGTTTTTTTTCCTCGGCTGCCTCGTGCCTGTTATAAATGCCCACCATTCCATGCCTTCCATTGTGTCCCCGAAATCAACTCGCTCTTTTCTCTAGCGAATGGGCGGTAGAGTGGGGACTCATGGGCAAAAGATAGTGCTGACTCAGCAGTGAGCACCGAGCAATTTTTTAATTTTTTACTGTAAAATTATGAAATCAATCCGGTGTGAATGATTTTAATAAATTGAATGGTTTTTGTATTATTTTAATAATTTTTAAATTTTTAACTTCATTTTATATATTTTAATTGGTAAAATTATATAATTTTACTAGTCAAGACATGTTTTTGATAAAATTAGACAAGAACAATGTCTTGAAAAGGTTTAAATTCTGTAAAGTAGTGATTTAAAAAAAATATAGAAAAATAAATTATTTTTTGATGTCTTGTAATATAATGAAAAATAAGTTGGAAAATACTTTCTAGTATTTGGTTATATTATGGAAAATAACTTATTAATATTTTTATTTTTAAAAATTTATTAAAATAATAAGAAAAAAATATTACAAATTAAAATTTTTAACGAGAATAAAATTGAGAAAAAATAATTTCATAAATTATCTCAAATAAAATAAATAATAATCAAAATAATAAAGATCAAATCTAATAAATCAAAAAAATAAATAAAATAAAATAATAATAATTACCATTTCATAAAATATTTCAAATAAAATAAGTAATAATCAAAAGAATGAGGATCAAATTTGATAGATAAAAAATTATAATTAAAAAATTGACAAGAGATAAAAAAAAATAAAAATAAGAACCAAAGTTAATATAAAAATCAAGTTATAATGGATAAAATTGAAAAAAAATAAAATATATATAGTAATCAAAAGTTCAAGAATCAAATTTGATATAATCAGTAAATAATATGATATTTTTAAATTTTTTACAATGTTCAAAAACAGTTTTCCATTAAAAATAAAAAAAATATTTTTCTGAAAACCGAACTAATTTTTTTTTATTAAAAAATATTTTTTATTAACTAATTTTTCTAATGAAAAAAATTAAAAAAATAACTTTTAGAAAAGCAATTTTTATCAAACAAATAAAACCATAGTTGTATAATTGTTTTTGGTGAAAAATTAACTGCAATCTATATGATCTATATGATGTAGCTTGTGGATTTAAAAAAATTATGATTTTTTTTATAATGAATTACTCATATGAAACATTTATTCAACTTTCATATTAATGTTTGATCCAGAGTAGAATCTCACCATCATGCATGTATTTCTTAGTTCTTACCAAGGCCACAGGCATGGTTTGTGTGGAAATGATATTTCCTCACACGTCAAATCATATCTCTGATATTTAAAATCTTAAGAATTAACTTAGCATAGGGGTTAGGTGATAAAATCAAAATGAGAAACCAAATTAACGAGGACTCAATTGAGATACAAGTTATAGTTCGGGAACTAATTTCATATTTTCCCCACATGAAAAATAAAAAAATACATAACGCGTTTAAAACACGTGTCCTTGTTTTTACCACCAGTCTGATTAATCCTCTTGCATTCCACTGTACCCTTTTTAATTAATTACTAAAAGTTGAGAGTACTGTCCCTGTTTCTCTCTGTCTCTCGTACACCAACACAACTCAATTCCAATCTTCACCTACTGCCACTGCAACCTCTCTGTTATATCAGAAATATGAACACGAGCCTAAGGAATCGCCAAGTTTTCGATATCTCCATTGACACGCATCAACAAGGTGGCTCCAGGTGGTTTGATGACGATGGCCGTCTAAAGCGAACTGGTATTTCACAACTTCTTTAAATTATATTTTTCCATTTGCTATGATTAAGATTGATTTTCAAGCAAATATATTTACAAAACAACTTATATCTATATGCTGTTCAACTTCAATTGTTTCCAGGGACCGTATGGGCTGCAAGTGCTCACATCATAACATTATTTGTTTCAACCACGTTAAGATCCTCACAGTCATCCCATATAAATTAAGTAGATATTATATATTTGCAACCAAAGCCATGCCCGGTGCTGGCAATGGTGATGGTGGCTAAAGTAAGGAATCTCTCTGCTAAACACAAAGTGGCACAGTAACTTTTTTTGATTGCAGCTTTATTAAAAAGAATAAAAAAAGTTTCCGCAAGGGGACAGAAAACACCCTTGTAAAATAACACGAGACAAAAACGTAATTCCCTTATTCACGCGTTAAAGTAATCTAATATCTCACTCAAATCCCAAGCCGGTCAAGAATATTTTCATTTCCCAGCCTAACTTCTTTAACTGTCTTTATCTATGTTGGAGCTTGATTCAAATCCAGAAGGCAAAATAACATAAAATAACAAGTATCCAATACGTCGAAACCACGTGTCTCCGCAAATTTTCTTTTTCCTTCCCAGCTGCCTCGCGCCTCTTATAAATACCAACCATTCCATGCCTTCCATTGTATCCCTGAAATCAATTCGCTCTTTTCTCTAGCTGAGAAGAGCAGTTCCTCTGTTTGATACATAGCACACTCCCTTTGTCTCTCCCTCTCGAAGCACCTATAAAAACTAGGCGCTAAACCAAATTGGGTTTTCTTGGGAGGTGTGTGATCCTGTCTCTGTTTCGGTCTGAGACTAATTCCATACTTGAAACCGGACCTGGATCGATCAAGGAGGGAGCCCCGTCTCGTTCTTTCGACACTTCTTTCCACTTTCTTTGATGTTACTGTATTTAGTAATTAGAGATCCTTTTATACCATAACTCACACAATAATTGGTATAATTTGTTAACAAAGATGGGTGAGACCACATCCGCGGAGAACCAACTCCCTCACCAGGTTTTCAGCTTCTCAATTGACACCCATCCACGAAGTGGCTCCGAGTGGTTTGATGATGATGGCCGCCCCAAACGAACTGGTAACTTTAATCTTCTTATTTAATATTCTGGACAACTCTGAAAGAAGAAGAAAAAATATTGGCCATATGGCGGTGTTTTTTATCCTGAGTCTTTCTTTCGTTGTTTCTTTAAACAGGAACTGAGTGGACTGCAAGTGCTCACATCATAACAGCTGTTATTGGATCAGGAGTTCTCTCCTTGGCTTGGGCTATTGGTCAGCTTGGATGGATTGCTGGACCAGCTGTGATGCTTTTGTTCTCGCTTGTCACTTACTATACTTCGACTCTGCTCTCTGCCTGCTACCGCTCTGGTGATCCTATTACCGGCAAGAGAAACTACACATACATGGATGCTGTTCGGTCCAATCTTGGTAACTAACCAGTCCTGCTACCATATATATATAAGCTACTAAATATATACAGATATTGTGCTTGATATTTTTTTAAAAATATAATTTCTTGATAATATGTTTCTTTCCTTTTCTTCTCAGGTGGTGTTAAGGTCAAGATATGTGGATTTGTTCAGTACCTGAATCTTTTTGGAGTTGCCATTGGCTACACAATTGCATCATCTATAAGCATGATGTAACCTTTCACTTTCAAGTCAACAAAAACTCAAATTTTTTCTTTCTTACTTGTAATCGCTGATCATGCCTCGATATATTATGAATTCTTTGGACCAACGATCCTCTTCCTTTCTACACTTACAGGGCAATAAAGAGGTCAAATTGTTTTCACAAGAGTGGTGGAAAAAATCCATGCCGTATGAATGCCAATCCATATGTGATAGGGTTTGGCATAGCTGAGATACTTTTGTCTCAAATTCCTGGATTTGATCAGTTGCACTGGCTCTCTCTTGTCGCTGCAGTCATGTCCTTCACTTACTCATCAATTGGTCTAGGTCTCGGCATTGGTAAAGTTATAGAAAATGGAAAAATTAGTGGAAGTCTAACTGGAATAAGCGTTGGCACCGTGACTCAAACCCAAAAGATATGGAAGAGCTTCCAAGCACTCGGTGTCATTGCTTTTGCCTATTCTTTCTCCATGATCCTCGTTGAAAGTCAGGTGCGCGCTAACATTATATATATATATATATATATATAAATATTTGCAGCTTACTCATTTCATTTGCTAACATTATACATAGGATATGGTGGATAATTCCTCTTAGAATTTAAACTAACCTACAAGGTTTGTATCATAATTAACAGGACACGATCAAATCCCCACCATCAGAAGCCAAGACAATGAAGAAGGCAACTCTAATAAGTGTTGTAGTCACAACCCTTTTCTACATGTTCTGTGGCTGCTTTGGCTATGCTGCTTTTGGGGACTTTTCCCCTGGAAACCTCCTTACTGGATTTGGCTTCTATAACCCATACTGGCTTCTTGATATTGCCAATGCTGCCATAGTGATTCACCATGTTGGCGCATACCGGGTCTCCTGCCAACCTCTCTATGCTTTCATCGAAAAAGAAGCAGCTCAAAGATTTCCAGATAGTGAATTCATTACGAAAGACATCAAAATCCCGGTTCCTGGTTTCCGCCCCTACAATCTCAATCTCTTTAGAATGATTTGGAGGACCCTCTTTGTGGTCCTCACCACTGTGATTTCAATGCTCCTTCCCTTCTTTAATGACATAGTTCGTTTACTTGGGGCTTTGGGATTTTGGCCATTGACGGTTTACTTCCCTGTGGAGATGTATATTGTACAAAAGAAGATACCAAAGTGGAGCACAAGATGGATCTTCCTGCAGATCCTAAGTGTCGCTTGCCTCATCATCACTATGGCTGCCGCTGCTGGTTCTGTTGCTGGAATTGTCGGCGATCTCAAGTCGATCAAACCCTTCCAGACCAGTTACTAAATCATTGCAATATCAGCAGTCAATAATGGCCAATTAGAAGACAAAAGGTTTACATTATAAGGGAGGCTAAACCTCGACGCTGCGATTTACTTTGCAAACTAAGATCTTAATTAGGAGGGTTAGTAGTTCTTTATAGAAGTTTCAACTGCAACCTCTACGATGTATCGTGCTCGGTTACGAAATTTCAGAGTTTTTGTTTGTTTTCCTACGTAGGGACCACGTTTCCTGAACCCATGGAATATTGTGGGGTGTTTAAAGCCTCATGGTTTGTTTAGAATTGCTCCTTCCTCGTTCATTAATACGATCTTGGCATTTGAGGTTGAAAATAGTTGCTTGGCGTCTGGCTATGGTTAATCACTTGTCAGTACTCCCTGGTGGAAAATTTAATTTGATGATCGACGCCACCGAGTTCCAACGACCTCGTTACAGCTTGAGTAGAAGAAAAAAAATAAAAGAGATGTTGCTATCAAAACTATCTTTTTATAAATTTTTTTTAATTCAAAAGAAAAAAAACAATAAAAATCTAAAAAATATATTCTTTAATATATTTTTAATGTGTTATTTTTCAAATTAATAGTTTTTTTATTCAAGTCAACGGTGATATTACTTTTTTTTAAAAAAAATTAAAATAAAAAAAATCAATTTGCAAGAAAAAAGAAAGTTGAGGGAATAATTTTTAGAGCAAACAAGATTCTACCTATAAATATAAATATGAGTTCACGAGGACCAAAACTTTCTTGGAAACAAATTATTGGAAACTTAATTGTCTCTCCCAGCTAAGTGGAGCTGCTGCCCCCCTCCTTTTGGATTTTTGCCCTCTTCCCCTGCACCGGGCGTAACCACCACTCTCAGCCACAAGATAGTCAGCTCACCACTTTGATTTTCTTCTCTCAGCCGCCACCTGAAAGCCCCTCACTTCCTTTTGTTTTCCTCTCAACCGACCGAAAAGCACACCAGCCCTCATTTTCCTTTACTTCTGAACCAGCCGCCAGCTCGCCAAGACCAAAAACGGGCAGAGCCGTTCCCCGTCTCCACCGACCCCCTTCACTGTCAGCCATATCAGCGATGTCCTCACAGGAGACCAGCCCCCACAGACGCCGTCTCCAGCTTTCCCCAGCTCTGCTAAACCGAACCAGTCATCCCTTCCATTCAGCCTCCAATAACAGTGGCCAAAGCAACAGCCCGAATCCAGCGCCGTCACCGCCCGACCGCCAGATCTGACACCTGAAAAAGAAGGAAAGAACAACAAATCAGAACAGAAAAACAGATATGTAAGGGATGTCGATATAATAAAAACAGGGTTGGTTTTAGTTTGCTGGCCTTTTACAGTGGCATTTAAATGGTATGTCGATATAATAATTACTTTTCATTTCCTTAAAATACTATCAGAGTGTTGCTTAACAAAGTTCAATTATCTGTCATATTTGCACAAGTGATCAGGCACTGCTACTTGAAATGGGAAAGATGAACGTATTTGCACCTCCCCTTTCTTTATTGCTCGATCAACTTTAGGCATCCTATGGGACAAGTAGAATCCAGGGGCACGTTTTATAAATCTGGGTTCTCTCATTTTTACCTTCCTGATCGGTTAAGAGAGGGAAAAAAGAAGAAGCTAGTTTTATTCCTCAATAAGCATTAAAGGTATATTTTTGTATCTCACTCACTATACCTTTTAAAATACTGTAGTTATTGTGCGAGGTTCTCCAGGTGAAAAATTCCAACCTTTTTCTCGGAATATGTGTCCATCTATATTTTATAGATGACATTTCTTGTCAGTTTGCTGTTTGCGTATTTCAACAATTTATCTGGCTACTTTAGCTGGAGTGAGAAGACTTGATTGTTTCGACGGAGATTCTTTCCATAGTCTGAAAGGTGCTTTTAATTCTATCTTTTCAAGTCCGCAGTGATGTAAGTTACACTTAAGTGTTTTCTCAAAATAAATAGTTTGTTCCATCATTTTGAGGAAGTGATTTCTGTCAAAGATGAAACCTGCTTTTCATCGCAGCAAGTCATTTCAGTCCTCTGAAGTAGGTTTGAAGCGCTCCTTAGGTTGCGGAGGATTCCTCATCATGTTTCTATGTAGATTATAGTCTGATTGTTCACTCCAGATCATATTTAATTGCCTGTAAGAAGTGCGAGATTCATGTAAAAAGCGACCATGAGTCCAATCCTTGTCAAAAACAGATAGGTAGTCATCCTCTGCAATGTATGAGCACATTCACTGAATGGGTAACATCACTCTTGCACTGTAATTTGTAAATGCAAAATCCGAAGTTGTACTCGATTAGTCAGCTAACCTGATTTTCTCATGAAACATCGTTGAAGCAAGATAGGCAGGCGTGGCGTTGTTTGAAGTCAGATTCTTGTAGAAGGTACTCTAATTAATGTTTGACAGGGCTATTCTGAGTAGTTTTCCTTTGAAAAACAGTTTTGTAACTACCATTGACATAATTATGTTCTTGTTACCGTTGGGTGCTGGGGATCCAAATTTGATAGCCACTAACTCATCTACAAAAGACCTACAACTTTCTGAATTATAATTTGCTATATCTCTCATTAATCAGATAATTTATCCAGCTTGTTGCTTTGTTAAGCTGGGGGTGTTTCTGTACCCTTTTCATCAACGAGGGAGCGTTCTATCCCAATCTTTATTGAGGCCATATTTATGGAAGCTGTCTGTGAAGGCTGTGTCTGACCAGAAAGAGTTGTTAGTTGAGGCTTGTATTTTCTTAGCGATAGTGTTAGGTTCATGTTCATGAAGGAACCTAGAGAAGTTTGGTCCCTAAATATCATGACACCTGCACTTCAGTTGCTAGATCCAATACATATTATTGAAAAATATTGAACTTTCACGTGTGTGCTAACAGAAAATCATTTGCCATATGATTAGCATTGTTGGATGAATATAACAGTGTCATTGAATTGAGTAATGAACGGTACCAGGATGTTCACTTGCTGAATTGATCGCAACATTTATTGCAGCCAGTCGGAAAATTGTTTTTTTGTTTTTATTAATGTGAATGTCCGGGCTAGCTTTCACACACCATAACTAATCCCACGAGCCCTAAAATTAACGATCATATAAGGCTCTAGTGACTATCATATGAGCAATTAAGAACTCGAACCTAAAATCACAGAGAAAGCAAAGCTCTTAATCTCAAGTTCTTATCACTTGACCACCACTAGATGATTTGTTCTTACCTTTTTTTTTTTTTTTTTNGGTGTCCGGGCCAGCTTACGCGCACCACGACTAATCCACACGGTTCACTGAACATCCTGCAAGCCCAGTGAACAGGTAAGGCACCGCGGGGGTGACAGGCGTGCATAGTAAGGTTCGAACCCATGTGCTGAGGAAGGGGACAAGCCCCTCCCACCGCTGGGCTAGAACCTCACTTGCATTGTTCTTACCTTTTTATGTTTATGTAATGTTGCATGCCTTGCAAGCATTTTTCAAGGCTAGCAAAATATGTCCATGAGCCCCATTTTGGGGCTGAAAAAACTGAGCAAATGGCTCACAAGCGGGTAAAAATGCTCAAAACAAAACGTGCACATAGTTGTTTGAAGAAGCCTAGCCTAGTCAAATTAAAAGCTTGATGAATCCCAATTACTGGCACTTGGATCGACATAAACCGCATCATAGAAGATATTTGACGATCCACCGCGTTCTGTGGCGTAGATGAGGTTCAGAGGGGATGCGTTTTGTTGGCCAGGGGGGTTTATTAGGGTTTTGTTGGTTAAAAGAGAGAGGGGAGAGGGAGATGGAGAAGGGAAGGGGCCGTTGAAGTTTACTGACTCGCCATCTGTAATTCGGAGTTCGTTGGTTTTTGTAGGCGGCTCCCCGGTTGGCAGGGTAAATATGTCAAAGTCATAATCTAATCTGCCAAGTGTGGCAAAGATTATGCTGGTTCCTCTAGGAGTTTCATGGGCTACCGTCGCATGGAATAGGGCTAGCGAAAAACGAAGAAGAAGGCTCAGAAATTTTATGGGTTTCATTGTTTCACTTGTCCAGGGAGCTTCGAGTGTTCCGAGTTCTGTGGTGGGGGTGATAGAAGAGAAGATGAGATTGGTGGTGTAAGAGATGACGTATTGTGGAATAGCTGGGCCACGGAAACATCCACACGTGGCAAAGAAGGAGAGGTGGGTTGAGATGTGGGGCCCGCAATGAATATGTGAGGTGAGTCAAGTTTTGTCCACACAACAGAGGTGGTAGTCGCGCTTTGATTGTATGTGAGTGAAAGTATCTGTCACTTGTTCCGTTAAGGGATTTGTCCTTAAAAATGCACCGCAGTTATGTTTACGTGGAGAGGGTGTTTGGGACATCTGTAAATTATATTTTTATATTATTTTGATATGTTAATATTTAAAATAATTTTTTTAAAATAATAAAATTTATTTTAATATGTTTGGAATTTTATTTTAAAACATATTTAGTATTTTTTAGAAATATATTTATTTTAAAAATATATTAAAATAATTATTTTTTAAGTGTTTTTCAATTATTTTGACATGTTTATGTTAAAATAAATAAAATATTTTAATATATTTATAAATAAAAAAATAAAAATAAAAAATACTTTAAGCACTTATGGGTAAACGCAAGTGCTTCAATGCCTCTCACTTGTTTTTGATAAGAATGATTTGAATTGTACAAATACGCTGACTCGAATTAGAATTTGCAGTATATTTGTGAAATAAGGATAATCCAGTTTTAAAAAATAAATAAAATAATTAAGGTTAATTTTTAAGTAAATAAATAATAAAATTAAAAATTAAAAAAAATCAATTGAAAGAAACTTGAGTTGAGTGGAGTTAATTTAACTAGTCTATGACATGAATATGAGGTTGCGATGACCTTTACAAAATTAAAAACAATAAAAATCATTAAATTAAAAGTTCAATAATATAATATAATATAAAATAAATAATTTATAAATAATATCAAAATCAAATTAAGTTAAATTTTAAAATTTATGACCTGAATCATAAGATAGAGTTATTTTATAAAATATAAAATTATAAAAATAATGAAACAAAAATTTTAATAGTTTAAAATTTAAAAAATACAAGAAATATAAATTAAAATAATAAAAACTAAATATGATATAAAATTGAATGAAATAGAATAATAAAAGATGAAATTAAATATATATATATATATAAAATTGTTAAAAAATAATTATCAAATCTAATATAAAATTAAATGAAATAATATAATTCAAAAAAATGAAAACAACATTTGAAAGATAAAAAAAATGATGAAATTGTAAAATAAGATTTAAAATTATAAATTATTTTAAACAAAATAAATTATAATAAAAAAATAACTAAATTAAAAAAAAAAAACTAAATTGAAGAGCTCGATTAAAAAAAAAAACAAATGAGAGTTTGGTGTAGGAATCGAGGGGGCGAGGAAAAAATTAATAAGAAAAGGAAAGGTTATCGCTTCGTAGTTATTGGAGGTGACATTTAGCACCATTTAAACTGCTCTAAAAACTGATATTACACCGCAGGCATCGCTCAAAGTGGACGAGGACTACTCTCGTGTTGATGCTTTAATGCACATGTCAATTTTTTTTAATAATTTTTATATTTGTAAAAATACTAAATTTCCTTTCAATGCACTTCCTTGTAACAAAACATATATATAATGAAAATATGAAAAAGCCTTGAAAACCATTTTAGTAAATTATACTTTTAAGAGTATTTTGAGCATTTTACTGTATTGAAAAAAATAAAAAGACTAAAATGTTCATACATGTCAGTTTAAATTTATTGCTTTCAAGGATAACTAAGTGATTTTATTATGGAAAAAAAAGAGTGAGAAGACTAATATACCCTGTATCATTTAAGTGATACCAGTTCGTAAAAAAACCATTCCCCCTCACCTCAATTTTCACTCCACTAGTTGTTAGCATGGAGGGAAAACACATCATTTAATTGTTTAAATCCACAAGAAATATGAGTGCGTATTTTCACTGGTTGTTGGCATGGAGGGAGAATACATCAATTTAATTGTTTAAATTCACAAGAAATATGAGTGTATGCATAGTAAAATGGTGAGCTTTTTTAGTTTTGTTTTATAACTAGATAGATAGATGATGTACACAATACAACAGTACAACAACCTTGTTTAATTTTTTTTAACATGAAAAGAGGATATCGAGTTGACAATGAAGTTATTGATATGAATATATTTAATAAGCTTAATTAAATTAATATTATGATTATAAAAAAAATAACAATAACAAAAACTAAATAAAAATCAATTACCAATAAAAAAATAAATATATACTAATGGGTGGAGGACGTTCACATTCTTTTTTTTTTATTTACATGGGGTGTCCGGACCAGCTTACGCGCACCACGACTAATCCCCACGGCCCACTGAATACCCTGCAAACCCAGTAGGCATGTAAGGCATCGCGAGGATGACAGACATGCACGCCAGGGCTGACGTTCACATTCTTTGAATGACCTATGTGGTGTTTATCGATGGCCAAACATTACTTTTCACAACTATATTAGAAGCGCCATGCTATTCTCTTCTTAATGGTCAAAAGTAAATGTATGATATATTAGCAGGTGGGCTTTGATTGATTCTTTTCTCTTCTTTCCTCTTCTCTTTCTTATAGTCTTGGATTTCATGTCAGCTCTTCTAAAAATCAAATGTATTGTGTTAGTTTGTATTTATATTAATTTATATTTTTTTTATTGTTATTTATTTTTCTGTTGATTTTTTTAAATTATTTTTTTAATTTTATTTTTTAATTTTTATATCCAAGCTAGTCTTCATTCTGCTTTTTTTCTTTTCTTTTCTTTGATTTTTTTCAATTTTATTCATTAGCTTTTTATATAATTCAATTTTTGTGTCCTATTTAGTCATTATTATTTTGATTGCTATTTTTACGTTTCTTATATACTTTTTTTTTTAATTTGATCCCTTATTATTATTTTTTATTTTATTTTTTAATAAATCATTGTTATTTTTATTGCTATTTGTTTTTTATTTAATGATTAAAAATTTTGCTTTATAATTTTTTTTTATTTTTTTATATAAAGTAATCTCGATCTCATGATCCAAGTTATGAGTTTTAAAAGATTAAGCTAGTTTAACTTTAATTTTTAGGTCATTTGTTTATTTTGTTTTTATTTTATTATTTGATATTGAGTTTTTGAGCTTTGAGCTTCATTGTTCTTTTAATTTTTTTATTATATTAGGTTATTCTGATTTTCTACCCTGAGTTATATGTTAGTTGAGTTAAATTGAGCTAATTTAAGTTTTTTTAATTAATATTTTTAATTTTTATCTTTCATCATTAGTTTGAGAGTTGATGTTTATTGTTTTATTTTTATTTTTTTTTACATGGACTTATTATAGTTTATGATCAAGTTGTGGATTCAACATGCTGACTTATAATAAGTTTTTTATTATTTTCTAGAATTAATTATTTTTTTCCAGTTTTTTTTATTATTGAATTTGTTGGTAATTAATTTTAGTTTTGCTTGAATTTAAAATAGTTTTTGATATTAAAATGTTGTTTGAGAAGTTGAAGATATTATCTTAGCCATCTTCTTAATTGATTCAGTGGTAAAAAGAATGGAGCTTCCGTGATGATTTTTCAATACAAGTTTCAATCCAAATAAATTATAAATTATGTATTAAAATAAAAAAAATATAAAATGCGTCAATCAAAATAGCTGATAATTTAAACTTGTTTGATAAATTGATGAAATTTATTTTTTAAATTATTTTTTATTTAAAAATATATTAAAATAATCTTAGTCATTGCAACTCAAGGTTATTAGATTAATCCCATTTTAAGTTCACGATCTAATGTTTGATATGTATTTTTATAGTTTTTCTCAATATTCTATACCTATATTTACCGTGCACGCAATGTAATACGTGGAACTCACCATATGCATATCCAGCATGGCCAAAATTGAAGTGTTCAAATGGCATCCGCAGATGCAACTGTGTTTAGCAATTTAATTGAAGCCTTTTTTTGTATCGGTAATCTTAAGCATTATTTGACATTGTGATTAAGGTGTTTTTTTAAGGGATTTTTGCAAAAAAAAATAAAAAAAATATTTTCAATACATGAATATCAAAAATTACTTTAAAAAAAATATCAATTTAATATTTTTTAAAACAAAAAAACCTTTTAAAAAATGTATTACCAAACATACACCATCTATTATGTATTTTCCAATTTGATAATAATAAATATTTTAGAGTCAATTTGAACATCAATCGATACTAAATTTGATTTCAAAACGATTTTAAAAATAAGTTTCTCATATTAATATAATCCATTTAATTTTTTTTTTCAGACACCAGTCTCAAAAGAACTCAAAAAATAAACATATCCATTCTCGGTCACTAATAAACTACACATTTAAATTTAAATTTAAATTTAAATGATGACTCTGTACATAGTGTTGTAGTCGCCTTATTTTAAAAATAATTAACAGCTACAGGAGTATATAGCGGTGTAAGTACGCGTTCTAGTGGTAGTTTGGTCGCAAAAAAGTAAAGCTCGGCAGTGTGAACAGCTACGGTTGAAACTTCCTCAACAAGATTGAGCTAGTCAATAAATACACAGCACATCGTACCTTTCCTCTCTCTTTCTCTGTCTCCGAAACCTTTAAGCCTCGCACCTTTAATCTTCTTTATAGTTTGCTGCATCGGTCCGTCCTTTTTGATTTTTCCATCACCTTTAGTTCCGCAACACTTTACAATGAGTTTCTTGAGGCCATCTGCATTGAATAATTTCTTTATAACATCCGCCACAGTACTAAAATGGATGCCATGCCAGAGCTGGGGGTTTCTTCGATGGCCTGGTCTTGATGGGTTGTTAAGACTTCTTGTTCTGGTGCTTTTGTGGTCTACTTTTTCAGAGCTTCGCTTCATCCCGTCGTCCTCCATGTACCCGACTCTTCGTGTTGGTGATCGTGTCATCATTGAAAAGGTTTATCATTATTAACATCATCCCTTGAACATCTATGCTCTGGTATCATGTGATAATTTTCGCTAGGGGTTGGTTTTAGTTTGCTGGCCTTTTACAGTGGCATTTAAATGGTATGTCGATATAATAATTACTTTTCATTTCCTTAAAATACTATCAGAGTGTTGCTTAACAAAGTTCAATTATCTGTCATATTTGCACAAGTGATCGGGCACTGCTACTTGAAATTGGAAAGATGAACGTATTTGCACCTCCCATTTCTTTTTTGCTTGATCAACTTTATGCATCCCATGTGACAAGTAGAATCTAGGGACACGTTTTATAAATCTGGGTTCTCTCATTTTTACCTTCCTGATCGGTTAAGAGAGAGAAAAAAGAAGAAGCTAGTTTTATTCCTCAATAAGCATTAAAGGTATATTTTTGTATCTCACTCACTCTACCTTTTAAAATACTGTAGTTATTGTGCGAGGTTCTCCAGGTGAAAAATTCCATCCTTTTTCTGGGAATATGTGTCCATCTATATTTTATAGATGACATTTCTTGTCAGTTTGCTGTTTACTTATTTCCACAATTTATCTGGCTAGTTTAGCTGGAGTGAGAAGACTTGATTGTTTCTATAGAGATTCTTTCCATAGTCTGAAAGGTGCTTTTAATTCCTTCTTTTCAAGTCCGCAGTGATGTAAGTTACACTAAAGTGTTTTCTCAAAATATATAGTTTGTTCCATCATTTTGAGAAAGTGATTTCTGTCAAAGATGAAATCTGCTTTCAATCGCAGCAAGTCATTTCAGTCCTCTGAAGTAGGTTTGAAGTGCTCCTTAGGTTGCAGAGGATTCCTCATTATGTTTCTATGTAGATTATAGTCCGATTGTTCACTCCAGATCATATTTAATTGCCTGTAAGAAGTGCGAGATTCGTGTAAAAGCAACCATGAGAGCAATCCTTGTCAAAAACAGATAGGTAGTCACCCTCGCAATGGATTAGCTCATTCACTGAATGGGTAACATCACTCTTGCACTGTAATTTGTAATTGCAAAATCCAAAGTTGTATTCGATTAGTCAGCCAACCTGATTTTCTAATGAAACATCGTTGAAGCAAGATAGGCAGGCGTGGCAATGTTTGAAGTCAGATTCTTGTAGAAGGTACTTAATTAGTTGACAGGGCTATTCTGAGTGGTTTTCCTTTGAAAAACAGTTTTGTAACTACCATTCACATGGTTATGTTCTTGTTACCATTGGGTGCTGGGGATCCAAATTTGATAGCCACTAACTCATCTACAAAAGACCTACAACTTTCTGAATTATACTTTGCTATATCTCCCTTTAATCAGACAATTTATCCAGCTTGTTGCTTTGTTAAGCTGGGGGTGTTTCTGTACCCTTTTCATCAACAAGGGAGCGTTCTATCCCATCCTTTAATGGGGCTGTATTTATGGAAGCTGTCTGTGAAGGCTGTGTCTGACCAGAAAGATTTGTTAGTTGAGGCTTGTATTTTCTTAGCGATAGTGTTAGGTTCATGTTCATGAAGAAACCTAGAGAAGTTTGGTCCCTAAATATCATGACATCTGCACTTCAGTTGCTAGATCCAATACATATTATTGAAGAATATTGAACTTCTACATGTGTTAGCAAACAGAAAGTCGTTTGCCATTTGATTAACAGTATTGGATGAATATAACAGTGTCATTGAATTGAGTAATGAATGGTACCAGGATGTTCACTTGCTGAATTGATCGCAACATTTATTGCAGCCAGTCGGAAAATTGTCAGTATAATCAAATAGCAATGTTTGCCAATGGTTCCATGGACGTGTTTTGATAACTGGGAAGTTATCGAGAGAATACTTGTCAGTTGAAAACCATTTTGCAACTCTGTGAGGAAGAATTCTTCAATCTTTGACAAATCTAGATGCACATGCTTTGCCATTTCTTGAACCTGATTGCAAATGTTGTTCTTTTGTATGTTGGATTCAATGGAATCATTTTTGTGCTCGATTTGGCATTTTACGCCTATTTTTATTTCTCTGAAAATGCTTTTTTAGGGTCTTAGTGTTA
The DNA here is from genome assembly GCA_015708895.1 of Populus ilicifolia. NCBI lineage: Eukaryota > Viridiplantae > Streptophyta > Magnoliopsida > Malpighiales > Salicaceae > Populus > Populus ilicifolia. Next base: position 1,390,814 of record SRLM01000024.1, read on the forward strand.
ACATCGTACACTTTGGGTTTTAACTAACCAGTGGCATTCCAAACTTCTCAGGCCTCATACTATCTCAAGGTGCTGGCTTTAAATGATATAGTTACATTCCGAGCTCCGAAACAGGTTTGTCTTCATGGTGTGAAATCCTCCAATTTCCATTTATATGGTTTTCATTTTATTAGGTGTATATATCTTGTTTTGCATTGTCTATGGCAGCTTGGAATCACAGGGGAAGATGTTTTCATAAAGAGAGTTGTTGCAAAGGCAGGAGACTTTGTTCAGGTAAGAAATTTTTCTTTCTTCCTTCCCCAGCAGTATGTAGGGAGGCATAAAATTGAACGTCTAATTAAGAATGGAATAAAGGTTTACTAGTTGTAGATTGGTTAAATCAGCATCCCATACTGTCATTTTGAACTTTCTTTTAATTGCTATTTGATTGATTATGAAAAGCAATTCTTTGTTACTGCTTGTTGGAAAAGTTTTTGTATCATTCAGCAGCTCATGGCTGCATGGTTTATGATCAATATACAAACTCAGATATAATCTAGCTCGAGATTCCATCCTTATTTCATGCTCTTATTTAAAATTTTAAGACGTAGAAGCTGTGCCTCTATTAATGTGGAACTCTTCCATGTTCTCTTCCAATACTTGCAGGTTCACCATGGATCGCTTTATGTCAATGGAATTGCCCAGACCGAAGACTTCCTAGTCGAGCGACCTGCATATACATCTAATTTAACTGTGCGCTTCATTACTCTTACCTTTTTATGTTTCTGTAATGTTGCATGCCTTGCAAGCATTTTTCAAGGCTAGCAAAATATGTCCATGAACCCCATTTTGGGGCTGAAAAAACTGAGCAAATGGCTCACAAGCTGGTAAAAATGCTCAAAACAAAACGTGCACATAGTTGTTTGATGAGGTGCATAAATGTCAACATGAAGACGCGTAGCCTAGTCAAATTAAAAGCTTGATGAATCCTAATTACTGGCAATTGGATCCACTATGAGCTTTAGATGGTATCCCACATGTTTGATCCCTTCTTTAAATGTTTCATATATCTAGAAATGGCTCACAAGCCGGTAAAAATGCTCAAAACAAAACATGCTCATTGTTGTTTGATGAGGTGCATAAATGTCAACATGAAGAAGCCCAGCCTAGTCAAATTAAAAGCTTGATGAATCCCAATTACTGGCCCTTGTATCCACTATGAGCTTTGGATGGTATCCCACATGTTTGATCCCTTCTTTAAATGTATCATTTTCTCTAGAAATGCTATGTTCTTGCTTTCTGCTAACTTTGCTCTTGTACTGGTTTGCAGTATGTGCCTGAAGGTCATGTTTATGTGCTGGGTGATAACCGTAATAACAGCTATGACTCCCATGTTTGGTAGTATTCTTGAGCCTCTTGTTGCTACATCTATATTTCATTAAGAAAATTTAAGAAGAAATTATCTTTAAGTTCCTCACATGTATTCCCAGCTTCACTTCCGAGGGACATGTATGCGATATTCAAGATTTTATAGTGTCCGTTGTAGGATTTTCTTGTTCACTAGAGTTAACACAAAAGGAATTGTCTTTTCCAAATTTAGCCACATTTAGGACGGCAGTACTCGTCTCTCATACCGATAACTGCCCGAATCAGGGTTTTATTTTTGGTTAACATCAGTGTTAGCTCGTTCTTTTGGTTTTGACATTGGTCTATGGCAGGGGACCCCTTCCTATAAAGAACGTCATTGGAAGATTTGTTACGCGTTGCTACAGGCCTTCAAACAAGTGACAGCATGATGATTGGAGATGCAGGAATCCCCCATGTCGTGGCAGATCCTATGAGCATAAACTAATATCTTGTTTTGCAATGCCTGGAGCTCCCTGCTGGATTCCCTTCTCGAAGACAAATTTATTCAGTGAATATCACAATAATTTTGTGTTCTTTATTCATTCATTGCTGTGTTTTCATGCTTGCAAGTGGTGTGCCAGAGGATGGGTCGTAATTTCTACTTCGTGTGGATGCTTTAGAGTAGAACAAGTACCTACGACTACATTCTTTAGATTTATTAAACTATGCATGAGCTTATTTGCAGCACGATGCTTCCAGCTGCTTTATATCACGTCAAACAAACAAGACAGGAAATCGGGAATGAGTGCTTCTATGCTCCATTCTAAAAGCAGTAGCAGCCTTTCAATTTGCTTCCTGGCTTGGAGATAAAGCACGTTCTAATCATTTTGTGCCCTGTTGCACACCTCGCACCCCTTCAAAATTTGGGTACTCGAATGTAAAGTAGGGTAAACTGTTTTTTAGCCCTTGCTGGTTCAGAAATGTTAAACTTGTGCCTTGTAGTTTAAGAATTTTTAACGTCCAGAACTATATTAATGATTTCGAGACTCTTTGTTTACAAGGTGGCGATTGTGTTTTGCTTAAAATGGAGGAGCCAAACATTTGATAAAGAAAAAAGCCGCATTGACTGTCCATGGGTTGTCCTATTATTAACCATGTTTGCAAAGCAAGGTTAGAAGCAGCAGCCAAGTGTTGCTTTCACATGCTTTTTGCTTGTTTCGGTAAATAATTGAGCTATTATTATTTTTTACGGGCTCTATCCATCATAAAAAATTGAAATCCATGGGGTGCTAGATAGATGTCAATGCCAAACAATCGCTAGTTTTCTTCTTATAAATGATGATTAGGAGATGTTTGGATTATCGTTAAATTATTGTTATTTTACTATTTTTCAAATAAAAATTAAATTAAAATTTTCATATATTAATATCAAAAACAAATTTTATAAAATAAAAAATATTATTTTGATATATTGTAAAACATAACTATCAATCCATTTGACCCAATAAAATAAAAAATAAATCCAATCTATCTGATCAAGTAAAATAAAATTAAAAAGTTATTTTTTATTTTTAATTGTGTTTTACTTAAACAAATTAATATTTAATATTATTCAATGACACTAATGATAAATTAGATGGAGATCGCAATCCCAATTTTATTCTTCATGATATTTTACTTAATGTTGTTGCGCGCTTAAAAAACTAAAAAAATTATAATCCTTGTCGGATGTATTTCATACGTGATAAAATTGTAGATAGTTTAATGGAGTAATAAAAAATATTTTATAAAAAATATTATTTATTTCATGATGTAATATTAGTGGTTAAATCTACAATATTTAAATTAAAAATTATTAATATATATTTTTTTAAAATTATTTTACAACCTCAGTTTGAAAAGCATTCTTAACCAAATATATTAAATTATTTTTTTGTTGAACTATAATTTTAACTAAATATATATATATATATATATGAATATCAAAACAACTTTAATTAAAAATATATTTTATAAAATAATTTTTTAAAATTATAATTTTAAAAACTATTATAATATCAAACACCCTCAATTTCAACTTCAAGTACATGGAGGGCCAAAATATAGTTTACCCTGTCAACTTCAAGTCCATTGACTAGTGATGCAAGTTACGGTGATAGAAATCGATTCCACTTGGATGGACGGTAAGCTTACTCGCTGGATGGGCATCGAAGTGCAAGTGATCCAATTATTTAGGTTTTTTAAGTGGTGACATTGCCAATCAAATTAAGGGCGAAGCTCCCCTCTTGCAGCTGTTCGGAAGGCAAGGAAGCAAGGGTGCTGCACTGCTACTGCCTCCTTGCATGGATTCTAATTCGGTAGGGAAAATTTGTAATTCATGCGGAGCTTCACCCACCAAGATGATGAATCCACACCTTCTCTTCCTGAGCCAAAAGTTGCCATATTAGGGAAACATTGTACGAGGTCTAGAGATCTAATTATTTAGTATCTTAAAAGGTAATAGATTGAATTCTCTGCTTTTAAGATTCGTTATATGTATAATGATTATCATCAGTTTCCAAGAATAGGAACTTTGCACTTTTTATGAATGTTTATCTATTTTATTTTATTAAATCAAAAGGTGATTGGCACGGTTTTTACTTTTATTTTTAAATGTTTTTTTGATAATATTTTTAACTTGAAAAAAAATATTTTTTATATTAAAAATAAAAAAAATATTTTTAATATATTTTCAAATAAAAAATTATTTTTAACACACTGCATTTCTTATCATAGTTTGTTGGGTATTGTAGTAGTTTTTATAAGTATGATTTAAAAAAATTAGTTTATAAAAAATATTTTTGGTTGATGTTGATTTAATATTTATATATATTTGGTTAAAATTGTGTTTGAAATTAAAATTAAAAAAAATAATTTAATGTATTTGATTAAAAATATTTTTAAAATTGAAGTTATAAAATAATTTAAAATATATATATATTAATATTGATGGTTTTTAATTGAAATATTATAGATTTAACTATTGTTATTATATTATAAAATAAATAATACTTTATATAAAATATTTTTTATTATTTCATTAAATAATCTATAATTTTATTATGTAGTGTCATTAAGTAATATTCAATACTATTTTTTTAATAAAATATAATTAAAAATAAAAATAAACTGGATCATACTTGATTTAATTTATTTTTAATTTTAAACAAAATCTAAATCGGGCAGAATAGTAGAGCCGTTCACATAAATAGTAAAGCATAACTATATTTTTCAGTGATTTCTCCATGCAAAAATTATCAAAATTGTACTTTTGTAAACCTGCAGCAAAGCTATAATTCATGGTAGATCCCACTAATAAAATTATATTTTCACTTAATCAAATAATGATATCTATAATTACGGATAAATCTCATCCACAGCTACACCACCTAGCAGCCACAGCTCCCAGGACCAAAACCAGCTTTCGAACATCTAATACACCAGCCATAAAGTTAGCCAGCGATATCCAAGCCTGCGAAAGGGTCCAAATAGTCATTACAATCGGACATAATCAACGAGCCCATCATATATATATATATATATATATATAGACACACACTATTCTCACGATTTCTTGCTTTATTGACCTTTATTACGTCGCGAGTTCAGATAACAATCACATGTGATAATAAATAAATAAATAATATCTACAAATTAAAATTAAAAAGTTGAAAAACAAAAGCAAATTAAAATATATAATTTGAAAAAACCAGATTTTTACTTTATTATATTTTTTAATTTTTTTTATTAAAACATTTTTTTATTCAAACAAACAAAGATAAAAATAGAAATACAATTAAATTGATTGAATAAAATTAAAAAAATAAGATATCTTTAATATTATAAGTATCTTTTGAAAGTAAGTTTTTTTTAAAAAAAAATAAATTTTATCCATATAAAATATAAAAAGAATTATAGATAAATTATAAAAACTCTTCAAATTTAAATGCACAATTAAAAAAATAATTGTTATTTAAAAAATTATTTAAATAAAATAAATGAAAAAAGGGATACTAATCTAAATATAAATTAATTTTTTTAGAGAAAATCCATAAAAAAAAACTATTAATTTTTTTTAAAAAAGAGAAAAGATAGTATTATATCTAACCTATTTTATTAGGGAGCTGAACTTCTTTTTTTTTGTTGTTGTGATTAGGATAAATAACATGTTTCTTAGCTGAAATCTTTTTGAAAAAAAAAATAATAATATATCTGTCTGATTTACTTAGATTTTAGCTACATTAGTGGTTAGAAAAATCAATATATTTTTTTTTATCTATAAAACACTTTAGAAGCTATAATAAACCCATTCATATCTAAACAAACTTAAGAAGTCATTTAAAAAATCAAAATCAATGCAAAACCAAAATTAAATCTAAACTCACATATATATTTTTTATAAATTTTAAATTTAAAAAAACACCTAACACGAAGTCTCTTTATCAAATAGAATTATTGGACAAAAATATTATTTATTCTAATGACCTAGACTGGTATCAATAATATTTGTTTTTGCTAAAATTTAACAACTTCTCTTAATTAGATTCCAAAAAATAACAAAAATAAATTATTATATCAAAATTATATTTAAAAAATATCGAGGTATCAAAGTTGCATCTTTTATGTTATTTTTGAAGTTTGAGGACCAAAATTTATTTTTTTCAAAAATCATGCACACCATCCATGTTTGGTGTTCTTTTCATCTTGATTCTTTTTTTTTTTAATCTCACTATTTTATAAAAAAATTAAAATTAATTAATCTTCAATTAAAACTAAATCATTAAAAATAAAATAAAATAATTTACATATTCAATAAAAAATAACATATCAAAGAATTAACTGTGCAGACCAACGCATTAAAAAAAAAATACTTATCTTTTAGAGTTATACTTCACTAAGTTCTGGGCTGTAGTGCCTCCCTACCAGTAAACCACCCACTTGGAAGGTGCGCCCATGGTCTTTTTTAACATCTCCGCTGGAGAGAAGTGCATTGTTACAATACTGCTCTTTTTTAAGACGTTTTAGGTGATGCTGGCCCATATCATCAACATGATTGGCCAGTTTAAGAGGTATAGTACCTCATGATCTTCAGTTAATCACTGGACTTCATAGATTTTGTTTCTAAAAACACACGCTTCTCTCGACAGAAATTGTATTCAGAGTATTCTTTAAGGCGCTCCACTCCACACCTTTTTTTAATCAATATGGAATATTGGTATAATCAATTTTTTGGCGAACTCAAGATTAAGAAATCTTTATAATTAAATTGTAATTCGTTCATGTGGGATAATTTTGTGGTTGATGAGCACCAAAACTTGCAGCAAATAGACACCCAAATCCAGTTCGAATCTCAAACGCTTACGGGCAATGTTCATGACAGCCTTAACTGTTACCAACATTTCATTTCCCATGTAAATAAATAGAAGCAGCTGTTAGCTATTTTTGTAAAATCCTAGTTTGATAACAAAATTTATAGGATTCATTACATAAAAACTTGTTTTTTTATATTATTAAATGTTTAATTTACACGATAAATTTTAAAAGTAGAAGCTACCACGTAAACAAACAATCTTGTCCTGCTAACATTTCTTTTATATATATAGATATATATATTTTTAAACCATGTTAGTTAGAATTATAAAAAAATATTTTAATATATTCACGGTGATATCAAAGACCACCCTTGCACTTAACCAAACAAAGAAAGAAATTCAAAGCGGTAAATTTGGACATAAAAGAAAAGGGGAGTTGGAGGTGTTTGCTAAGGGCATGGACAAAGCCCAGGCCCAAACCACCCAGAAGGAGGACATAGAGGTAGAGAAAGGAAAAACAGAAGGAAGAAATGAGAAACACGATGTTTATGTTTCACGAGGGTCAAGGTCTCCCCCACTTTATTTCAATTCCACCTGACCGCCTGAGAGATCTTCGCCGCACATACAGGTGAAATCAACACCGAGTCTGCTTGGCCGCCTCCACCAACAGAGACTCAAGCTGGACCCATTTTTATCTTTTCAATTTCCACTTCAATAGATAGCTGCAGTGGTGGAACTACAAGACAAGTAGACAGCCAATAAATGAAGATGTTAACGAATCTATTATTAGTGGTATTCTTGCAAGTTGCACTTTTTTTTCTTTTTTTTGGTGGTCTCAATGAGTCATTGAGAGATGAGTTAGACATGAGATTTATACCTAAAATAATAATAACGTGCCTTAATATCATTACCAAGTAACTATTTTTCATTGCAATCCATTCATTTTTTAAAAAGTTTTGAAATTCTTTGAAGCTTCTTTTAAGCTTCAAATTAAAAAAAGTTTAATTCCTAATAAAAAAATTAACTAACACAAGCGTTAACTCTTTTATTTAAAGGTTAAATACCAAAACCATTTAAGGCAGGACGTCTTTCAATTAAGGATAGAAAAAATATAATCGCTTCCTTGAATTCTATGTAAGATTTGGATGTGTGATACTCGTTAAACATGGGATTAACTCATCATTAAGATTACGTGGATACAACTTAATTAACAAAATAAGTTGAAAATAAACCTTAAAGAATTCTATTGATATCTTGATTTACATGTATGGCTCAACATTTTCAGTAATAAATATTAGACGTTTCATATTTAATTAATCCTTTAATATTCATTCTCGGACCCTCCCTCTCTTAAAACAAACTCAAATTTACAAAATAAAATAAAATAAAATTCGGTTGATTGTATTTATAACTTTACAAAACTAGTGTAAAAGTCACTCGACCATCGACATGACATGGGCTCACGTCTGCAATGTTAATAAATTCAAAATCATCATTGCTGATTTCCATAGGTACAAGAAAATAGAGGTTAGCGTGAATCTACGTCACTCCATAAAGATCAGCATGACGCAAGCAAAATGCACTTCATTGCCTCGGGTGTCTGATCAATCTCCTTCGTTACATGTTAATTACTGTTAGTATTTCAATATTTTATAATATATGTAAGGATATTTATATATTTTATAATATATACACAATTCACGTATATATATTTAACATTTATAACAGTACAGAGATATGGTTTTAAAAACCGATCTAATTATTGACCCGATTAAATGAACGAGTCACATGTTAGATAAATTGATCTAGGTCAATCTGAAAAATACCTATAAAAAAACACATAACTAGTTATAATGACAATCTCATTATTAATCATACATAATAGAAAAAAACTACTTAATTGATGTTACAAAAATTTAACAATGATATCACTATAATTTTCATTCAATGCAAAAATATTAATAATGTAATCGACACAATATATATTCAACACAATATACTGAATACAATGGAAGCGATGCTATCCGTGGAACTTTTATGAGATTTAGAATTTTTAATTTTCTTTCATTTCCTTTTTTTTTTTCTATTGAAGGGTTTCTTAGACCCTATTTTATTGTAATATTTAACTTAATTTCCTACAAAATGTTTCTCTTTTAAACTCTAACAGAATTACAAAAATGTTAGTATTGATCATTTGAGTTTAATTCCTGTCTTGGAAAATAAAAAATAGCTAGAGATACACAAGACTTAAACCTTACGATAATTTTTGTATCCTTATTTTTCTTAGAAAACATGCGCAGACAAAAAAAAGGATGTAGGCCATTGGGATATTTAATAAAAATATGCTTTCAAGATCACTGGATTTTGACATTGAAACGGCTTAAAGAACACCACGGATTCATTCGAACTAATACTACTCTGACAGTATTATTTTGTAAAACTAGCAGTCGACATTTTTATCCACAACTCCACATAACATGTATTGAATTTTTTTTAGGGTTTTCTTTTATATGAAAATGGCTAAAAATAGCTAGTAATATACTAAATCATGTGAGCTAAAAACCGTGGACAAAAACTAATCCATAAAGATCAAGATTCAAGCTTTAACCACGCAATCCGTAATTAATTGCTTTTGATCAAACGAGCAAAACCCAGAGTGCTTTCAATTTAACAATCCTTATGTCCATGAAATAAAGCACATGCATTTGACTAGATATGGGTTAGTTCACAGTCCTTGCACTCACACATACTCTTTTATGCTTCAAAATTTTCAAGGCTAACAGTGATACGAGACAAAAAAAAATAAAAATGAAAGAAAGAGTAATTGCAATACTAACCTAAAGAGGCAGCAGGTGCAGTAGGCTGGGATGCTGAGGTCGAAGGAACAGAAGAGACAGCGACAGGAAGTCCTCTGCTCCTCTGTCAAGACGTCCTCTGCGATTAGCTGGGTTTCAATTAGGTTTGCAAATTGTAATTGATGTTGCTTCGTTCTTCTTCAGTCTTCAGCGTTTTGGCCTTTTAAAAGGTCAAAACGAATTCGTTTAATGATTGACAATATTAAAAAAATGACCGGGTTTGACTAGGTCAACCAGTCCCCGGATCAATCTACCAGGTTGACCTGGTTTCTCTGGACCAATTTCCATCCAGGTTTTTGTCTCTATTTGGACTAGTCTCAAGCCCGGATTGGCCGGGCCAATCCACTAGATTGATTCAGATTTTAAAATACTAATATGAAAATATATTCTTTGTGTTTTTATTGTTTTCATTTTATCTTATTTTTTTTTATCTTTAAATAGTAATCAAGTATTTTATAAGAATATCTAAATCTTATAATTGTTTTTGATTGAGAGTGAGGAAATTATAATTATACGATCTATATAATTGTTTTTCAAGGCTTGTTCGTAATGATAAAAACATGAGAATGTTTTACTACAAAGCTATTAATTAAAGAGGGTTTGAAAATGTAGTTATATTTGTTTTTTTTAAAAATTATTTTTAAAATTAATATATCAAAATAATTTGAAAATATCAATAACATATTAATTTAAAAAAATTAATTTTTTTTATTTTTTTAAATAACAATAAATTAACTGTCATTCTTACTGCAACGTCATGAATTATGTTTAGTCATTGTAAAATATTATATATATATATATATATATATTTCAAATTCCTACTCAAATCTTGCTAGAAATATCACAAGGCTTTTTTGTGCGTCAAAGAATTAATAATTAGTCGATTGTTTTTATCATTCGAATCAAAACAATTTTTCACTGTCCAGTGGCCTCAATTTCAACATTAACCTGTAATAATGATTTTTTTAAAAAAAATGTAGGTAAGAAGACTTTTCTCTCATGAAAACTCTCTACCCTCTCTTCTTTTGACGACACGTGTGTTTTTGTTAACATAAAAAATAGGAAACTTTTCTTTATTATAGTCGAGAGAATTAATCAGCTTCTCTTGACTGCTAAAAAAAATAATATGAAGTGATTTTTCCTCAATTGAAATTAAATATCCTTATATTACCCATCAATTCTTTTAAAATAAATTGACATATTATTTCTTTTATTTTTCATCGAAACATTATTAGGTTTGGCTTAACTATCGACTCTTTTGGTTCAAAACCGAAAAGTGAAACATCCATTTTGCTCATCAAGGATGATGGAAGGAGGACCTTTTCCAAACAATAACTGATATGGTGTAGTAGAAGGGGGTGGTATGGAAGGCACAGGGTTAACAACACGACAGGAGATGCGTCGAGTAGCTTGCTCCAATATCATTACCACGTACATAATGCAACCCGATACTTCAAATTTATAGAAGATCGAAGCATGCATTATCAAGAATTGTTCGAATAAATATAGAAATAGACTTAGACTAAAATAATCACCGATTCCATCTACCAAACATGTTTATGAGCTTCACAGCCAGAGGTCCAAACACATCCATGATTAAAGGAAAGGTCTCCTTTTTACTTATTTTTATGTGAAAGACTGCATATAATGATTCATTGACCCCTTAATCACTTAGTAATATTATGTTTTCATGACTGTTTATTTTTATATTTTAAAATTATTTAAAAAGAATTAAAATTAAATTTTTTTTATTTTAAATTAATCTCTTTTTAGTGTTTTTAAATTATTTTGATGTGCTGATATCAAAAATAATTTTTTAAAAATAAAAAAAATTATTAACATATAATTTAATATAAACAAATATTTTAAAAATAATCCCAACTATATTATTAAACAACCTCTTAATCAAAGTTAAATTTGACGCACTAAAATTTAACGTAGAAAAATCATGAAAAATTCAAGAATTTATTAAAAAAATTATTATTGCTGTTCGATATTATAATAGTAATAGTATTTGTGTGGTTATAATTTTAAAAATATTTTTTAAAGAAATAAAAAATTATAATTCTTTTTAACTAAAACTTTAAACATTTTCAGTTTAAACTTGTGTTATGTATCAATTAATTAAAGAATTATGACGAATCACAGACAGCATCAACAAAACAAAGGAAGCCTTAATCATTAGCGCTCATATCTTTACAAATTCCCTCCAAAAAGGAGGGCATGTCAATCTTTGCCATGTCAGCGCCCCATGTGCTTCCATAAGCAATCACATCATCCCTTTATGTGTGTGTTGGGGGGGGGGGGGANGGGGTAAATGTTAGAAAAACATCTTAGGAGGCTTAGTTGTGCAATTTATAACTTAATCTATATTATTTAGCTTGCACATTCAAAAAAATTAGGATTTTTTTTAATAATGAATTACTCATATGAAACATTTATTCAACTATCATATTAATATTTGATGAAGATTAAAATCTCACCATCATGCATATGTTTCCTACCAAGGCCACATGCATGGTTTGTGCGAAAATGATATTTCCTCGCACATCAATACATATTTTTGATATTTAAAATCCTAAGAATTAACTTAGCATATGCGTAAGGTGAGTAAATCAAAATGAGAAACAAAATTAATGAGGACTCAATTGAGATAAAACTTATAGTTTTGGAACTAATTTACTATTTTCCCCACATGAATAATAAAAAAAAATATGACCGTATTTAAAAAACGTGTCAAGTGATGGCTGAGAAAGTGCTGGTTATTGAAGTTGGTAGTGCCATGGTGGTGATAGATAAGTGGTCGCAAGAGATTTGCGATCTTATTAATTAAATAAAAAGAAATCAAATTATCCAGTTTTTTTAAAAAAGACAGCTGTGAAGTCTCACTTCTTCTGTATTGTGGGATCCCCAGGACAGAAGGCCCAGGGCGTAGAATCCGCGTTGAAGCTTAGGATTGTACGAGTTTATAATACTTTTTATATTTTAAAAAAATATATATTTTTTTAATTTTTATTTTTTTTATATTAATATTAAAAATATTTTTTAAAAAAATTATTTTAATATATTTCTAAAAAAAATATTTTCAAAAATAATATTACAAGCATAACCCTTCCAAACACGCCTCAATGATCACGTATGCCAGGGAGTCATCTATAAATACCCACCCTCTTGCATTCCATTCCATTCCATTCCATTCCACTCTACCCTTTTTAATTAATTACGAAGTTAAGAGTACTGTCCTTGTTTCGCTCTGTCTCTCGTACACAAACACAACTCTATTCTAAAATTCTGCTACTGCTACCTCTCAGTTATATCAGAAATATGAACACGAGCCTAAGGAATCACCAAGTTCTCGATATCTCCATTGACACGGATCAACAAGGTGGCTCCAAGTGGTTTGATGACGATGGCCGTCTCAAGCGAACTGGTATTTCACAACTTCTTTACGTTATATTTTTTTCCCGTTTGCTATGATTAAGTAAGAGTTCCAAGAAAATATAAGTATAAAAAAACTTATATATATTCTGTTCAACTTCAATTGTTTCCAGGGACCGTATGGACTGCAAGTGCTCACATCATAACAGCCGTTATCGGGTCTGGTGTTCTCTCCTTGGCCTGGGCTATAGGTCAGCTTGGATGGATCGCTGGACCTGCTGTCATGTTTTTGTTCTCTTTTGTCACTTGCTATACTTCGACTCTGCTCTCTGCCTGCTACCGCTCTGGTGATAATATTACCGGCAAGAGAAACTACACATACATGGATGCTGTTCGGTCGAATCTTGGTAACTAACCAGTCCTGCTACCACACACACACACACACATATATAAAAGCTACTAAATATATACAGATATTGTGCTTGATATTTAAAAAAAAATATAATTTCTTGATAATATGTTTTTTTTTTCTCAGGTGGTGTTAAGGTCAAGATATGTGGATTTGTTCAGTATCTGAATCTTTTTGGAGTTGCCATTGGCTACACAATTGCATCATCTATAAGCATGATGTAACCTTTCACTTTCAAGTCAACAAAAACTCAAATTTTTTCTTTGTTCTTACTTGTAATCGCTAATCATGCCTCGATATATTATGAATTCTTTGGGCTAATGATCCTCTTCCTTTCTACACTTACAGGGCAATAAAGAGGTCAAATTGTTTTTACAAGAGTGGTGGAAAAAATCCATGCCGTATGAATGCCAATCCATATATGATAGGGTTTGGCATAGCTGAGATACTTTTGTCTCAAATTCCTGGATTTGATCAGTTACACTGGCTCTCTCTTGTCGCTGCAGTCATGTCCTTCACGTATTCATCAATTGGTCTAGGCCTTGGCATTGGTAAAGTTATAGAAAATGGAAAAATCAGTGGAAGTCTAACTGGAATAAGCGTTGGCACCGTGGCTCGAACCCAAAAGATATGGAAGAGCTTCCAAGCACTCGGTGACATTGCTTTTGCCTATTCTTTCTCCATGATCCTCGTTGAAATTCAGGTGCTCGCTAACATTATACATATACATATACATATACACATACATACATACATACATACATACATACATACATACATACATATATATATATATATATCTGGCAGCTTACTCATTTCACTTGCTAACATTATATATATAGGATATGGTGGATAATTTCTCTTAGAATTTAAACTAACCTACAAGGTTTGTATCATAATCAACAGGACACAATCAAATCCCCACCATCAGAAGCCAAGACAATGAAGAAGGCAACTCTAATAAGTGTTGTAGTCACAACCCTTTTTTACATGTTCTGTGGCTGCTTTGGCTATGCTGCTTTTGGAGACTTGTCCCCTGGAAACCTCCTTACTGGATTTGGCTTTTATAACCCATACTGGCTGCTTGATATTGCCAATACTGCCATAGTGATTCACCTTGTTGGCGCATACCAGGTCTACTGCCAACCTCTCTATGCTTTCATCGAAAAAGAAGCAGCTCAAAGATTCCCAGATAGTGAATTCATTACGAAAGACATCAAAATCCCGATTCCTGGTTTCCGGCCCTACAATCTCAATCTCTTTAGAATGATTTGGAGGACCCTCTTTGTGGTCCTCACCACTGTGATTTCAATGCTCCTTCCTTTCTTTAATGACATAGTTGGTTTACTTGGGGCTTTGGGATTTTGGCCATTGACTGTTTACTTCCCTGTGGAGATGTATATTGTACAAAAGAAGATACCAAAGTGGAGCACAAGATGGCTCTGCCTGCAGATCCTAAGTGTTGCTTGCCTCATCATCACTATGGCTGCCGCTGCTGGCTCTGTTGCTGGAATTGTCGGCGATCTCATGTCGATCAAACCCTTCCAGACCAGTTACTAAATCAGTGCAATATCAGCAGTCAATAATGGCCAATTAGAAGACAAAAGGTTTACATTATAAGGGAAGCTAAACCTCGAAGCTGCGATTTACTTTGCAAGACTAAGATCTTAATTAGGAGGGTTAGCAGTGCTTTATAGAAGTTTCAACTGTAACCTCTACGATGTATCGTGCTCGGTTACGCAATTTCAGATTTTTTGTTTGTTTTCCTAAGTAGGGACCAAGTTTCCTGAACCCAAGGAATATTGTGGGATGTTTCTACTGAGAAAATTACTTGCCAAAGCCTCATGGTTTGTTTAGAATTGCTCCTTCCTCGTTCATTAATACGATCTTGGCATTTGAAGTTGAAAATATTTGCTTGGCGAGAGGCTAAGGTTAATCAGTACTCCCTGGTGGAAAATTTAATTTGATGATCTACGCCACCGAGTTCCAAAGATTTCGTTACAGCTTGAGTAAAAGGAACTGATCAAGAGCTGTGATGAATGGGTGCAAACATTAATGAATTTGTGAAACATTTTCTGTTTTCTATTTTTTGAAAACTATGCGAATTTGTTGTTTTAGTGTGACCATGTAACCTCGTATATATATTTGAGAATTTAAGGATATTTTTATTCCATAAGAGTATGTGTTTTTACATGATCAATGCCAGTGTGGTGATTTATAAATCACCGCAGCATACAAGTTTTACTTCATAAGAGTTTGTATCTTTACATGATCAAATACTAGTGTCGTGGTTATAAATCACTGCAATATCTCCATCAATGGGCTAAGGTTCAGCAGAGCTTTTAGAGCTTCAAACGGCCTTATAGATGTTTGGTTCTCAAAATTTCAATGTGGGATATGAAGTTTTCAAAAATGTGTTTTTACACAACATGAAAAATGTTATCTAAGCTTAGATGGTAAAAATAAATCATAAAATTATAAGTAACTAGGAATTAATGGCAAGAACTTGAAAATTAATAAATAACATCAAACTTATTAACTCAAATTGTTAGGTTAAAAATAAAAGGGGATTTGCTAATCTGCTTTTTTTTTAACATAAAAATATGCTTAATTGTTTGGTTTTCAAGATCCAAACTCCTAAGCAATAATGAAATATTATGAAATGAATCAAGAATGACTAGAAACAAAGATTCAATTTTATCTAACCAATCATGATTTCATTTAGGAATCGATAGCATAAACTTGTTATCTAAATGCACACAATATCATAGAAACAAAAAATAAAAAAATAAAAAATTAATAAAAAAATATAATAGATGATACATACTTGACTTCATGTTTCATAGTAGGATGAGTATACTTAGCGGCCTTCACTTTGACTATGACTACTCGTTTCTTCAAATCAACAAGAGCGGGAGCCACCACATCTAACTATATATATAATAATTTAATAATACAGTAAGCAACATCGCCGATTAAAAGGAAAAAAAAACCTAAATTTCATCGATTTGAGCAAAAAAATTATGATGGAGCAAAATTGAATATTTATAAAAATGAGATCAAATCACAATAATATCTAGTAAGGCTTTTCGTTGATGAACAAAAAAAATAGAAAAGAAAATAAATCCTTTGCAATCATTTCTTTATAGAACCAAAAAGAATTATAAGAAGATGAAAGATAAAAGATTGATTAGAACAATATGTACCCTCAGAGAAAACTAGGGTTTGACCATTGAGATGTTGTAGGCTTCCAGCACCTTGATGCATAAGTGATTGTGATACGATATCCTGATATTTAATTTTATATCGACTAGGATTTTGTTTGGTTTAATCGAGGGAGAAAGAGAGTTTATTGGGGTAGTATTTATATTTCATGTAAAATTAACCATAAAATCATGTTTTTACTAATTTTACATTATTTTAGTTGATTTTTATTATTTTATTTTTATTTTTACATGATTTTCTATAATAACCATATGTTGACTCGTAAAATCAGACATTTTAATGAGTCAACTTGTAATTTTAACAACCTGGTATCGGATCTTTGTAAATCTTATTCTAAAAAATAAAAAGCCAAAAATCTCCAAATATGGAGCTTATTGGCTTTTTGGATGAAATCTTGTTTAATAATGTGTTTTATTATATATAAAACTATGTAGTAAATATTGAATAATGAAATAAAAAAATTAAAATTAAAAAGGATTAAAAAAATAACAAAAAAAGGATTAAATTGAATATAAAAATAAAATGACAAAACTCCTTGTAAATTTGGATAGATCAATATAAAGTTGAAGAAGGGAAGAAACAAAATAAGAAGGAGAAAAAAGAAAAGGCCTTTAAAGTATGCAGGAGTGAGCAAAAAAAATTAAAAAATCAATTAAACTGAGAAAAAAATAATCTAAAAACGATTAGAATTTTGAAAAATCTAATTGGTTCGGTTCGATTTTATAAACTCAAAATCAAAAAAATCAAGTTTAACTATAAAAAACAGAGCCAAACAAAAAAAATTCAAACCAAACCGATTTAAATAATTTTTTTTAAATAATCGAGTCAAACCAAAACTAATAGATTTAAACTAATTTTAATTTTTAACAAAACCAATTTTAATTATTTTTTCTTATAAAAATTAAAACAATTAAAAAATAATCACTCACACTTTGAAGTCTTACTATAGCTCACTAGAAAGCTCTTGTCACATTGCTTTAACACCACCAATGATGGTGATTTGCAGCCACGGGAGGAAGCCTCATGTGCCTCTAGAATGAGACAATTTCTTGCACATTCTGGCGTATGGGTTACAAGAGGCAACCAACTCACCATATTTTTTTAGCTTCAATTTCGGTCTCTTAACATTTAATTATTTTACATTACCAAAATCTTATTTTATTTTACCAAACAAAACATTAACCAAATGTAGAAAATTTTCTCTTGATATTGTGTGAACCTCCTACCAAGAAAAAAAAACTATTAAGTTAAATCTCTAATAAAAACAATGTGAAATAATCAAATTAAAAAAAAAAAGATGAGAGTCAAAAAAAGAGTGAGCTTTTCCCTTTACTATTCAAATCAATTTCTAATGTTAACAAAAAAAGAGAATGAACATTTGTTTAAACTTTAAATTTAGTTTTCAAAGTTTTAATTATTTTAAAATAATGAAACGAAGCATTAATTAAGTGACAAGATATTTTCTTGATATCATCATTATATCCTTATATGCATATATAAAAATAAATTATTAATTTTTATCCAAAATTAACTCAATATTAAAAAAATAAAATATTAAAATTGAAAAAAAAGGGGCCAAACACTGTGTGAATCCAAACTGTTTTGTCTCATAAGTTTCAATACATTATTGATGGCTCCTAGGTTTTTTTTAATAAATAATATTGATATAAATATGCGTTTAAGTATATATTTAATCAAATATTTCTGTGTTCTCCAATGTTTCAAAAGTCTCACCACTATAATTAAAATCTCCTTTCCCGGCAATCACAACTTAACTTTAATCTAAACACAAACCAAGTCTTAATGCACTTGAGTTCAATTACTCTTTTAGTGTAAATATACCAAGTGCACATATAGTGCTTGGCCTCCTTGGGTCCTCTCACAGGCTTGCTATCTTCATCTTCAAAAAGTTCCCTATAATTAACCATGGAGGCTACACTATTTCACAGGCTCAATACCTTCTAACTCAATTAGGATCTACTTTGCAAGCTATTGACAACGTACATTATTTGAAAATAAGTGTTGGGATTACTTCATATTGAATAAACAGAAGAACATTGAAAACGAGCCATTTACTATAAAATCTAATTAAATATTTAAGATGCAACTTAAATTCAATAATCAAATCTTACAATAGCATGATCTTTTGTGAGAAAGTATTCATTGTAGCACAACAAATCCACTATGAAAGTATCAAATCTAGTTATGTGGAGGAAAGATTTGAGATTATCAGAAACAAATACATTAACAAAAGAAGAATTAGCTGCGCCCCATGATGCCAGCTCTTGATTTTAATAGAAGAGAACACTGTAAATGAATGAAAGAAAAGGCAGGAAGAAACCCTGCCTTCTCAGGTGACACAATGGATGGAATCCAAGTTTACTAATCAAGATTAATGTAGATCAATGTGATCATGATTACAACATGAGAAATTAAGGCAACAACGTGATGGCAAAAAAAAATAAAAATCTCCAACTTGAATGGATGGTAAGCTTTGTACCAACATATAGCAATCAAGTGTCGCGATTTCTTAGATATTTTAATCGGTGTCACTGCTGTCATCTCCATCTTGTAGGTGCCAAGGACTATATATGGCCACTCTAACCTTTTTGGAAGGTAAGGATACAACTTGTTTGGATTCTAATTAGAGAGGGAAAGATTTGAAACTCATTGATATCTTCTCTTACCAATCCAAACCTTTCGCCCCTTCCCACTTCCAAAGTTAGCTTATAAAGTGAAGCCAAAAGAAACCGAATTTTTCCACTTCGGAGAGATGATATTGATAATCATTAACAAAATTCCAGAACTTGGATCCCCTTGTAGACTCTTCTGTTCGTAAAGTTTTTTTTTTTCGTTTCACCTTTCCAGACCAAGACCAGCTCTAAGGTTATTTTAATTTATATTTTAAAAAAATGATAAAATTAAAAGAAAAAAAAGACCAAAATAAGAAAAACAAGTAAAATGGATGGTAATTTTAAAGTTTGCATAGAAAAAATCATTTTTATACATACATTCTCAATTCCTAAAAAAATTTAAAATTTAATTTTGAAACATAACTTTATTTTTTTATTTCTTGTTAGAGAGAAAAGAAAGAGAGGTTAGTGGATTTCGGTGGTAGAAAAAAAAAAGTTACTCTTGACAATGAATTTGATGAAAACAAATCGATTTTGATATCTAGCAGTTTCTCTCGAGAGGGAAAGTTTGGCTTGTGTGCTATATCTCCTTGAAATGGTTTGAAAAAATAGATCTCATTTTAATTTTTTTGGGGGTTGTTGTTAGTTTTTCATTTTTTTTTTGTTTTTTTAAGGCATTAAGGGATTTATGTGGATATTTAAATTATTTTGGAGGTGCTTTTTTTATATCAAACTATGGGCGAAAAATTAATTCGTTTTTGAGATTGAAAAACTCTAGCCCTCATTTCTAACGACTTGAAAGCCACTGAAAATTGAAGATGCAGACAACGCATTATATGTATTGGTTATAAAAATAATTTGTTGGGTAGCAAAAAAATAATAATTAATGAATTGGAGTACGAAAATGTTCTTGCTTTGAGCTCAAGAATTAGTCCACTATACTAAGAGTCATGGGCTCCTTTTAAAGAATTTACTTAAAAAAATCAAAATGAAAGAATTAATTTACTTTTAAAAAAAGCTATTTTGATTCTAGAAGAGGAAAATCGTATTGGGTTTTAAAAAAATTCCTTTGCTTTATATATATATATATTATTATAAACAAATTATTAGAGACAAATTAGGAATTGAAATCTTAACAATCCATTTCGCATATCGGGATTGAATGGAATTCGAGAAAGAAGAAATATGCTTTCCATTGCTCTCAATCACAATAGGCAGGCCCATGTTTCTCCCATAATATCTTTCAGTGTACAAAAGGCATCAAATCACCCTATCGCTATACCTTGTCTTATCCCTTTGCTCCATGTTTCCTCCACTTCATTTCTTATTTTGAGTACTTATCGTCCTGGACATGTAGTTGATTTTTCACCGTCCTTGGATCTCGTTCTGCCAATAATCTATGTCAACTAGTTTGGATGGGTAATGCGCTACAGGCTCAGGAGCTCCAAGTGGTGATGTGCTTTATTGCTATATCCCTTTCCAAACTGAGAAAAGCCAGTTGCCGAAGCATCCTTCAGTGTTCACACATGCCCCGTTGTATCTTGTCACGTACTGTGGAGTGTGGACTTGTAGTTGGAATTCATGGACGTCCATTTTCCTCTCTTACGCCAACCAGAAGAAAAACAATAGATATAGATAGATAGATATTAATGGATGCTAATCTTTTCCTTTAAAACAAGACAATGTCTCTTCAGGGAAAAAAAAGAAAAGAAAGGAAGCTCCACAGGAGACAAATTTAGGTGTCTATTTTATCTTTGCACCGTGGAACCACAAGCTAACAAATACTGACCCGGAAAAGAAACGACAAGAGAAACATGGTGGCCATGCTTCATAATCCCAATAGTTAGCTGATCAGATTGGATTAGAATAGATAGGTCTCCTCCCCCGCTCCCACTCTCCACTTCTCCAACCAGCAGGCTCCAGTCGCCGCGGCAACAAGTGAGCCAACCCCGTGTCTCCCCCTCCCTCGCCACCCCTGGCGCACCACACACGAGTTTGTCATTGTTAAAAATATGATTGTCAAAAAGACATACAGTCTCGAATTTCCTCTTTTCCGAGCGTTCCTAAATGGAAGTCGGTGGTGTGTGATAAAAGGACTATGCAATCAACAAGTTGAAAGTAGATAAAACAAAAGGAACAAGTTGCATTTTCCTCATTAATTTCTTGCATTAATATCACTGTCAACGAGAGATTGCTGAGATGCGGAAAAAATTGAGCATTCATAATTGAAGGCTGTAGTTGACTGGCGAATCGCATACTTCCCTTATAGTCTTTAAACATGGGACCCTCGGCCCCGAAACCTGTGCCAGAAGTTGACTCCCTCTTCACCATTCAATGAGGACCGATTACAATGGACAGCTCTTATTATCCTTCTACAGACCATGGTTAAACTACTACAGAGTTTTTCAAAAATAAAATATATAAAAAATGCTAACCTCTTTTTAATGCTAGCTTTTTTCACCGTCTAATTCTTGGCAGTGAAAACTTTCAGCTCCGGACGGCTGAGATAATTTAATGCAAACTCTTTCTTATTTTTGGAAGCCTTCCATATTTTTCTTGAGAAAATCGAAGACTTGCGTCTTATCATGACGTTACTTTATTACCGAGTTAAGAGGAGTATTTATTAGATGCCTGTCATATCTATCACAAGACTTGTAAAAAAAAATAACAATTTCATCATAAAGGATGGATTTTTTGTTTTCAGGTGAGGCGATACATATTCCCGATCAGTCATAATGCATTTATTAGACAATTGTGGCGGCATACAGCATGAAGTACACGTATGTTTCTTCAAGTACGTCGTGCAGGCAATCCTAAATTCCTATTTGATTGCAATTTTCAGCATAAATTATCTTACCCCGTGGTACCTAAAAGCATCTAGTCTCCAATGTATTTCTCCAACTTGAAGGATTGTTCTCATTCCATTTTTGTCCTTGTTTTCTCACCAAACATGTTAAAAATCTATTCCTGAGCAGATATAATTGATTCCAATATAGTTTTTATACTATTCAAAGTGATTTCTGGTGGCTTGATGACCGTCTAAATTAGGTCTGCACTTATTTATGTTTTTTTTCTTGAAAAAAATTGTTGGTTCATGTTAAATGTTGACTGTGTGCGAGCTGCCTATCCCTCGTCGATGGTTTACCAATTTAATATGGCCCTCGGTCGTCAAGAATCCCTAATTGATTAGCTTCTCTAAGAAAACACCAGACTTGTTAATTAAAAACTCAATATGTATTGCATTTATGCCAATCGATCAGATCCCAAGATAAACAGCAGAACTTTTGACAAAATAGCACACGGCGAGTTGGTAACACTTCCTTTTCAAAATTTTCTGCCGGTGTTGATTTTTCAATGAACCTAATGGATCCCACCTGAGCTATGGAACAAACCCTCGATGTCTGTTGCTCTTTCTGTGGTCTGAAAATTATTAGATGGTCTGTTGTCTTTCCTGTAGCATGAGAGTAGAACCTACCATAATGAATAGCTATCCAGAATCTCAGCACTTAGTTTTTTCTTTTAACAGAAAAAACGTACAAGTTGCAGCTGCGAGATGCCCATTATTTGATTGGAACGTCTACCGTTCTTTTGGTCGCTGGTTAACTATACTGTAAAATGGACTACTCTTTCCTCTCCACCCCCTCCCGAGTAAAAGCATTGAAGACTTTTATGAACGTTTGAACTATACATATTCGCCAAATTGTTTCTTCCAATTCTTGTTTACTTCCTAACGGGTTGCATAATCAAGCACGACACTGATATTAATTATTGCCTGCCGTCCTTTAATTCATTCATAACCTGCAGTCCTAACTGAGTTAGCCATGTTTTAGCGTTAACTTACAAATTAGGAGCCCTAGACCCGACTATTAAATTATGTAGCTTGACTCAATCCGGTGCAGGAAGAGTCAATTTGTGATGTAAGCTTTGCACTTTTTGCCTTCCAAAGGTCAACAAATCGAAACACGAGAGCTCGAAAGGTCAACACAATCAGATTCCCAGATAAATGAAAATTGCAGGGTACACGGCACATTGGGCTCTTATGCGGTCAGTACCTATCACCTCAGTCTTGGTCAAAGCAAGGAGCGATTTCTTCAACTCTCATCCGTGTGCTTGTGCCTCTGGCAAGCTAAAAATTGAAGTATTATGATTGTGGGGGGTCGACATTTATCCATTAATTATAAAAATGCAGGTCCATTTAAGTCATCCTTGATGGGGATTTTATTAATCAGATTCTCTACTTATGAACCCGCAGTTATTAACTCAGCGGAGCTTATATTTCACATGTTTTTCTATAAAAAGTGATTATACGAAAAATATTTTGAGCGGATTTTTTTTCTTGAAATTCATTTTAAAAAAGAGAGCTGGATGCTACACTGTCGTTATAGATTATAATCAACCAACAGAGTCTTTACAACAAGATATTTCTACTCAAATATACAGATTGGCCCATGGCATAGCATTTTTGTCCTCGCTACTAGCACTGAAAGCTAGTTCACGTATTTTTGTGAGCACATGGGCTTGGCCAGGTATCAACAGCCATGTCAGTGGAGGGACGAAAAGAAGTGGATATAGACGTTCGTCTATTATCTATATCTCATAAGAATATTAATATTACATGACAGCGAAGTTATCCCAAGAACAATTTATACTGCCCATCAAACTTATTTCATTATCTGATTTAGAAATAAGAATATGTGAGATCGATGGGGTGTGTATTTATGATTATTTTTTAAATAATTTTTTATATTAAAATATATGATAATAATATATTTTTATTTTTAAAAAATTATTCTTAATATCTGCACATCAAAATAATTTAAAAGTATTAAAAATATATTAATTTGAAGTAAATTAAAAAATAATAAATTTTTAAAATATAAAAATAAACATAGAGGTGGGATGGGCATGGATTTTGAATAATTCTATGATTGCTTTCACGTTGCTTTCTTAAAAGCAACCTTCAATAAATGTTTACTTCTTTTTTAGTTTGAATTCGATGAATAACGGTAAAAATACGTGTAGTTAAAGAGCTTGCATGTGATACACCGGTTAGTAAAGTAGTAAATAGCTCCTCGATACAATCACGTATTTCAGACAAAACGATACTACTTATTTTCGTTTGATTTAATTCTTGAGAAAATTATTGACAGATCAACTGTTGTCCCATCTACTAAATGCTCAGCTGTGCAACTTGCGAAGCCAAATACACCGTTGGGAAGAGTGCTTCTGCCTTTATCGGGATGCATACGTCTATATCCCTAAAGGTTTGCATGAGACTTTTCTTGATGTTATTTGTGAACCCAGCAAGGCAAGGTGAATTTTTTAATGCGAGAATCTTGACACAGTGGGAGGGAGGAAATAAACAAGGTGGGTATTTCTCCCAAAAAGTCACGGCTTATGTGGGTAATCGGCAGAGTAATTTGTCACCTAACACCTATAAAAAGAATTCCTCTAGCTTAGAAAAATGTCTCATATAATTGATGAGAGATACACAGGTCATCCTCAATATGCTGGAAGATATCTCCATGGTTCACCAGTCTGGAATTCTTCTCTCTGTTTTCTTTGAAAAAGATATGCTTATAACACTCTTCCGATTCCCAAAAAAGACACCGATCAAACCATTCCCTTAAATAAGTTCTTTTTTTCCCATGATAAGTAATATTCTCATCCAAAGAATTCCATTCGTGGGTGCTTCAGAGGCGCATTCAAGGGAATCGGGACAGATACCGGCAAGTATATGTTTGCTTTTGGAGAAGGAGAGTGAGCAGGGCCACTCTCTACCTTCCAAGATGAATAAATTGTAGTCAAACAATTCAGCTGTGCTGGAAGGTCTTTTGGCTGATGTGAGGTTGGTTTGACACTTGTTTTGTTCCTCTCTTAGTCCATACCTAACCGAAGTTCAATATACCAGTCACTTTGCTACCAAGAAAATAAAGAAAAACTCAACAGCATTCATACAAACAATTTTATTTTTTAAAAATTATTTTTTATATTAACACATCAAAATAATATAAATATATATATATTTTTTAAAATGTGATTCAACCATGTTCGCAAGAACCACAACCACTGACTTAGAATGCTTTTATTACATACACACACGTATATAGCTAGGCGGCAATTATTGGTAAAGGATACAGGAAACTTCATTTTCATTTCACATTTAGTTCTTCCCTTACGGTATCATTGTATACTACAGCACCGAACTAATCCATCCTTAATCAATTCTCTATCACGATAAATTGGACTTATTTGTTGAGAAGTCAACTTGCTCCTTCACTGTAGATTGTGGCGTCTCAAGGATGAACGACAGAAGGCTTCATCATGGCCAAGAGGACGAGCCTTTGCTTCAAATTTTAAATTTCTCTGAAAAAAGATTAATAATTAAGGACAACCAAAATAGCTGACACTCTTGTTGTCTTAACTTACGAATGTGTATGAGAGAAACGATGTGGCATGCGGTCACCAATGATCTCTTGCTTAATTGGAGTTATAATTTGCCCAATCCTAATACAAAAATATTTTTGAGATGTGATGTAACACCAATAAGATTTTGATCAACTAAGTTAAAATATTATTTTCATTATAAATTATATAATAATACTTATTTTTTGGTTGAGTCCGAGCCCGAGCCTTATCTGATTTTGGCACAATGTACATATATTAATAAATATCTTTATAAGTATCTAAAATATTTATATCAAATGCCTTACAACTTATATATTTATGAGTTATTTATCTTAAAAAAATGTATATAAACATATATCTCTAGAGCATAAATAAAGTCAGAAGATCAAAGCTCATATCTCTGTACAATACAAGACTCATTACAAATCTACCATAATACAAGGCTTAAAAGGCACATTCAAGTCTACCCCTTCTTCTTGTTAACTGTACAAGTACTATGTTGATTTAAATATTGAGTCTTTTTCTTGCACGTATTACCGGCCTCACTAATTCCTCCGAATTCAATTTTAACAGCTTATGAAAAACGCCCTCCTGGGAATTTTTTCCAGCGTAGCTAGTTTTATGCGGTGCACCGGCATACATATGTTGATGGACTTGAATTTGTCATCTTCTGTCCCAAATCATCTTTTTCTTTGATTCCTCTGCGCACAATACTGCCGTGGTCAAAGCTTCAAGTTCATGTTTTTATTGTGGTTTTCGTCTATGCGATCACTACAAAGACGCCTAGGTAGAAAGAGTTGCTTCGATTGATCCATGTCACATCAAAATCAAATCGTTAACACACATAGCTTTTGGGATTAAATATCAAAAGATACATAGCTTTACTGAAATTGTGGGAGAAAAAAATTTCAATATAATTTTTATTTAAAAATATATTATAATATTTTTTATTTTTAATATTGACAAATAAAAATAATTAAAAAATAATAAAATGTATTAATTTATTTTTTAAAAAAAATAAGAATTTAAAAAAATACAGAACCACATTGTTATGAAAAAAAAAATATTACCTAATTTTAAAGTTATAACTTAACTGGATGGATTTTAAATTTATTTTTTAAATATCATTAATTTGATTATATAAATCTCAATATTATTAGAGAGATTTATTTAATTATTAATTTTAAAATTAAGTATTAATTTTGGTGTTTAAAAAAATTAATTAATATATATATATACACTACTAAAATACCAACAATTAAAAAAAAATATTTATTAGTTTGAGTTTAGTGAAAGGTGGATACTTGCACTCTACAAGGTTTAGAATGTTTTTCATTATGAAAACCTCAAAGGGAGGTGGGGAATGTTCAACGTGTGTGCTTGTGGTTTTGCCACGTGTAGGGACCAAACAATGGTATCTCTTAAGATAGTTGATAATTGCTTTATTCATTTACCTCTCGGTGGGGGCAATAATAAGGTCGGTCGTTAATTTGTTAAAAATGTTGCTTCTTTTTTTTTTTAAAAAAAAAAGGTTTTTCATAATGATAATTGCTTTATTTTTATTTTTTTTCTTTCCTTCAAATTAGTGTATTTTTTATGATTGATTTTGATATTCTAAAATTAAAAAATATTAAAAATAAAAAATATTATTTCAATATATTTTCAAGTAATTTTTTTAAATAATAATTATTACAAAGGGTCTCTATATTCCTGTAGCCGGAAAAGGAGAAAAAAAACTATGATGCATCCAAGGAAATTTAAATAAATCTTATTTATTTAAATTCCCATTGAAATAAGGGTGAAACTAATTGTTCTTGAATCATTTGTGTTCCCAGAGAGATAAAAGACTTCTCATATTGGATTCAATTAACTAAAGAAAAGAAAAGGACTAGCTAGCAGTCGGTGGTCGCAGATTAGATGAATCGTGCATGTTTGTTTTAGTAAATAACGACCGAAGCCCTGGTCTGGACTTTTGGCAATGGCAACCCAACACAATGGAGCAGCAAATAGCATCTTTCCACCAGCAGGGGGCGGAGGGAGGGTGTTCCAAAAGGCAAAAACAACAAAATCACAGGAAAACACAAATTTATTTATAAAAACAATTAAATCAAACGCTCATTGAATTCAATAGCCGGGAACTAGATACTGATTTATAAACCTATCATGCTTTCTGCTTATCATGATGAAATCTCAAAAGAGGCCATAAACCATGTCTGGATTATTTAAAGGTCGTGACAATAAAAGAAAACATTTGACTGAGAGTATATCTCCTGATCACCGCTTAATTATATGCTCCTTTCAATGATAATGGAAGTGAATGATGAAAGAGAGAAGAACCCTATTCCCAAACAACAATAGTGGTCGAGAAGCGTTTCACACGAGAATCTTCATTCAGAGGTAGCCTTTTAAAGAGACATGTTTATCATAAACAAATATTATTTCTAAATCATGAAGCTTTATTTGCATGCTACTATATAAGCCATGGAGCGTTGATGCTAGAGAAAGCATAGCAACCGATCATCAGGAATCCCTTCCTATATCTCCCTCGTGAATCCTTCTTCCCGTGTGCTTGCTCTTACTGTGAGCACTTACAGTGCATATCCAGCTGATATAGAAAAGCTTTCAGAGGCAGCTGAGAGTGCCAGAAATTGACAGGAGGGAGGATATGACGGTAAGAGCAATTAACTCGAATTAATCTTTATGCATGATGATCGTCTTTCATGTCGTGTTTCATTTATAATCCCAGGTGCGGCATGTTTTTTTTTTTATGACAGCTGACCGTGGCCTGGCACATTTTGTGTGGTGCCCTTCGCGGATTTGGACAAAAATTAAGCTGCTTTTATTTCATTTATTCTTATTATATGCCAATATTTTGTGCAAGAATTACTTTCAAACATTATTTGTTTCAACTACATTAAGATCCTCACATGGTCACCCCATACAAATTAAGTAGATATTATATCTTTGCAACCAAAGCCATGCCCGGTGCTGGCAACGGTGATGGTGGCTAAAGTAAGGAATCTCTCTGTTAAACACAAAGTGGCACTGTAACTCTTTCGATTGCAGTTTTACAAAAAAAAAAAGTTTCCGCAAGGGGACAAGAAACACCCTTGTAAAATAACACAAGAGACAAAACGGTAATTCCTTGATTCATGCGTTAAAATAATCTAATATCACACTCGAATCCCAAGCGGTTCAAGAATATTTTCATTGCCCTGCCCAACTGCTTTAACTGTCTTTATCTAACTACAGTGAATGTATGGAGGTTGATTGAAATCCAGAAGGCAAAAAATAAAAATAAAATTACAAAAAGTCCAAGATAAAGAATTAATAGCTTGAATTTGGTTTTTGAGTCAAAGTATTGGGATGAGGAGACTTCAAAACCACGTGCCTCTGCAACATTTATGTTTTTTTTTTTTTCCCCGGGCTGCCTCGTGCCTCCTATAAATACCCGCCATTCCATACCTTTCATGGTATCCCTGAAATTAACTCGCTCTTTTCTCTAGCTAATAAGAGCAGTTCCTCTGTCTGATACATAGAGTTCCTCTGTCTGATACATAGCACACTCTCTGTCACTCCCTCTCGAAGCACCTATAAAAACTAGGCGCTAAACAAAACTGGGTTTTCTTAGGAGGTGTGTGATTGTGTGTCTGTGTCGGTCTGAGACTAATTCCATACTTGAAACCGGACTTGGATCGATCAAGGAGGGAGCCCCGTCACTTTCTTTCGACATTTCTTTCTTCTTGCTTTGATGTTACTGTATTCAGTGCACAGACTATCGTATAGTTCAAGTCATTAGAGATTCTTTTGTAGTATAACTCACACAATTATTGGTATCTTTTGTTAACAAAGATGGGTGAGAACACATCCGCAAAGAACCAACTCCCTCACCAGGTTTTCAGCGTCTCAATTGACACCAATCCACAGAGTGGCAAGTGGCTTGATGAAGATTACCGCCCCAAACGAACTGGTAACTTTACTCTTCTTTATTTAATATTCTGGACAACTCTGAAAGAAGAAAAAAAATATTAGCCATGTGGTCGTGTTTTTTATCCTGAGTCTTTCCTTTTCTGTTTCTTTAAACAGGAACTGTGTGGACTGCAAGTGCTCACATCATAACAGCTGTTATTGGGTCCGGAGTTCTCTCCTTGGCTTGGGCTATTGGTCAGCTTGGATGGATTGCTGGGCCAGCTGTGATGCTTTTGTTCTCGCTTGTCACGTACTATACTTCTATTCTGCTCTCTGCCTGCTACCGCTCTGGTGATCCTGTCAGTGGCAAGAGGAACTACACCTACATGGATGCTGTTCGGGCCAACCTTGGTAAATTTACTAAAACGTGTATTATTAATTATACTGGTTAATTTTAAGCGTTCTAATTGTTTTACGCGGTAATTTTTAATTTTCACAGGTGGAGGAAAGGTCAAAATATGTGGATATGTGCAGTATGTGAACCTTTTTGGTGTTGCCATTGGCTACACAATTGCATCTTCTATAAGCATGATGTAAGTTTCAGTTCAACCAAGAATTTGTAACTAACTTCGCTTTCTTCTTCTTCTTCTTGTTGGTCTCATTGGTTCTTGTCTTTTGACTACAGGGCAATAAAGAGGTCTAATTGTTTCCACCAGAGTGGTGGAAAAGATCCATGCCACATGAATGCCTATCCATATATGATAGCTTTTGGCATAGCTGAGATACTTTTGTCTCAGATTCCTGGATTTGATCAGCTACACTGGCTCTCTCTTGTCGCTGCAGTCATGTCCTTCACTTATTCATCAATTGGTCTAGGACTCGGCATTGGTAAAGTTGTAGAAAATAGAAGAGTCATGGGAAGTCTCACTGGAATAAGCATTGGCACTGTGACACAGACCCAAAAGATATGGAGGAGTTTTCAAGCACTTGGTGACATCGCTTTTGCCTATTCCTACTCCATGATCCTCATTGAAATTCAGGTATATGAGCTAAATATATTTTCTCTCAGTTGTTTTATGCTTTGCCAATTAAACTGACTAAGTGTTCGGTCCTTTTCATGACAGGACACAGTCAAAGCCCCACCTACAGAAGCCAAGACGATGAAGAAAGCAACTCTAATAAGTGTTGCAGTCACAACCCTTTTCTACATGTTCTGTGGTTGCTTTGGATATGCTGCTTTTGGAGACCTATCCCCTGGCAACCTCCTCACTGGATTTGGCTTTTACAATCCATATTGGCTACTTGACATTGCCAATGCTGCTATTGTAATCCACCTTGTAGGTGCATACCAAGTTTACTGCCAACCCCTCTTTGCCTTTGTTGAAAAAGCAGCAGCCCGAAGATTCCCAGATAGTGACTTCGTTACCAAAGATATCAAAATCTCAATCCCTGGTCTCGGTCCATACAATCTCAACCTCTTCAGAATGATTTGGAGGACACTCTTTGTGGTTACAACCACTGTGATTTCAATGCTCCTTCCCTTCTTTAACGACATAGTTGGCCTCCTTGGGGCTTTGGGATTTTGGCCACTGACCGTTTACTTCCCTGTTGAGATGTATATTTCACAGAAGAAGATACCAAAATGGAGCACAAGATGGCTTTGCCTCCAAATCCTAAGTGTTGCTTGCCTGATTATTACCGTAGCTGCCGCTGCTGGTTCTATTGCTGGAGTTCTTGATGATGTCAAGACTATGAAGCCTTTCCAGACCAGTTATTAGATTATCTGAATTTCATCAGTATCACCATTGATGAACACATATCACAAGAAAGACAAGCAACCAACCTAGTAATCTAGGATTTTAGTCCCTTTTCATGTTCATAGAATTCCCGAGATGATGATCATGGTAATTGATCGTCTTATTTCAATGTAATTTTCTTGTTTTCTTTGAACAGTATAAAGAAAAGGTGGGGCCATGCATGTAATGTAAGTGTACTGTAATCGTGTGTCCCTGAATATCTATCCTCCCGGCACTGTAACTTTTCAATGCCAACTGAAAGAATTTCTGCAAAGGGTCCCCCTCACTTACTAGTTAATTCAACTCCCCTATGATATGGAGTGCTCACTTACTAGTTCATTCAATTCCCCTGAGATATGGAGTGCTCACTTACTTGTTAATCAATTCCTTTCTTTGTTTCATCAATTAATACCTACTATTTGCCTGTAAGTCTACTGGTTTCAACGGTTGAACCTAAATTCAACCCTAGATTTGAATACTTGTTCCAGCTGCTCAAATCAGCATATGGCATCTCAAGATGGGAAATGGTATTTTTATTTTTAATCGTCATTTTTCCTGCTTGAATAGAAAAGCATATATGGGCATCTTAATTTTACACCATTGAAAGTGCATACAGTGACAAAAAGGAGAAAAAATAAATAATCTTGACAATCCAGTTCATGCTGTGGAACCAAGGCTGATCATATTCAATCTGACAGAAAGCTGTACATATACAAGTCATGAGAGAATGGTCAGGTGATTTTATGGTGGATAGATCGATCAACTTCGACAGCATTAAGTGCAAGCTCTGTGATCTTTTTTATGGGGGAACAATATCAGATATGGTTCTTTGTTTGAACTATAGCAACAGTGAAAAAGTTCCCTCCATAAAAAATAAAATATATATAAAAAGAGGAATGCTGGTAGAGAACCCTGTATAGACACTGAAGGTCATGATGGAGAGGGAAAGCAATGGCAACCATGTCAAATTAACTTGGTCTTTCCTTTCATGAAAGCAATGGTTTCCTAAAATCGCACTGTGAGACTACTATTTTTATATTGAATTTTAAAAATGTTTTTAACAAAATTTAAAAAATTTTATTTTATTTAAAATTAATATATTTTTTTATATTTTTAAATTATTTTGATATACTGATGTTAAAAATAATTTTTAAAAAATAAAAAATATTATTTTAAAATAAAAAATATTTTAATAAATTTCAAACATACCCAGAAAAAAGTCTAAAAAAGTGCATGCGATAGTGGGTTTGAAACAGGTGAAAAGAAAAGGCAATGGGAATTTAGATTTTTCTGTATTGTTCTGTATAATTTCAATATCATCTTTGCTTGTTTTATTTTTATCGTTACTCAAATCAAGAAAATATTTTAATCTCCTAGCTAGCAAGCTTTTGAAGATTTTTCTCGCTCATAGAATAGTATGTGAGAACCATTTTGCCGAAACACTTTTGTGAGTCCAGTTTAGCATTTGAAAATTGAAAGGAGAAGAACAAAAAGGAGACCATCCGCACAAGCTCCTATTGACTACCATGTTACATTTATTATTGTTACCTTTCCCAGGAAATCAAATTATGCTATAGAGTGTAAGGAGCCGTGAAATCTCTAGTATTTTAGAGTCATATCCTTATCAAACGGGATCTTTAGAGGTCAAATATACAAAGTTATAAACTTTAGACTTAATGACAATGCATGTTGCAGTGTTCTTCCTGTAACATTTATAATCACTAAAGGTGGTGGGCAAGGCGGCTGCAGCCGCCGGATTGTCCCTCCTGAGTGGTAGGGCCTAATCTTCTGCCGGCGAAGATTATTTTCACTGAACTTTTCTCAAGGTCTAATTTGATGTGCTCTTAGTGGGTTGGTGTTGTGAATCTTACCATGTCCTGTCATTCTGCCCTTCCTGCTTCGTTAATATATAACATAAAAAAGCAGTCCTTTCTTTTCCTCTTTCATGGTAATCACTGTCTGATACTGGAGAGAATTGGAGAAGATTCTCCGAGGATTGAGGAGAATTCAAGTTCTTTCTCTAAGCTTTGGTGGGAATTGAAATTGGGAAGTGTAATGATTAATTGCAAAATGAGATGATTTAGTGGAGCCATATTATCATGAAGTTGATTCAATTTGTTTTTGTTTATTCTTGAAGTCAATGAGTGCAGAGTAATCAAGCAAGAGGTCAATGGAGTATCAGTTGAATTTATTGATGATTCAATGAATCTACATAAGACCAAAACGCATATAGACAAGATTGTGGTGTGACCAATTGGTGAAGCAATTAGCGATACACAAGGAGCAGCGCATGTTGTCTGTTTTGGGCTTGCCAATCCCGGACAAGGATGAAGTTGCGCGTTCAAGAAACAATGATGAACTGTCAAGCCTTGAATTTTCTTCTATGGGCTATGTCGGAGAAACCTGTGGATATCTGGAATGTCGAAATGCAAATTCGCCTCTTATACATCGCGGTTGATTTTTTTATAATCAATAACGCCGGAAGGAAAGGTGATGGAGGACGTTTGGATGCTTCATGATTCACTTTAGGGACGGTAATGGGCATTCATGGTTCCCTTTGTATATGCGTGTGTGTGTAATTTATTACCTGTCAAGTATTTATTGAATTTTAGGTATTTATTATTTGACTATTGTTTATTATTTAACAAAGAATAAGATATTTATATGTATTCTAAATATATATTTTGGGTTAGGTTTAAATCATGTTGAAAATTCATACTCTCCCTATTATTCATCAAGTAAAATGATTATTAAAAAAAACTTATCTAATATCTTTTAAATATTGATTAAATTTGCTTTGATTCTTTATTGTACATTTCTTACAAAATAGAAAGAAAAGCTTTTTTTATTATTATTATTAGGTTGAAGAGGTTTAGAGTCTGCTTGAGATTATAATTGTTGTTACGGTTTAAAGTGTTTTTTTTATAAATATATTAAAATAATAATTTTTATTTTTAAAAATTATTTTTAATATCAACATATTAAAACAATCTAATAATATATAAAAAAAAGTCTAACCAAAAAAAATTAAAATTTAAAGAAACATGATTTGTATAATGTGCTTAAACATGCTTGGGATCATTTGGAATTGTGATCTCACCCATATTTAAAAAAAAAATTAAAAAATAATATTTTAATATTTTTAAATTATATTAAGATATATTAATCTTAAAAATAATTTTAAATAATAATAATAATGAGGTTAGAACACAGGTGATAGCTGTGGTCTCCTAATAGCCACAGGACCATGTCCACCCAAGGCCTTCACTTGTAGCGAGCATGGAGCCGATGATTTGATGCGGTTTCTGCTCATCAAGTCGGCCCAATAATCCATAGTTGAATCAAACTATGGGATCTGAAATCCATCAAGCATGGCCCATGGTATAAAAAACATATTTAGTCACAGGCCCTTAATCCTACTGGCAGGCAGTGCCTCTAATCTGGTGGAAGTGGAGGAAATTGGAATGGACTAATCTGCCTTCTCCACCTTCCCTGTAAAATTCATGCGTGATCATTAATTTCTCACTATTGCTTGATGATGTTCATCTTCAAATTTAATTAGGATGTTCAGTGCTTATAATAGTAATATGATTTTACAAAATTAACGTGAAAAGAGAATGTTTGATGTGAAATCTTACAGAAGGCAACTATATAAGAGATCTGAATCTTGAATAAGGTGACATTTTTAATGGACAATTTGTGGCGTTTAGATGTTGTTTTAGAACAAAAGGAAGGAGATAAAGATAGTTTGAATTGATATAATTGTTTTTAGTAATGGTGTATAAGACATATTAATTGGTAGTAAATAAGATAAAATAAAAAAATATATTTTTTATTTCATGAAACTTAACATCTTTGAAAAAAATACTTAGAAAGAGCATTGAATTTTTATTTTAAATAATTTAAAATTGCAACTTCTTCACCTATAAAAACGTTAAAAAATTATTTTATAATCATCCAAAGAAAATTACTCATAAATTAGAATATAATATTATTAAATTATTTATCTAAATATTTATAGTAATGAAATAAGTAATCAACTAATCATATGTCAAATCAAATAAAATATCTTAGCAAGGATGTTGGCCAGCAAAATATATATATATATATATATATGCAGCCGCCCAAGCCTACAATTGGCCATGATTTTCTAGTAGAATGATATGGAGTACACATTATTTTAAAAATAAATATAAGAATGGATTACATGCCGTTTATTTAAAAAATAAATAATTAAAAAATTATTTGCATGGACTGGATCTGACCTTTTAAGACCAGACGTCCCTAGACTTTATAGTTTTGGTGGAGGCATGTGGTGCTTTTTTAATGGCCTATTTTCCTTATATATTTTATAATAGTATTGAATTTAAATAAATTTATTCGAATGATATTTAAATAAATTTAAATATTTAATAATTATATCAACCTAATGTGCTTAATTTTATATTATAAATTATTGATTTATCATTTTCTTATTTAAATTTGCTTTTAAGATTATTATAAGTTTTAATTTATAAAATAATACTTTTAATAAAAAAAGATATATTTAAAAAAAAAACGCGTGGTTAAGAAAAAAGAGTTTTGATGATAGAGATACATTTTTTTGACTCCTTGTTTCAAATCAATAGAATTTTTTTATTTTAATTACTCTATTTTTTATTTAATAAATCAAACTATTGATTAAAAAAAGAATTAAATGGATAAGAAAAGATAATTTCAATTAAAAATATATATTTTTCTTCTAAATTTAAATCATTGTCTTTCTTTTGAACATCCATTGAAATTACAACATAACAAAATAAAGAAACAAAATGAAAAATTACCCACTTCACTAGATCAAATATTTACATGCGTTTTTATTTATTTATTGCTTATTACAATGAAGATAAAGTTCTTGTTTTAGTTTTTAATTAGCATCAAGAACTCTTTATATTTTTCAAATTATTTATAAAACTCAAATTATTTTTTCAATTCTGAATTATTTTTTTTTAATATTAAAAAATATATCCTTAGCATTAGAGTCTTCTTCTCTTGTGTTGAAAATTGGCTTGGAATTCTAACAGCAATGTAACGAGGGGTGCTCCGAGTAGTTAAAACATAAGTAAATTGAAAACAAATTTATTTTTTGATATTTTATCCTTAGGTTATGATAATTCAAAAACCATATCCATACACAATAAGAGAGCAAATGGACAAATTAAATGTGTTTTCAGGTTATTTTTTACAGAAATAAATAAATAGTGGGTTTGAGTTTCGGTCCCTCGTTCTTCTTTTGAAGGGATTAGAAATTATCTTGGAGATAGAAACAAAAATTTTATTCGTCTCCATAAATTCTTGTCTTCTCCTCAAATGTTATCTTTAAGGATTTTATTCAACTAGGAAACTATGGAACATTCTTGGATGAATGACCAGCTAAAACTATAAATATTCAAACAACCACTAGGAACCTTCTATATAAACAAATGAAGATCATCACCAGTTAATGATGGATTATGGCAATCTCACAGCAATTTTGATCCTGATCCCACCTCATAAGCAACGCAAGCTTCAGCTGTTGCCTATTTGACCATATCTTCTGCATACATATTGCTTTAGGTAAGAGGATCATACCTTGTGATCTTCCTATGCCTGACAAAGTCCAGTCCCAGCAAAAATATTCTTTTAAATGGAGGCATTCGTGCTTGGATGGCGGCTCAAGATCAGCCTCATGGAAACCTTATATTCCTTGAGGAGGTTCTACCTCGTGGAAACGCTCTTTAATGGAACTTTAGCTTTAGCTGGTCGTGACCAAGAAACCACAGGTTTTGCTTGGTGGGCCAGGAATGCCCGACTTATCAATTTATCTGGTAAACTGCTGGGAGCTCATGTAGCCCATGCTGGATTAATCGTATTCTGGGCCTGAGCAATGAACCTATTTGAAGTGGCCCATTTCATACCGGAGAAGCCCATGTATGAACAAGGATTAATTTTACTTCCCCACCTAGCTACTCTAGGTTGGGGGGTGGGTCCTTGCGGGGAAGTCATAGACACCTTTCCATACTTTGTATCCTGCTTTGTCAGCTTCTCCCAATTGTACCAGCTGAAATCTTTCATGGAAAAGCTTTCTTGGCCGCTTCTCGCAACTCGACTCTCCTAGTCGCAATCAGCAAACCCTCATTCTCCTCTTCAAGTTTCTTCACTACTCCTTCAATACCAACGCCAGCAACAATGGTCCGTTTATCGTGTAGGAAGACATTTGAGAACGGGTCCCTTGTAGGCATGAAAACCGTAAAGAAGGCAGTGACTTCCCACACAGTTGTAAAATCTGACAAGCGATACATAAAGCATCGGGGATATGAAGTGATGCATAAGGCCACATTATGATTTTGATTTCGAATCTAGTGCCACAACGAAAGAACTACATTTAATGTGATTGGAAAAATACATGAAATTGCAAGAAAAACCGTGTATAGATGCTACCTTCTTGTTTATAGTATCTGCAGTTGGCAAAGCCGATGCTGCGACAAGCATTGAAGTGAAACAATGATTAGCAGATTTTACCCTTCTTCCGAAAATCTGGTGATTTCAATTTGGTCAGCAATTATAAATTCTTTTGTAACTTCAATTTTATCCCTAATTTTATTTGTGTTGGTACAGTCAAAAGAACACGTCATCGTTACCAAATGATTTATCGGCCACTTGTCCGATGCTAATTGGTAATCATTTTGTATTATTAGACACTCACATATGCTCAAAAAACAAATAAACCCATACCAAAAATTAAAAAAAGTGATGATGAATATCAGCGAAAGCTGACAAAACCAGATTTTGAAACTCAAGAACCATTAATTTATTGCGCCTGCAAAATGCACAGCAAAACAACCACCTCTCTTATTGTTCAAAGGATTAAATTCACGGGCTCATGGAATATCATTATTACAATAAAGAATAAAAAATTGCCAGAGAATCTCAACATCAATGCAATTGGCAAATGGTTGTTGAACTTTTCCTGCAGAAGGGTTCTATAAATTTTGTAAAACCTGATGTTTCTAGAAGAAGCGTTCATTTACACCATCACACACAACAGCAGTGATCTTGAACGAGCATCTCTCAGCTATGAGCCTCAGGATTCATGCTGCAACGGAGTAGTGTACCTAAAAAGTGTAGAACGGCACAGCAGGGCGCACGAATCATTTACCTCGAAATGGAAGTCCAATAACTGCCAAAATGGTATGGCCCAAATATTCAGAGGATGAGTCATCAAAGGCATTCAAGAGAGTTCCTCCTTGCTGAACTTGTTCCAAGCTTCCTGTTTAATGGGAGAAAAAAATTGGATAAAAAGAATACAAAATCGAAAGAACTTGAAGTTGGATGTGGCAAAGTAAATGTAGCTTTTAAACCACCGTTGAAAAATAAATAAGAAAAGAATCCAACATCCAATAATGAAGATACCTAATATCAACACTTGGGAATTCATACCGTACCTTGAGGGTATCAAAAACCTTCTCAGCAATATATTTTTGTTGGATAGTAGCACCTTTCTGCTGCACCTTATCAGGATGGACGCACAAGGTTGCCTTTCTGTAGACTTTTTTCACTGAGGTAGAGGTGATCAAATCTGTCAGAGCAACTGGCTCCCAGTCACAATCAGGCCAAAGCACCTGCTCATCATTCCACACATATAAAGAAAAATATGTCGGTAATTACTCATGCTTAATTATACTAAGCAGAAAAGGAATTCTTGAACATTCAATAATAGCTTCAAGACATGGGAATCGCACTTCATTTTCCTTCGAACTACAACCCAACACTTCAAGCAGCCTCTTAGACAGAGAGCACAACAAACACACGAGTTGTAGAATCCAATGATGCTGTCAGTGGCCCTTCAAAGTGCGAATTTTTTTCCTTCTATAGCACATGAGTGATCGATAGCATGGTGGATCATGAAAAGGTATGGACTTTACACTATTAGAACAGTGCCTATAAAGCTACCACAAAAACAGATATCCAAGGGTTTGGTGGTGGGGGGCACCATCATCAGACTAAAACTCTAATAACTCTGTTAACTTCAC
Source organism: Populus ilicifolia (assembly GCA_015708895.1). NCBI lineage: Eukaryota > Viridiplantae > Streptophyta > Magnoliopsida > Malpighiales > Salicaceae > Populus > Populus ilicifolia. The sequence continues at coordinate 1,430,155 of SRLM01000024.1, forward strand.
CATCATAATTCATGGATACCCAGGCATAGGATTATTGAACACAATATATCAACATATTGATGATTCATAGTATTCATTCTGAGCAGAAACGGCAGTTGTGATCAGCAATCCAGAAGCTCTCTTCAATGATTGGTTCCAAATTCTCCTTAAGATGTAAGAATATAGTTTGGTAGGAACCTAACTGTGTAATGGTCTTTATTTAAATTCTAAAAACTCTTCAATTTGGAAGGCACAGCAATTCAGAAATAAAAAGCAACAAATCTGGAAAAAAAAAATGACAGATGTTATACTTTCTTGCATACTGAAATGTTCAAAGATACTTCAAAAGGCAAATCAGAAATGAAAAAAAATAGATATGATCTTGCACACTAAAATGTGAAAATATACTTCAAAAAGGCCGTTCAAAAACTCACGTATTGCAATGATGATAGCAGTGCACGCATATTGCCTTCTTTGCCTGCTGCCCAGTGCTTTATTTGAACATCCATTTTGTCAGCTATCCTCTGCAAATTAAGATCAGATATCACCACATATTACTCAAAGTTGAGAGGTTATATTGCAAGGTAAAAAAATAAAATATTAGAAGATATAACAAGTGTTATCCACCCCATCAATCCAAACCCACAGAGAGACAGCAAGAAAGCAACTTATAGACACGCTTATTTATATATAAACCATATGCTGCTTCACATCAACATATAGACTCAGTTCCTTTCAACTCATCTTTGACCCCAAAAGTAGCTGCGCAAGCATTCATACATCACACATATGGCACCCAAAAAAAAACCAATAATCTGTAGAGTCAGCACACAAAAATCCAACTAATCCATTGCAAGTCTAGGGCACAACTGAAAATTACTTACACGCCTCTCCTCTTGCTCATGCAAAGTTTGACGGTCACGCTGGTTCATATCAGCAACTGCTTGTTCCTGTAGATACAACAATTCCGATTTATAAAATCATCTCTTATGATGACAAATACAAATTCAATCTGCAGGGTAACAACAATTCAATTTCACTCAGACAACTAGGAACATCAGCTATGTGCTTTGGATGACAAAGGAAAGAGCTGCAGCTATGACTCAATAGCCAGCAATCATTATTACACAATGCTGGCAGGATGAAGTAACTCTTGAAGTACATGATGTACAAGATGAAGTAACTCGGAGTGTGAGATACTGGCGAGAACCAGAGATGGACAAATCACTTCTTTCAACTGCTACTCAAGGAGTTTTGTACGAAAAGGTTATCAATTAATGATTATTGGAATGGAATTCATCATGCAGAAGAACTGATAGATAAATACTATCAGGTCAGAATTTACAACTTATCAATCCTTTTCTGTTCTTGTTTCATACATAAACTAATTTCTTTTCACCTTCTATATAAACAAGCATGCAGCATATTAATATAATCCAAGAGAAAAGAATAAATTCATCCAGTCAATAGCATAATCCTAATCACATCTGATAAACATGTAAAAAAAATGGTTTGAAGAAAGACACACTATTCGATCCCGGGTCCTCTGGTGACGATCCCATCTGGCTCTCCTTCTTTCTTCACTTTCCCCATCAACTTCCTCAAATTCTCCAGATAACATGGCATCTTTGGCAGAGTAAAAGCCATCAATATTAGATAAAACAACAATGCACCAAAAGATAATTTCTACTGCTACCAATGAAAGCCAATTTCATCAATAAATTACCTCCAAAAATTGAAGAAAGGTCACCAATTACATTTTTTGCATAAGACTTCCTTATGTCAGGTGAGGAAGTAGAAGATTTTTTAGTGGGGAATTCAGGCTTCCCTTTTGCATTTATCTTTGCATCAAATAGAGGGTCCTAACAAGGGCATCTGGAGTCAAATAAAAACAAGCTGCTGGTGTTACAGAAACCATTTACTCTGGTATCAGTGGTTCTTACCGGAACTTCAGGCCTTGACTTTGGCACACTGCTGGAACGAGAACCCCTGCCGAAAAATAACTCTAGATCATCTGCACTTTCCTTTGCTTCCCTGGCATGACAACCATTAGATCCACTATGACCATTAGTTTGCATCCTACCCATAGCAAAATCCTCCAATTCATCTATGGCAGAAACATCCGAACTCTTTCCTGCATCATGGAGCATCATAACACTATTAAGATTATGAGAAGAACAAATGACTTAAGGAGGCAGAACAATCTTTACCTGTCTTCAAAACTTGCCCTGGTTTTGGAGGGGGTCTCAATGGTGGGGAACGATTTGACAAAACAGTAGATTCTGCTCTTCCAGAATGATTAAACTTACCAAATTCCTCCAGTGGGTCTGTGGACAATTTTGTTTTGGTTGAAGTTTGTTCAAGTACTACAAAAGGGTCTTCTGTTGATGTGAATGCTGGTGTAGTTGTTCTTATATTTTCTCTGCAAAAAAAAAAAACGGTGACAAGAACAAAGCATCAGAATTGCACGTCCATGGCCATGCCCCATTACATCATACAGAAAATGGGGTCAAACTGAATAGGTCCAAAACAGATTTCTAAATCACTCAATTAGGAGAAATATACTGTCTCAATTAGGAGAAACACTTTGAGCTATCATCCTGTCTCAAGTTTTAGGCCATCAAACTACCATCTCATCATTTTCTTGTTATGTGTGGCAGGTAAACAAAATAGGCGCATCAAAGGTACATTGAACTGCACGTAGAGAACAGCACGAGATGGTAGCTGAACACTGTGGCTAATACCCAAATAAGGTGCAAGTAAAATGAGCTCAAATCCTCCATCTATTTCAATAATCATACATACAACACGATATTTATCGCAGTATGCAAATAATTTCCTATATAAACAAACCAAGAGCAGTGAATAAATAAAGCATTGACATTTAGTTAAAAATAAATAAATAAAGAACAATTAAGCAAGTAATCAACGAAACCATCAAATTTCCTAGAAAAAAAAAAAACACATACTCTTTACTTGATGATTGGCGGGAACCAAATCCAGGTATCAAATCATCATAACCAACAGATCCATTCCGGCTCGGAGGCTTCAATTTTGTACCAAAACCCCCCAACAAGTCATCAACCGGTGCTCTTTGGTTGGCGGCCTTTGAGGAATAAGAGGTAAACGCCCCAAAAATATCATCATCATTATTATTATTACCTGTTGACCTAGAAACATTTAACCCACCAAATATATCATCATAAAAAGACGATTTCGCACTCGAATTTTTAGTACTTGAAAACAGAGAATCATAATCGAAACCAAACCCAGTGCTAGTTTGTTTTGAATTCTTTTGAAAACCGCCAAAAATGTCAAAATCATCACCAAAATTCTGGGATTTCGAATTGCTACGGAGAGTTTCGTGATCATCCATGAAAGACCCATTAAAGGAATGGGAATTATAGGTTGATTTAGAAGAATATGAGGAGGTTTTCGGGTTTGACGAGGCGAAATTTGGCATTTGGGTATTATTGGATACCCTCGATGCTGCCATTGGTGCTGATTTCCCTTGCGGTTTTAACCCAAAACGTTCTGTCAATACACCAAACTCGTCCATTTTCTTAAAAAAAAAAACAAAGAAAGAGCTACAAATCAGAAGGATCCTTTCTAATCAATTCTGAGAAATGAGTTTTTTGATCTGCAAAAATAATATAAAAAACTGATAAAATTGGAGTGGACTTGAAGCAAAAGAAAGGGCGATCTTGGAAACTGTAGAGTTCGGTTTTATTTCCCTTTTTTTCAAAAGAAAAGAAAAGAACCTAAAGAGTAAATTCAGGTATTAGATGGTGTAGACAAAGTAGCGGGAGTTGGATGAGAACGAAAGATAGAAAGGAGAGAATTTTCAGGGATTTGTAAGAGAAATTTTAGATTTCAGGGGACTTTCTGTATCCCTCTCTCCCCTTCTCTCTAAGATTTCTATGTCTCAGTTTATATGTCTGTTTGTGCTTGTGAAAGAAGACCAGGCCAGGCTAGGCGGTGCGTGGAAATGTGGAAGCAAGTTTCTTACGAGTGGTGGGTCATGTTACGTATCTGGATCTACTCTACATCACACCTCGAACCTTCTTATTTTTTACTCGTATTTCCTTCCTCCTCCTCCTCCTCCTCCAAGCAAATCATGCATGAGTTTTTCTCTACCAGCTCGCCGCTCTCATGTCTTATTCTAGCTATTTAACCGCGGAGTTTCGCTGAGCGCTGTATAAAAAAAATTGAATATGCAGATTTTTTTTAATGTGTTTTTTGTGAAAAAGAATTATAATTATAAGTTAGTAATAAAGCTGTGTATAAATAAGTAGAAGAAAATAAATATATATCAAGATATTTAATTTAATTATATAGTATGAAATATTAATCAGATTATGTTTACTAAATTTTTTATTAAAATTATTTTTTATTAAATAAGATAATAATAAAAATATACATGCATATTAAATTAAAAAAATATCATGCAATAGCGTACATATTATAAATATTATTTAAAAATAAATTTTATATGTGTAAAACATAAAAAAAATATTGTAGACAAATCAAAATAACATCTTTAAAAATGACATACAAAATAATTTTAAAAAAATATATTCAGAAAAGGCTAAATAAAAAATAATAATAGTAATAGATGAGGGATGTTAATTGAAAAATAAATTAAATAATTATTTTAAATATATATATTAAAAAAGATATAAAAAAATAAAAAAAGTCATAAATACATTTAAAAAAATAAAAAAACAAAGAACTTGGATTACATGCCCAAACAAGTTTAATGTAGTGGTTCTATTTTAATTCGATGGTAAAAAATAAACAATAATAATAAAATAAATAAAATTTTAATATAAAAAATCACAATGACTTTAAAAAAACTCATTAAAATATAAAATTAAATAAAAAAAACTTAACTAGTTGAAGTTAGAATAATAAACATAGATAACCTAGTTAATAAAAATCAACTAAATCAGGTTAACCTCCAAAGCTATAATCTTGAATTATGAGGGTGAAACAGCTATTTTTTTTTATGTATCTACCTCCAGTAACTTAATTTCAGTTTTTTTTTTTTCTCTGAATTTATTTGGACAGGAGCGTGTTAATAAACATAAAGTTCGTCTTGCACTCGTTAGGAATTCTTCAACGGTAAATACTAAGAATCACCCGATTAACTTCACCGAATAAACATTGCTTCATGTGTTTTTATAACTGCTCTTTACTCCGAGTTTAAACATTTCTCAACCACCTTATTAAATTTACCCGTCTGTATGTGTAATTGAATTGATTTTTTATTAATTTTTGTAATAATTTTTTTTAATATTTTTTAATTATTTTGATATACTGATATCATAAATAAATTTTTAAATAAAAAAACACTTTAAAAAACAACTTCAACAATACTCTTGAATTAATACTAAGAATCTATTTATTTTTGTGTTTTAAAATTTTTATTGAAAAAATTAATATTTTAAATTAATATTTTTTATATACCACCATCACAAATAAAATTAAAAAATATTTTAATGTATTTATAAATACAAAACATCGACCACTCAACCATGAATCATACACTAAAAAAAAAGAAGAAGAAATTCCCACCGTGAATCATTACCGTTTTGATGATTCGGCAAAGGCAAAAATCACATGAACTGTAGCACCGACAGTCTGAAAGGGTAGGCCGACTTTTAGCCTAACGTGTTCCTCGTTTTGTTATCAAGTTCCCAATCTATATAAATAATTCCAATCACTCCTAATTTATCCTTGTATTTTAGTTTATTCTGATATCCTCCATTCCAGTCGATATCCTCATGTAAAATGGACGAAAATCTCCTCACTCGAGAGACTTACCGTTTATTAAAATACAACCTCCTTTATTAAATAAAATAAATTTGAACAAAAAAAATTACCACGTGGTACCATTTTTTTTTCTTTTCATTCTTATATCATTTAATAAATCGAATCGTGCGGAATTTTCACACGTGACGGGATTTTTAGTCAATTTAAATGAAAATGCTTGATAGATTGAAGAACGATTCCACCATCAGGGTTAAATTGCAAGCAATTAATCTTTCCGGGACAAGTTGAAGATCTGACTTGACATACAAGGACTGGGCCGGATTCTCCCTTCATTTGACGTGATTTTAAAAAAAAAATAATTAACATTGATGGTGGTGGCAGGGTAGCAATGAAACTTCATAATTGGGAGTCTGTTGACAGCTCACTGTCTCCAATTTTAAAAACTTGGACAGTGAAGTGAAAAGACAAGAAGCCACAAGCCAGGAATGGTCCTCAAGTGCCAGCCAACATGAACAGATCTTCCTCTGTTGTCTCCAGCAAAGCTAAAAAGCTTTTTTGTCCTTTTTTTTAATGTTTTTAAAAAGCTTTGATTTTTTTTATTTTTTTGAATTATTTTTTTAATATTTTAAAATTATTTTAATGTATTAATATAAAAAATAAATTTAAAAATATTATTTTAATATATTTTTAAATAAAAAATATTTTTTAAAATAATTATTTTCATACTCTCAGGCACCCTGAAAAAAAAAAAGGTTTATCTATCCATGGTTAGCAATGGACTTCTGGACGAGACCCCATAAAAAATAGAAAATAAAAACCCAATTGACGTCCAGTCACTTGACTTTAATTGGATATTACGGGTTGAATTTTGCAACAATTGAGAGAGAAGGATGCAACGTCTTTGGAAGATACCTAACTGCAATAATTTTCCACCCAACACCAAGTATTTTCAAGGCATTGGCAATTGTATTTTGGTCTAAGAAGGGGATGGAGCTGATGGAATATTCGCTCGAAATCAAATTAAATTAATAAAGGGCAGAATTATGAATAGTTTTATCACAGAGAGTCTCATCGGACTTGTTAGCTTGCAGCTGTCAGCTTCCTGTTTGGAAACTTGGTATAAATTGAATTTTTTTAAAAAAAATTATTTTTTTTGTTAAAAATAAATACTTTTGTATATTTTAAATTATTTTAACATATTGATATCAAAAATCATTTTTTAAAAATAAAAAAAATATTTTAATATGCTTTAACATAAAAAAATATTTTAAAAAATACCTCCAACCATGCTTTTAAACAAAAAAAAAATTCATGTGACGGGGCAACCATTCAACCACCAGTGCCAGAGCACCATAGCTGTTAAGAATATCGTTCTGGATGTGGCCGAGGACTTGCTTACTTGCACTGTGGCATCGGACCTCCCATTTATCATCGTGACATTAAGTTTGTTTTTGTTAGTCCGGAGCAAGTTGCTTTCCAAAATTATTTTCGAGAGTAATTCAATCATCATGTGAAATTAACTAGGAACATATTTTCTTCTTTTTAGTAGAACAATAAAATCACCATAAATCCCTTAAAAAGAAAAATAATAATAAATTATCACCCGAGGGCTCTTTTGTTCTTTTTTTTTTGTTGTATTTATCTTAACCAAGGAGGGATCTAACCTTTTAACAAATATAAAATATTTATAATCATCACATGAGAACACTTGTCGAGAGCTATGTTATTTTTGGATAACACGTGTACAGGCTTTCAACAATTAACATCGAGTTTTCTTGATATGATTAAATTCATCTCAATAACCTCATTTTTTCATAAAGAAACATATATTCGATATTAATGAACTTTCCTTTTCCTTTTCTTTCTCTTCATTTTAGCTTTTACATGCACCTTATAATCTTAAACCAACTATTTAATTTGGTTTTTCTTTAGATTTCATCGTTGTTTTTTTTATTACTATCTTTTTTATTTGAAATGGTTTCTAGAATTGATTTTTTTTTAATTTCATCTTCCTTTAATTTTTTATTTATCATATTTAGTTTTTTTATTATTGTTTATTTGTCCTGGAAAATTTTTAGAATTGAAGGTTTTTTATGATTTCATTCTCCTTCTATTTTTATTCCTATGTAATTTCATCCTCATTTTTTTTTTTGCAATTCTTTTTGGTTTGGGAATTTTTTTTATTAATATGATGACATCATCTTTTAACATTAAATTAATTAAAAATTAATATTTTTTACTAGACCATGTTTAGAATTTCACGAATAGTAAGTTTTGAGGATTTTATAAGATTAACTCGAGTTTGAAAGATTCAAGTGGTCTTGCTCATTTTTTTTCAAGTTAATTTTTTTTTTAGTTTTATCCTTCAATATTTATTCATTTTTAAATTTTATCCTTCTTTAAGTTTTTAATTTTTCATATTTGGTTACAAATTCGTTCAATTGATATATGTATTGTTTTAAATGATTTTTAGAATTGAATGATTTTTTTAAGAAAAAATTCATCCTCCTTTATTTTTTTCCAAGTGATTTGATCATCTTTTTTTTTTTCATTTCCTTTTGCTTTATAATTTTTTTTAAAAAATTACTTTTAAAAAAAATAATCCTTCAAAATTAAATAAATTAAAAATTAAGTTTTCTAGTTGAACTCAAGTTTAGAATTTTATAGGTTATGAACCTGGATGGTTAACTTTGGTCTAAAAGATTCATTTAAGTTTTTTTTTTTTAAGCTAATGTTTTTAGCTTCATCATTTAATAACTATTTATTTTTTAATTTTTATCTTCGTTCTTTAGTCAAACTCGAGGTTAATTTAGACTTTGTCAAAGCCTAGTGTAAAGGAGAATAGAGGAAGGAAAAAAAAAGAGATAAATTATCCAAATATATTAACTTATTGTGATGATATTATTTTTTTCATTTTACTTCTTAATTTTTTTTACAATTTAATCATTTGATAATCCACTCTTTTACATTTAAGCAACAGTTAAGGCGATTTATTACGTTGAACAAACAACAACAATAATTTTTTATTTATCAACACATACCATGGTCCGTTCTTTTAATTTTATACGATAAAATGGTTGAGTTTTTTATTTTTATTTTAAAAAATTTATCACATGTAAAAAAAATAACAACACTCACTTTTTTCTCCATAGTTAATGAATTTTGATAGCAAAACACAAGCCTCGTACCTGAATATTTTACTATTTATCAATAAATGCTGGTGATAAATTCCAAAACTCATGACAACACATTCATTAACAATCACTAGCCCATCTAAAGACCTTAATAAATTGGCGTAGTAGTTAGTAGATGAAGAGATATGCTTATTTTTTGAATTTTTAGTTTTCAAAACTAGAGACCAGTATTTAGAGAGAATTTATTAAATTTATTTAAATATATTATAATAATACTAGAAATGAGTCTTTAAGGTTATTAAAAAGGAGATTTTACCCTCCGTAGACATACAACTTATTTCGAGAATATCCTTACCACGTAAAAAAGCGAGAAAGAAGAGATCTCATTTACATTTTAGCCACTACGTGTTGTTGATTATATAATTATTAATCCCAGCTTGATATTGAGAATTATCTCTGTAAACTATTGACTTAAAGCCTAACCTAAGTAGGCTTCTTTTTTAATCAATTTGGATATCGACTCAATCAGCCAACTAAACAAGTCTAAGAGAGACCTAACTGAGCCAACTTTTATAATTTTTATAATTTTTTTTTATTAAAATAATATTATTTTATTAAAAAAATTAAAATAATTTTGTTTTAAGATGGATTCAAAGTAAACTCCGGGTTAAGTACGACAAGCATGGTAAATGAACATTAACAAGAAATTAAAGGGTGTGGCCAGATCACTACAGCCACACCCACAAAACACTAATTATTTCATGGTTTTCAATTTATTTTTTTTACATTTCATCTTTTAATAACCAAATCTTTTTTTATATATATTTAAATTTAATTTTTTAATTTTATTCTTTAATATTATATTATTTTAAAATTATGGTTCATATGTATTATTTTTTTACTGGGTTACGTGCCAATCTCGTAAATTTAATTTTTTATTTTTAGTTTCAACCTTCTATATTAGATATGTTAAAAGTTAAACTTTATATATATATATATATATATTTATAAATTTATCTTGATCTTATGTATAGTTATCGGGTTTAATAGGTTAATTAGGTTGAGTCATGTTATTTTTTTAAATTATTTTTTTAATTTTATTTTTTAATATTAGATTGGTTAAAAAATAAATTTTTTATATATTTTTTTTGTGAAGTTATTTTGATATTGTAATTCAGGATTTTAGTTTTTGCAATTTCACTTGACCTTATTCTATTTATTTATTGGGGTTTTTTTTAATCAACCTATATATATATATATATATATATTATGATAAGAGTCGCAGGTAATTTGTTGTTAGAGTTTTGCAATTTTATATGTTGGCCGTGGAACTTTCAACAGAGGAGACTTGGTCGTATCTTTTGAAAGCTCTTGTCAAGTAAATTTTTTATGAGCCTAACAGCTATTGCATGACTACCACAAACCAATTATTTTTCAATATTATACATTAAGTGAATTGATAGATATAGAGTTTATATTTCATAAACAGAACATGGTGGCATGAATATGAATGTTACAGGGACTTTTTTAACAAAACCAATAGATTGTATTGAGAAGTATTATGTGACAAGGTGAAAACCCCATTTAGATTAAGGTGTTTTTGAAACTGATAACTAGGTTTAGATGCTAAATATGGATTGGTGGACTCGGAACTTATTGAAAATCACGAGCACCAGGAAAGTGTGGTTAATCACGCGAGTAATCCACTCGGCATATGCATTCTTAACACCCTTTTACGAGCTTAATTATGAAAGGAGAACATGAAATTATTTAATGTTAAATACCAATTGTATTAGAAATTGGTGGAGTAATTTTAGGGCTGCATTTCTCCTATCCATTCGTCTTGGCTTCGGATTTGTTTATAGTTAAAGTGTAGTTATATTTATTTTTTAAATTGTTTTTTATTTGAAAATATATTAAAATAATATTTTTTATTTTTTAAAAATTATTTTCGATACAGTGCTAAAATAATCTAAAAATATTTAAAAAATATTAATTTTAAATAAAAAATTTAATATTTTTTTAAACATTTTTAAAATAAAAAACAAAGATGTCTTAGTCTTGTCCTTGTGTCTGGGCGGGGAAAATTTATTATACTTATAAGTCATACCGAAGCAAAAGACAATAAAAGGCTGGTGAAGGGGTGGCTGGTACGATCTGGGAAGAGTCCCTTCCATTCAAAGGGTTTCCAAGCAAGTCTGTAGAGGTCAGGGAATCAGATTCAAATGATGGACAAAGTCAATGCTTTGTCTTTATCTTCTTCGTGACGAGACAACAGGATTTTTAAGCTTCAAAACCTGCGAGTGGTCTTGGTGGACTGAGTGGGGAGCTAGGTACATTTTGACGTTCTACAAGGGTTGTCTGAAAGTTGTGCGCACCCACCCAAAGCCAGCGGAGTGATCAGGTCACGTGAAAACCCTGGCCTAAAGTGATGTGATTCGTATTTGGGTTTCGGGCCTCCAACTGCATTCCATAGCCCATTAGAATTTGGACCTGGACTTCGTTTTGCGTTGTGTCATAAGCTTGGTAGATACATGAACATGTGTTGCGTGCTTTGTAGGGGAAAAAGAAAACAAACAACGGCAATAATCATGATATGGGTTGGAAGCCTCGACGAATTGAATACGAGCATATAACAAGCAAGCAAGGAATTGAATGCAAGCCAGTTTATGTAGCTTGCCTGTATCTTGTGAGGCTAGGTGTTCTCGGTGGTGTTTGTCTTTTTATTAGTGATTATTTTTTAAAATATTTTTTATTTAGAAATATATTAAAATATGTCACGGTGAAGCTTGCACTCAATTCAGTAAGCAGGGATTATAGTGAGGATAGGGACAGCAGAAATCAGCCACGCCCAACATCTAAACAACTGGCGAGAGTGCCGTTTATAGATGAAATCACAACATACCACAAATGCTAATCACAAGAGTAATTTCCTGTGCTACTGGCAGGACCAGACGTTTTGAACACCAAAGTGTTCAATCACATTACACAGATAAGTGGCAGTTTTCTTCAGGCATCAAGCATTTTCGCCCCACTGTATCACAAGACAACACACATCACCTTTAAGAGATTTCAATGTCACAGTAACAATTTCTGCTGCTAAAAAAAGAACGGTAATCTACGAGACATTAAAACAATAATCTTGTTTGTTAATGAGCTACGAGCTTGGTGCTCTTGCAGAAAGAAGGAAAAGAAAGGAGATGTGGACAAGCAGCATGAATTAGCTTTGTACCTGAGAAGCTGGTTAGGTGCGCCCAGCGCACTGCACACCATTAATCTTTTGCTGTGAACGTATGTGTTATGGACATGTAAGATTCTACAAAATCAACGTGGAGGTATACAAAAAAGGAGCTCCAAATCACACAAGTCACGGTAAGAAAAACTGGAATCTATTGATTTCATGACAAGACAATTCACTTGGTTGTAACAACATGCCATCGACTGACTAGGTCAAAGAATTACTGCAGCAACTACTGTTCTATTTGAGATCGGAACCCCACCAATATCCATGAAACTAAATGATGGAGAAATTGCACCATCCAAGTCAAATAAGTAATTGTAAGAATCAAGAAGCCATTGAACAACATAACCATCTTTCACGTTCCATATCATCAAAGACCTTTCTTTTCCAACGCAAGATGCCAATAAATTGGTTATCTTTTATTCCAACGATCATCAACAGTACTCTTATGACAAAATGTTGAGAAAAACAACACCACCTACCTCTTCGAGGTGTGAGCAAATGGATCAGCGCAACAGAAGATGTTGCAAGGTAGAAGCACACTTTCCCCTCAGCCATAGCATCACAATTTTGAGTATGAGGATCAGAATTCTGAAATGAATGAATTTTCCAGTGAAAATAAAAGCTCGAAAAAGAATCGGGAATACATTTAACCACTGTGCATTTCCTCTTCAGAGCATTTCCTAAAAAATCAATGCTCATTTAACCGCTGTGCATGCTGATTAAGAATATGCCAGCTTTCTCCACTCTACAGCTTACATCCTGTCAATAATACGAGTTTCTCTGTTCATTTGTTAGACTTCCCAAGTCAGTGCTGCACATTCCACCTCTCGAGTTGTTTCCAATGCATCCCCACCCATTCCTACTCCGAACCCATGGAGGAAGCATTTTAGTCCACTTCTGTTGCCTAAAGTACCTCCTACCCAAATCATAAGACCCCCTTGCACGTTTAAATGTTTGATGGTCTTTCGGACCTGGACTGTTAACGTCTGGTTGGTTAGCACCAGTCGTGCTTGGACTATTTTCATCCAGACAAGTGGTGTGATCATAGCAGTCCTTTTTCCCTCGATTTGCAGTGTCATCAATCTCCATAGAGTTCATAGCAGATGGCAGAGTCCCTTTCTTACAGGAGGGAAGTGGTGGTAATGGTGGAAAAGGATGGAAAGGCATGCCAGGAGCAACAATCCAGCCCTCTACATTTTCAGCCAGAGGTGACCCTAACTGCTGCACAACAGGCAATGGAATTCCATACGAGACAGGAAAGCGGGAATTGAATTTCCCCCGTGGAAGGCCAACAACCACACCAACAGGAAACTTCAAATGGAAAACATTTTGGTGAGGGAGATCATCAACATTAGAAGAAGCATTGGACACAAGAGCGGGGTCAATAGGAGATGAGAATCCTGGTGGAACATCCTCATGAATATTCTGCCTTCCATTATCGGCACCACTAGCTTCATCTTGCCAAAAATAACTGTGAACACAATGAGGGCAATAACTGTACTCTTCACCTGCCTTGTCTACATGATCTGGCACTTCTTTACTTAACTCAGGTAATGAGTTGGATTCAGATTGTTGTAATAACCCAGACTCGTTCTGTTCAACATGCTGAAGAGATCTGGAAGCTGTATTTTCCTCAGCTGTTTGATCCCAACGGCTTTTACGCTTCCGAGTTCTTGTACCACTACCTACACGGTTCGCAGAGCTGTCCTCACGGACAGCAGTGCCCACTGATGTTGTTGCTAGGTTTGATTCCACCATACCATTCAGTGCTTCCAAGTGTCTTACACCCTGATCATGCCCATGACTATGAGAAGCTAAAACCTTGATGCAGTTTGAACCTCTCTGAATCTCCATCCTGCCACCATCCCTATCCATACAGCCAAGTTTTCTGACATGTCTAGGGATCCATCTATCTCGAAAACTTCGTGCAATTTGATGAACCTATGTACACGTATTAATTCATTAAAGATCAAATTTCAAACCCAAGGACACGTTAATTTATTACTCATTGCTTTATCTCTAACAATTCAGAATCACAACGAAAACTGCAAGAAGCGATCCTATAAATTTAAAAGAAACATTCCAAATAAAAAATAGCACTGTCCAAAGAAATCCAACAATACTTGTCCACTGTAAAAATTTAATGCCCACAACACTGTTTTTATTATCAAGCCTTATCAGGGTCAGAAATTCTTTAATCACATTTTAATATATAAGGTCAAAATTGGCATTTTCAGTGCTTTTAAATGAAACCACAGCTCAATTATTATTGGGTGGAAGAAAGGTGTCACGAGAGAGTTTGGAGTCAGTCTTATCCTTCAGCATTTTGCTTAAATGGTTGCTCTCAAAGTTGAAACCATGTACCCTTGTGCAGTTGCAAGCTAAAGGCTTATTATCACTGAACTAAGAAATCACCCAAGATCTGAAGTGTAAATTTTTTCACTTACAATATTTCTATTGTCAAACAAGATTCAGATTTTGGTACAGTGGAGGGATCAACCTCAGGATGGTGTGCATTTGTTAGGGGGTGTCCTGGAAAAGTAAAAAGCAACCAGTCTTGGATGTGAGAGTCTAAGACAATACCTGTTTGTCATTGTGCTCTGTCAGGGACAGCATGGACTCTCTAAAGCTGCATAAATAACACTCATCAGGGAACACATACCAATAAAATTAATATGATGAGCAAAAGCATCATTTTTTAATTGCATGGCAAGAAATCATTAGCTGCAAGAATTTGGCTGTCTTGAGAGATAAAACAGGAACCAGAAAGCTAAGTGTAGCAATGGTGAAGTTCCTTTAGGCCATGTCTGGAGGAAAAACGAGGGAAGGAAGAAAATGGAGGAAATGAAAATAGAAGAAAATAAAATAATCAGAAAAAAAATTATTTTCTACCTCTTACTTGAAAGGAGAAAAAATGAAAAGAAAGAAACTAGAAGAAATAGAGTTTTCCTCTGTTTGGTACAAAAAGAACTAGAATGGAAAACATTATTTGTGTTGCAATTATCGTTATGCCCTTCACCTTAAATACTACGACAATTCTTAGATAAGGGTAAATGAAGAGCATAAATCTCAACTCAAACAAGCAATCTCTCCCTATTCTCCATTCCTCTCCCAAACAAGTTAAAACATCTTTCCACCCATCTTCAACCCTCCCAAACATAGCCTTAAAAGCATGGCCTGTGGAATTAACCACTCAAATCAAATTCAACAATCAACCCTTATAATCAGATGACGATTATAGATATAATGAATGAAAGAGGTTAGCAGTCCTTGGATAGAACTTCCAGTACTCTGTCCAAGGTAGTCATTAACTTACCTATCTTTTTTAACCAGTGGTAAATTCCCTATTCCTATAAGGGTTAGTAAACATTAAAATAAAAATGCAGGCTCCTCACAGAATTTCAATTCAATTCAATTCTTTGCTTATTTATCCCATAACGAGTTTATGCAGCTTCAATTGTATACTTGACATATTTCCTCAGTAACGTAAACTTCAGGTGTCCAAGAGTTGCTTCACTTTTGTTGTCCTTTTATATAGACTTTGATGGGGAAAAGAACCACAAGATAAGCTTCTCTTTGTAACTTTTCATTGCTTCCAGATGAAGGTCAGTCACTTCAGAATCTGCTCCTTGTTACTTCTACACCAGATAACATACTGCCTCCTCTGTTCAATTCATTTCACAAATCTAATGTAGCTTCACTTGTATACTTCACATTTTTGCTCAGTAATGAGTGCTTCAGGAGCCCAGGGTTCCTTCCCTTTTTCAATCTTATAAAGATTTACTTGTTTGGGTAAGAACCACTAAGTCAACTTACCTGACTTTTTATTTGCTTCTAGATGAAGGTCAATTCCCTTGGCGAATAACATCAACATCATACGACATCACTCCTCTGTTCATTTTCATTTCACAAAATCAACATCCCAGCCTAAGAGAACCCTACCATCCATTTTACTACCATATATAATAAGTTCCAGACCACCAAAATTGAGTCAGCATCCCCTCATGATGATTTCCTCCAACTAAGATGTACTAGAGAAGAAACAAGATCACCACTACCACACAAATGATCCCAAGCAAACTAAATATTTACTATTTAAAAACCAGATGAATAATCTAACCTTTCCATCCCAGGACAAGGAGGACCTCCGTTTATATGTTCCAATGTAAGTATCTCCCTGATGGCCAAATACTCTAAAACCTGCAAAGAAGTCAGTTAAGAACATGCTTTTGAAATTCTAGAAAGTTTTTCTTATCATGTCATACACGACAGTTTCCTTGAAATAATTCAAGTTGCAAGCATGTTTCTGAAGAAGAACAGAAGTGCCATCATGGAAAGAGTCTCAGGGTTAAAAAAAGATTTTATACACAAAACTGAAAAGGTATACCATTATCTTGTAACATTAATAGTTTCTCATTTGATAGCCACCACAGCCAATAAATCATCTATTTTAACAGTTTTGCAATGTTGAACCATGAAGGGTTAGCATTATCTATCTGGAAAAAGGAAGTATACCATAACTTTTTTGGCATGCAATATTTGCACTTAAATGACAGCAAATATATAAATGTGAGTGTTTCTGTAGGTAAATCAACTTTGAATACCAGGATGTGCATTTGACACATGTTTGGGCGCACAATAAAGGTGCTGGGTATGGTATATCTATAATGAAGCAGCCAGGAGTGTACCTTTAGAAGCTTTCGAAGAATCGGAATCTTTTTAAAATCCCTTCTGTACTGCTTCATTATGTTGTGAAGCATCCGTAAACCTGAAAGAAAGCAAATGTGGTTATTCTTTAAGCAACTAAAGATGCAACAGAACGAATTCCTTAGTGAAGATTGGTTTGCATGCTATGCAAAAGGAGGAAACTCTTACCATTTTTTTCAATTATATCCATCAGTACCATTCGGGATCTAGTTTTCAAGAGTGCATCAAGTATCATTGAAAGCTCTCGATTACTGCAAAACAAAAAAAGCTAAGCAATTAAATCAAGACCTCATACGATCATTCAGCACGAGTCCTTTTCAAGGTTCACCTCATATAAAAAGGAACTATTATATTCCAAAAGCCATGATCTTGATGTATGGTAGAAATAAGAAATAAGAAGGCAAGAAAATTGTATATTACCTCTGAATTGCTTCACCATTTCTAATAGCACCAGAAGCTGCAGTGAGGAGGAGAAGTTTCAAGTAGCCTTTGGGGGCATCCTGTCAGAAAATGAAATAAAAATAACATCGAAAGTCAGCAGAAATGCATAAAACACATAAATTTTTCAATAATTTTAGAAACAACTCAACACATCATTGCAGATAATTTTAGTCAATAAAAATGAAAAATCTGACTATTGGAGAAGCGTTATTAAAACAAATCAAATGCGAACATTTTTCTTGTGGAAAAAGAGCATGGCTTCATCACACAATGGAAATGCACAGACACACATAAGTAAGGCAAATGTACAAACTAATAGTTAAAAATCTAAAAAGAATAAAAAGGGAAAGAATTAGAGAGAGAGAGAGAGATGTTAAAGCCCACAAGTAGGCATCAGCTACATCCAAAGGCTATATTGCACTTTAGGCTATTAACTAGAATTAAGAAACAGCCAAAACCTTGAGAAAAACTATTCAATAAGCTACTTACTTTCCGCTTGCTTATGCCACCCTCAGAATCCAACAACTCGTTAAGTTTCTCCTGAACTGAAAATATTCCAAGGTATTAATCATTAAAGTATTGCACATAATACCATCTTGACAAAAAAGATAAGAATGAGGAGGATCCCAACCTGCTTCAAAATGGCCATCTGAGGTACTTTCCGATAACTTTTTGGGTTTGATAGGTGGCATATGAGGTTTGCTGGTTATTGTCTGAACCTTATTTATGTTTATAAAATTGCTGGCAGACTTTCCTTTCTTAATTAAACCAGATTGGGGTGGAGCTTTAATAATAAAACGGGATTTAACAAAAACCCGCTTGTTTTCAGCTGTGGTAGATTTAGACTTCCTGTTAATCATAATGTCATCAGGCAATGGTTTGATGAGCACTGAGGTCAGAGAAGTCTTCAACTTTTGACTGGAATACAAGGATTTATCCATCATCTCTTCCATGGAAATCTCCTGCTGAACAGCAGGTGTGGGTTGGGTTGTCATGTCTTCAGTCTGTGGGGAGATTTCTACTCGTTTACTTGAGGAAGAAATATCTCCAGGTAAGCCATTCATTTCTGATTCACTGGGTGATTGAGAAATGGCAGGAGTTGACTGGTTCATTGAATCCTTAATTTCAGTGGCAACCTCCATGTTCCCAACTGCTGTTTTGGATTCCATTTCCCTACCTTTTGATAAACCGAAGAAACTGGTTTTGGATATTTTATTTTTTAAGTCATCTCCAACTTCCCCATCTTCAAGCATTACAGGTTCAGGAAATTCTTCATCCGAATCAACTTGATCAGTTACTTCAGAGCTAGCTGGATCCCCACCAATATAGCCTTGACATTGAGGTGAGCTACAATAGCATCTTTTAGCAGCAGCCCCAACCACTCTTACATAGTTGTAGTCAAATGTCACCTCTTCACCCTGCAAAAAAATAAAAAAAAATAAAACCATGCTTGTGAAAAATATTAAGCATGCATGTGAAAATGAAAGGGCAGATGTAAGTGGCCGTGACAAAAAGTGCTTTTTATGGTAGGCGTGCAGTGAGGCATTGCAAAGTCTAATGCTTTCTGCAGAAACATTGACGCTCTTTGTAATCCAGTACGCCTTTCTCTGAAAGACAGGCATCTTCAAAGTTTTTTCATCTGAATTTTAACTAAAACCTTAAAATTGTTATTGAGCTAAACTATTGGATGGTTGAAGGTATGTTGTGCTCAGCAATCTTCAATAAATTGATTTAGCAGAAATAAATTAGATAAGTCACTTAACTTTCAGAAGGAGACATAGAAGAAATGGCAGCAATTAACTAGACAAAGTCCACTCCTTAAGGAATAATTTTATTTTAAAATGATTAAAGAAGCCAATATAACATCTTTTTATTGGCAAAACACAAAGGCAACAACACGATCAATCAACTTGGTAATGCCTATTGAAGGGCCTCAACCTCAAGTTACAAAATCCACCACAATTTATCCACTCCCCACAAACTAGCAGTGGAAATGAACATGCAAATTCCACACAATGACCAATCAATTTCTTTTACAGACCAAATATCATGTAACAGTCACACCAATCATAGAATATGATATTCATAAAACTATTCACCCAATCATTTCCAGCCCTTTAAACATTTAGCAGAGATGAGGACGTGGTTGTCAACTAAATTAAACTTAAAAATAGTTTAAAAGAACAAAAACAGAGGTAAAGTGAAAATACAGGCTTCAAACTTTCAATTTTCAGATTATCCCCTTGAAGAAGAGATGCATTCTATGACTCCATGTGCTTCCATAGCAAGAAGAAAGTAACCGAAAAGTGAAGAAAGAAAAACTATGCCAACTATGGCTCAGATGGAAAAGCACAAGATAGAATTAACATAAGGTGTGAGCATACCTTCTTGATATCCCTTAATGCAAACAATCCAATACAGATTTCTCCATTGACCACCCACTATAAGCAAAAATTAAGTCAGACAACAAATTAATTAAGAAATGGTAAAAGGGAACTGAAAGTTCAGAATTTAAAAGTCACACTCTTGGCACCATACATTATAACTTTAAGAGGATGCTCGTGTGCAAAAATAGAAGGTTGTTAAGTCAAAACACTACTTCATAAATGATAAATGGAGATCAAACAAGAACATTTAGCTGTCACTCCAAGATGTGGCGAGTATTTGAAAGAAATTAGTACATGAGGTAATACAAAGTTATAAGCCCACTGCATGACCATATACACAGATGAACCCAAACAGAAGCAGGACAAACTTAAAACAAAAAGGATCAAAACCTCCGGGATCCAAACAGACAGAGCATGTTCTACAAAGAATTCTAAAAATTTCTGCTCAACACTTCTAAATGCTATAATCTCTTCAATTTAAAAATAATTGGATAATACTTTAGTCCCCTGTCCCCAAAAAATAGACCCATCGGTTAAACAAAGCCTCATCATTGGAGAATATTCCAATAAATGAATTTGCTTCAATTAATTTTTGTTTAAACTTTCCAACTTGCTCCTCAATAGCAATTGACATTTAAAGTAAATTCTCTCTTTCTTTGTTCTTTTGAGTGGAAAACATATGTTATGTTTAATATGTAACCATCAGGAAAAATAATTGATTAGAGAAAGGAGTAAAATTCATCTTAATATTTCTATTTTAATATATATATTGTGGGATGCAAATGAACAGTATAAAGTGACAAGGGTCTACAAAAGCTTTGTTGGATAAAGCCCAAGCCTCATAACCGTCTCAGTGGTTTGCTGACAGCCTTCCTAAATAAAATAAACTATACAGCTAATTGGATAACTTGCAATATGTAGGGAATGAGGTTTCTATGAATAGATGCCAAGTCAACACTCATTATAATTAGGGAGTGGCTAGTAAGGAGTGCGGGATATAAAGATCAAAACATCTTCTCGTGTCCAATGTGAGACATGGCATGAAACATATATATATTAGTCACACATAGATCAAATTGAAGGCAATGGCTATTCCAATTGGTAAGTTGTAATTGCCTCACAAAGCATGGCTCTGTAAGATGGTGCCATGCATCCTGAATGTAGGAAATTGCATTACCTTACACTAGATATAGTTTGACATTTATTCAACACTGATATAATTATATCCTGTTTTGCATTTTTTTAAGTGGGTCATAAGAAGTGGCTTTGTGAGATGCTGGGATGCATCTCTGTGATTAAAGTCAACTCGTTAATTCAAATGCTAAGAAATAGTTAAGCTCTTTATTGTTTTGGATCCTCAATGCATCCCTGTTATTAAAATCAACTCATTAATATTTTTTTAATTCAAATACTAAGAAATAGTTAAGCTCTTTATTATTTTGGCTCGTATGCTTCTGGATCAACATAAATGGGGATTCTTGGCCTGCTGGCATTCCAGCTACAAGGAAAAGGATGAAAAGAACCAAAGAGAGAAGCGAAATGAAGAGAAAAGTGAGAGACAAAAACCAACTTAAGCAGCAGACTCAACAATCCAGTCATGATGAAATAGTGCATAAGAAAATGAAGAAATGGAAGGCTTCATCTTAGCTCAACAACACATATTGAAAGTACATCAAGTAAACCATAACAAGCACAACCAAGTATAAATTATGAATCTCGTTAAATCAAAAAACAAAAATGATGTGAGGCATGTCTGGAAATGAATCACCTTTTCGGTACGACAATTAGGATCACAACTATGATTAATGAAACGCCCCAAATTTCCCTTCACACATGCATCAATTACCTGAAAAGATTGAAAAGGTGGATTACAAACAGCACAAAACAATAATGGCGAGACAATTAAATCCAGAAAAACAGCAGAAATCAGACAAAAGCATGCACTCACTCAACAGATGACAGAGAAAAGTGATGAGTCAATGCACAAAAATTAGACAGTACAATTGGTTAAACGTGCTTCCACCAGTAACATGAAGTGGTTAGAAGTTAATGATTCATGTCATTAAATGATTGCTGTAATAGTGAACTTTCGATCTATGATGTGAACAATCAAAAGATACCTAGCACATTTACAGCAAATCTCCAAGAAACCAAGAATTCAAGGACTCAGGTGATTTTAGGAATTTTAACCGAACATATAAATTGAAAAGTTAAAAAAGCAGCAGATATCAAATAATGGCAGAAGTTCATTCTAGTGACAAGTTAGATTTAACATCCAGAGGCCTAGAAGCTACCACCAATACTTTCATCAAAGCATTTACAAGCTGCATCACATTAGAGCTGTTCAAAGCAAATTAATCAATGAAAAAAAAATATTAAAGAAGAAGAGCTTCAGCAAACCTCACTGCCATCCAATGTCATGAAGTAGAAATGTTTGTGACCCTTGGAAGCATACTCTTTTTGCCTTGCCTCATAAGCATGCACATCAAGCACCTAATTGACCCATATATATTAGAAATTTGGAGGTAAGAGATTGTAAGAAATTTGCCCGCACATTTTGAACTAAAACCTTCTTTTGGTGGTAGAGTCATCTGTATGTGTGGAGCGAGATGGGACCAAACTATCACAAAAAGCATATTGACTTTAATTATTGAGCATAATTAAGTAACTCCAAATGTGAATTGAGTTGAGCTGGTATCAGAGTTGGCCATGCAAAATATATGTCCATAGAAAGTTTTGAAGTGGTCTAATTCTATTTACCTAAAATGATTCTGCATAAAACATATCATGTGCAAGTAAACTAGCATCAGAGGAAGCCTAGCACACCAACAAAAACTAGAATCAGAGGAAACCCAGTACACCAATGACTTCCAACATTGGCTCAAAACGCAGCTCATAACAAGGTTCAAAGCTAACCAGCAGCGTACATAAAATTAAAAGTTACCTCTCCAACATATTCAATAAGGAATTGCCCTCTGGATATATCCTCTTCCAACCGCAGCCCAAAACCTTTCTTCCCACACCGTTCCCATGTCATTTTGGCATAATTGCGCTTTTGGAACTGCAAATTGATAAATAGACTAAAATCAAACAAAAAAGGACTATAATTAGAATTGAAATTATTATTACTATTTGCAAAAGGTAAGCTGTGGAACCTGTTGATTTGAACAAAGGTCCCCACATGGACAGGTGCCTTGAACACACTCAATATTGAGCATTCGATTCAAGCATTCATCTCCACAACCACCTAACCTGCCGCCCACAGGTGCTTTGCAGTAGCAAACCATTATCTATTTAAAATTTATGGAAATTTTTGTCAAAATATAAATTTAGAAAGGCCAGCACAACACCTAAACAAACCTTCCAAGAAAGTTGAACCTCATTTTATTGTCTTAAAAATGAAATATCTCAATTTATGCACTGGGTTTTTAACAATCAGAAAAGATAGATGAGGATAGAAAGAGCAGTAGAAATGAGATGAAGCCTATTCAAACAAATTTTTTAAAAAAATCAACAATTTGAGCATAACACATGTCAAAGATTACTTTTAAAAGAATTCTGTACTCACCAGGAATGTTAGAATGTAAGAGTCAAGGAATGGTGCCTAGTACCTGCCAGTGTCCAAGCTACTATATATGGGAGGTCTAGTAATAAATAAACTCTCTTAAGGAATTTTGGCAAAAAAGAAGAAGCAGGCGGCCTTAAGCCTGCAAATAATGATTCTTCCAAAAAAAAACCTGCAACGCATGTTGGAGTGACACTAATCCTAAAACCATTGATATCATTAGCTCTCGAGGGAGGTTATGAGAAGGTGCATTGATGCAGACAGTACAACACAATTACACCAGCTAAACCAAGAGATGAAAAACACCAGGAAGAGCAGAAGCACCAGCAAAGTTGGCATGTTGTGAACATAACAACACCCATCAAAGGGAAAAACCAAAGGCACACGGATGTAAAAAAGAAAAATCAGTGACAGGGAAGATTATTTCTTATAGCATTAGATATAGAACATAAGCTTCTACAAGAAAAGGATAATACAATCATCATGTTAGTGATTTTGGATAGCCTAAGCCATGATTACGATTGATCATTTTCAATAACAATCTTCCTCAAAGGGTTTTTTTTCACATAGGATAGCCACACTGCATGTGTGAATGCATGTTCTAATCAAATGTCTTGAGAAAGACTGATACCTGAAACAATCAATCATAATCACGGCTTAGGCTATGTATTTTTTTTATCAAATATATTGCAAAGCACAAATACATTTACACATTTTTTTATTCAGATTGCAACAGCAAATTATCTCCCTCTCATTCTAGCAATTTTCTGAATATTTTTGAATTCACAACATATTCCCAGAGTACCATGATTCCGGAGATATTCACTAATCTAGATCTATATGAGGACCAAAGCTACCAAATCTGCAAACATATTTTGATGCTAATTTTCCCACTTTCCATGTTACAGTACTAAACTAGCCAGGTCTCAATGTGCGCCGCTATGTATGACAGCCATCAAGACATCCAAGAAACAAACCCTGTAGCCATCTGAGATGGAGTTCAACTTGCCATAACTCAACATTAGGGCCACACATGCTGCTTAAGTTAAAGCACATGCCCATCCTGCCTACTACCATTTAACAAAAAGATTCAATTCTCAATACAAAGATGCATAATTGTTGCACTGTTGATATGCACAAAATAATGAGTCACGTTCAGACCTCATCAATAGTTTGAGTTTTACGGGTGCGGTGCAGGAACTGATTGGTAGTAATGCGCGTAAATTCATACTCCTTGGAAACTATACAAGAAGTAAAATACAATGTTAAGTTTCAGGATAAGGCGAAACCCTCAAGAACCAAAGCCAGGTCCTACTTCAAGCTTGTGTTCAATCTTTTGCTTTTCTACAGCTACCATTGCATACCTGATGTCGGTCCACATTCTAATTCCATATAATTTGAAGAAGCATCGCAAACATCCTCATCAGCATCTGATATGCCCAACTCCGCATTAATTTCTGCATCTGACTTCTCTTGGGGGAAGGAGCAATCAGCAAAGGCTTTATCCATGTTGTCCTCACATATCCTTAGAAATCAAAAGAAAAAATAACAACAGCTGACAACTTAGAGAAGGGAACAGGAAACAATGAGAGAGGGGGGACAAGAGGGGGGAAGAGGGGGTTGGAGGAAATGCCTGTAATGCTGGAAGACAGCTCCTCTTACACCCATACCAACAAAAAAAAGATGAATTGAACATTCACATTGAGATCATAAGATTAACATCTAATTAATTTTTGGCAGCTCAGTAAGTTCCAAAGTCTAAAATGAAATGTGGAAGCCAGTCATCCTGGAGAAGCAACGCTCAAATCTTAATTTCACTCAAAGATTCCTACTCAATCAAGATTATAGAAGGTCCATGGGATTATTGGATAGTTGATCCATGCCCAAAAAGGAGTTGTAAATTAATGGACATGGTGGCCATCTTTCCCCCTAACTAAAGCAAGCTTAATCAAGCGGGTAAGAAGTATATGGTTGAGACTCCAGCCAGGATATTTGATATTTGTATATCCCTAGAAATTTCACAAGCAAGTCATCTTACCTGCACAACTGGCCTTTCTCATTTTCCTATTGTAAACTATATTTGGGAGGCTTAGGTGCCAGTAAGGTCAAGGATTTTTTTGTCTGTTGTACTTCAGAGGATACATGTAGCTAGCACAAAAGCTGATAAAGTCGCATCTGAATGTCTGTGTCATGTGTATTAGTGGTGGCAAAACACCGGTGCACTTTTTTTTTGGCAGTGCTTTGTCACAAGGAGTTTGTGGAATAGGACCTTGCTATCTTTGGTGATCAGTGGTTGATGTGCATGTCCAAAAAACAGAAGAATTTTGTTACATGTGTTTTCTAGGTTAGAGGAGAGAAAGCAAGATGGCATAACTCTTCGAGCTTGTACAGTGTTTGTAGTGAATTGTCTGCTCAAATGGAGAGAATGCTAGAAAACAATCAGCAAGAGTCAACAAGAGAATTTTTCAAAACCATTATTTATTCAACTGATTACCTTTGGGATAGACTAGTAATTATGCACTCTTGAAAGTGTTCTGCTCTGGAACTTTTAGATACCATCAGCTCATTTTCAGAGTGATTAAAGAGCTCTTTTGGATTAACATTCTCAAACTAATCCCTTGACCTCTTCATTGTACTTAATCTCATGCTAAAAAAATCTTTTTATTTTTCTTAAAAAATAAAAGGAGTGAATATGTAAATTGGTGCAGACAAAGCACACAAAGATACAGAACCTGCAAAATTAATAGAATGAATTGAAAGGGCACAAGATAGAGTACCATTGGCGATGTGTTTGACTGATAGATTCTACAAGTCTAACTGGAATACGCCGCCATTTAAGACAATCATCACAGCGAACCCAAGCATTATCTGGAAATAAATTTCGCTCCATCACCCCACTTGACGGCACGTCCAGATTAGTTGCCTCTTCTGCAGTAGTATCATTGCCAGCATCAGTTTTTCCATTGTCATCTACACTATGATTACAACAACAATTCATGACAGAGCAGAATGCTTCTTGACCTTTGGTATCACAAAAAGATATATCAAGTTCCATGAGAACATGACTGCAAAAGCATTAAAAAATCAGATCATGCAACATAAACAATTCAGAACCTATTTCAGGATGTTCTTCACCTTTGTAAACAACATGATCACAAACACTCTTCTCCTCAGCTCTGTTCTTTTTAACTGACTTCCTATCATTTCCTCTCTCCTTGCAACCATTTGCCCTCCTACGTTTTGCAGAGTCAGAGACTTTGGACCTTCTCTTGTTTACTCCATCAGATTTCCTTGGAAGTCGGCGTCCCCTGGATTTAGTTGAAGGAAGAGGATTCTTTGAAATCTGTGATTCTGACAACCTAAGGTCAGCATCCAGTTCACCACATATTTTAGTTTCCATAATGATTTCTCCTCTCAAAGCCCCTCCAGGGACTCCAAGTTCAGTCTTTCCTGATGAAAGTACCAGTTCTGCCGAATATTCTTTAGTGCTTGTTGTGTTGACAGAACCATTAGCACTGGTGCATGATGTAAGTATCTCACTAGAGGAAAGACTATCACCCTTTCTCTGCCTGCCCCCTCGTTTCTTTGCCAATTTAACTTTCTTTGAGCTTGCCACAGCAGGTGAACAGTTTCCTGCTTGAGGAAGGCTTTCTTTCTTTTTTCCCCTCTTTCCACCAGTACCCTCTTCATCCGCAGAAAAAGCCTTAGAAGGAGACAGAACAGCATCAGGATAATCTTCTTGACATCTTGCATCAACTTGAACCTCAGGTACTGAATTTATAACTTCCGAATCTGGTGAAGTTCCAGCATCTGTATACCTCTTCTCAGTTGCAACTCCCAGTGCTTCAACCTCTGTATGGGAAGGAACCCCAAGATAATCTTCCATAATATCTCTAGATGACTTCTCAGAAATTACAGTGCCCTCCATGTCCGTGTTTGCAAGTTTTACATCCATAGCAGAAGCATCACAGTGTGCTTTTGCCTTCCCCGACTTAATGTAAAAAGACTGAAGCTGTTTTTGAGTTCCCTCTTCAACCGTGTTATCTCCCATACAATAGGCTAACTTTGAAATTTCAAAACTGGTTTCCTGGCATGACTCAGCCCCATAATCACTAACAAGATCACCAGATGCCTTAGTATTAATTACCTCGGGGATTATCATCTTTGGATTACTTTCAGTTTGACAAGCATCTTTTCCCACTTTAACTTTCAAACGAATGCAATGAGCCGAAGCATGACCTTTCTTGCTGGACCATCGTGAGGTTCCACCAGCAAGTTTATTCTGCTTTCCACTTCCTTGGTCACCCCTTGCCTTCTGTGATCCAAGATTCTCAATTTCATCAGGTCTGAGACCATTAATCAGCATAAAAGTTTGTGTAATATTCCCCAATAATCCCCAAGCAGAAGAGCGAGCTGGTTTGGAGAAGCAGCTCCGCCTCCTTGTCACACTCTTGAAGACGATCTCAATACATCGATGCAGCTTTCGGACTTTGGTTGTGTTCCTGCATTTCCTTGCAGCCCTTTTTGTCTGGGTCTTCTGGCTTGATTTCCGTGTTCCATTGCTCCTACATGAAGATGGTGATACAATGACATGACACTTGGTTTCAGAAACACTATCAATGCTGACGTTATTCTTTGCTTCATAGTCTGTCTCTCCAGAACAGTCAACTGCACTGCTAGAATCAATAGTGCCATGTGCTGATGCCTGGGAACAAATGCCAGCTTCTGTCCTAGCCAAAGCATTGCTTTCCTGTTCTGGAACCCACTCTATAGCTAGACCATTGACAGCCTTGGAATCCAGTTTACATGGTATCAACTTCTGCTCATCATGATGAACATTTTCTTCTGGCAAATCAGTCATGGGCATTAATTTCAAGTTCTCCTGTGATGGCAATAACAAGTTGGAAGTAGTAGTCTCAGCCGCATCTAAAACAAAAGTTGGCTCCTCCATAACCCCTCCTGCAAAGGGACGGCTAATGATCTGATCACCCTTCTGGTCTTCCTGCTGAAGACACTTGCTTGGTGGACATGTCACAGGTGTCAATTCCAAGAGTAGTTCCTGGTCCAGTGGAAGCAACTTTTGGTCTTGATTATCAGTCTCCAACCTAGTTAAGATGACACTTTTCTCTTCTGAAACAATAGTACATGATGTCCCATCATCTAGCTTGTCCTGTTCAACACCGTTTCCAGGTGAGACATTCACTGAAATCAATCCAAAAGGCATTTCACAGTTTGGTGAAGGACCTATTTCATTACAGGCAGCAGTCTCTGTTGCAGCTAAACCATCAGTTTTGTCTTCCATGACCCCTTGAATACTAATACTCTCTATCCCAGCTAAATCATTGTTTTTCTCTTCCATGGTCACCACCATAGATGTACCACTGTCTCGCATGTCCTGTTCAACACCATTTCTAGGCAAACATTTTGCAAGCATTTCATAGCCCATTGAAGGCAATATGTTTTCACAAGTACCAATAGTCTCCGTCGCCACTAAACCATTACTTTTCTGTTCCATCACCCCTTGAACGTTTCTCTTCCCTAGGGCTGTAAAATTGCCAATTTTCTCTTCCACAACCACTTCTTGAGAGGCACCACAATCATGGTTGTACTGTTCACTGACATCAACAGGCAAACTTTTTACTGGTATTAGTTCTGCAGGCAGTTCTCTACCCGATAAAAGCATTATTTCATCATGTGTATCAACCTCTATTGGAGCCAAGTCACCACTGTTTTCTGCCATGACCCCTTGAACACTAACGTTCTTATCCCTCTGGTCATCTTGCTGACCGCCATTTCTGCACCAATCATTTGCCTGCACTAATTCAGCTGGCATCTTACAGCCCAGTGAAAGAACTATTTCGTTGGATTTAACAGTCTCTATTGCATCTAAACAGTCATCTTCAATAACCCCTTGAACATTTCCACTCTCATCTTCATTCTGGCCATCTTGTTGATCACAAATTCTAGGCATATCATTCACAGGGTTTAATTCTACAGAAGTTCCACAAGCAGTTGGTGGCACTGTTTCATCAGAAGCGTCAGTCTCTACTGTAGCTAGACCATCACTGCCCTCTTCCATAGTGCCTTGAGCACCAGCATTTTTATCATCCATTTGTTCATGATGTTGATTGCAATTTTTCAGTGAATCAGGAACAACCAGCAGTTCCAAAGACCCTTCACAATCTACAGCTCCACCATTCTCACCTCCAAGCCCTACTTTTTCCTCCCAGAATCTATCTGTCCCCCTGATACAATCATCCCTTCCACTTTGACCCTCATCCAAACATTCCCCATCAACCCCAGATTCATCCTCCAACAATCTTCCTGCTGTCGAACCAACCATGTTCTCACCCTCAACCGCCAACCCAATTCCCCTATCATCCAACACAGCCTCCATAACATCGCTGTAGCTAGCACAAATACCATTATCTTTCTGAGACAATTCTGCAAACCCATTTGTTGCACTAGAGGGGTCCGCGTAAAATTCAATAACACTCCGACCAGTCTCCAAGGCTGGCAGCTGCTCAGAATTCTTGATAAACTCCAGGCATGAATGCTGCTCAGTCGCAGCAAGATTCAAGGGCTCGTGAGGCTCACACGCGCCCATCTCAGTTTACCAATTTTAATAGCCAGTTAAGACACGCCCATCTCCAAGACAACAACAAAAAAACAATTACACGAAATTCTTACCAACCACAATGCACGACCCTGGTCACCCCCGATTCGAAAAAAAAAAAAAAACTTGCTCTGTTTCATTCACTCGCAATCTCCCTCAAAACAAAAGCAGCAAAAACCGATAAAACAATACCTTGGTCAAAACGCTGGTAGAGAAAAACCCTAGAATCCACCTCCCCTGCGAAAGCAAAACCCTATTTAATCATTCCAATGATAATGCAGATACATCAAAAAAAAAAACCTTCGCGGAATTTCACGAATATAAAAATATTTAGCACCGATGACATTTTTGAAAGATTATTGGAGGAGCAAAAATACCTGTGTGGAGAAGAGAGGCATCGGGCCCTGAGAACTGCAAGAGAAGGGCTGGTTTTTATTTTATTTTATTTTATAAAATGTAAATTATTTTTTTAAATAGTGTTTTTCCTTCTTTTTTTTCCGCCACAGAGAGAGAGAGAGAGAGGGAGAGAGTTGCTTAATGGTGTTGTCAAAGGATAAAGAGGCCGCACGGAAAGGAAAAGCGAGCGTGTTGCCGGAGAGAGAGATATCCGCGAAGGAGAGAAAGAGGTTATCGATTTCTTTTCTTTTTTTTTATCTGTAACTGTGGATTTTTTTTAATTTCCCGTCGGCAGGTAAAAAAATTAGTTTTCAAACAAAAGTACTTAACAGGTGATGGATACATGTTCACTGCAAAAACAAAACTCTAAAAACCTTAAAAAATCCAAAAACATTTCTAGATACGCGTAACACCACATCAGATCTCAGCTTTTATTAAGGTGTATGGGATTAATAGTGCGTGTAGGATTGCAGTAGTAGTTATATTTAAAAATATTTTTTATTTTAAAATATTTTGTATATTAATATTTTAAAATAAAATAAAAAAATAAAAATATATAATTTATACTGTATTTCTAAATAAACACTACATATCATAACTTAGTACATATTAGATATACTGGAAATGACACGACTAGCTTTGTTAAATGTGCATTTAAAAACATGCCTACTGAGTTTGCAGGGTATTCAGTGGGCCGTGGGGATTAGTCGTGGTGCGCGCCTAGCGGTGGAAGGAGCTTGTCTCTTTCCACTGCACCTGGGTTCGAGCCCTGGCGTGCACGCCTGTCACCCCCGCGGTGCCTTACATGCCTACTGAGTTTGCAGGGTATTCAGTGGGCCGTGGGGATTAGTCGTNTAGTACATATTAGATATACTGGAAATGACACGACTAGCTTTGTTAAATGTGCATTTAAAAACAAAAGAAATTTGGATCCAAGCAACGTATGTTAATTTATTTTTTATTTTCAATAAATTTAGATACCTTATACAAGCTCAATGCTCAGTTAAAAAAAAATTACAAGACTATGATCAATTAAATTTTTTTTATAAGACTCAACATGAGTTTTTTAATATTTTATACTGGGTATTGTTTTAAATAAAATATAACTAAGAATATTATAATAATAAAATTATATTCTAACTTTTTCTTTTCATGGAATGATAAAGCTCACGAATTATAAATATAAAATGAATTATTAAACTTTAAAAATTAATAATTTATTAAATCTTATGCTTTCATTGTATATTTTTTTAGATTTTATTTACCAAAAATATCGATATATATTATTGGTTGTCAATTACTGGACTTTTCATATTAAATTTTACAAAACCTTAACTATAAATAACAAATAAAATTAACTGAAGTAGGAAATTATCGTGTTCTTCAATTCACCAATCTCAATCACAAGTGTATCGGGTCTTCTTGTCAACATGCACAAAAAACTCACATACACTTGCATCATTTGAACATGTATCATATGAGCCATGACGTGCTAGAGTAAGGAAACATGAAGAAAAATTGATTAAAAAACACGTGATTGCAGCTTAAGAAAAACCCACCATCGTGCTAGTCTTTACCTCATTAATTTGTTTTGTTAATGTCACGAGGAATACCTTGACTGGGAAGATTGAGAAAATACCCGAGCTGACCATGTCAGGGCGAAAGCGGGGGTTTGGTGGCAGGAGGCCATCGGTGATGGGTTTTCAATCACTCACACACACGCACACGCACACACACATATATATATATATATATGCATATTTGCCTCCACTTTGTGATGAGCTAGATTAGAGTTTTTCCCAAACTTAAAAAAGAAGTCAAGAGTACGAGAGTTTTCTGAGGTGTTATTAAATTTGCAAACAAGTAATGAATTCCACTTAAATTAATAAATTGTTTTTTTAAATTATTATTTAATTATTTATATAATAACAAAAATAGATAGTTGTAAAATCAAGTATTAAATAAGTACCAAGATTTTAAAAAAACCATGATAATCCCATAAAAAACATAACAAAAAAAATTATAAAACTCAATCACTAATCAAGTCAATATTAAATGATAAAATTAAAGTAAATAATTTAAAAAAAATCATGATAAGCTCGTAAAAAATACAATACAACGAAATAAATTTTAAAACTTAGTTACTTATTAATTTAATATCAAATGATAAAATTAAAATAAATAATTTTAAAAAAATCAACTTCATGGAAAGCATAACGAAATAAATTATAAAACTTAATTACTAATTAATTTAATATCAAGTGATAAAATTAAAATAAATTTTTTTATAAAAAATATAAACCCGTCACACCTATCAATAGATTTATGGACTTTTTAAAATTCAATAACATATTTTTTTAAATTATTTTTTCTTAACTACAAGATAAAAAAAAACAATCACATAATAAAATTTAGTTAGTAAAAAAATACCTTACTAAAACTATAAACCAAGACAATCAATGTTATTTTACTAAAATCGCAAACTAAATTATATTGACTCTATAAAATTTAATAATCTAGTATTATTAAAATTTATTTTTTGTTTCACTAATTTTTTTTAAAAAATACTACACTACATGGTGTTGAGATGTTTTTTGATATTAATTTGATATTAGGATATTTTTTTAATGCTGTGGTAACAATATAAAAAATAAACTATTAAATTTAAAATTTTCATATATATATATATATAAGAATTAAATAAAAAATGAAAAAAGGTTAAACAAAAACACCACCAACAGACGTGGAGAGACATTGCCTTCCCCGTGACTTTTAGCTTTATTTACTTGTTGTTTGACTTCATTTATGCCATTTTATTTTTCTCTCGAAAAGTGCAGACCACGTGCCTAACCCCAGGGTAATCGCCCTTTAAAACAATCATGTCAGGTCATGTGAAGCCCTCGGAGAAGAGAGCGGGGTAGAGAGAGAATTAGCCTCCGAATTCCTAGCCGAGTGACGCGTGAAATTGAATTAAATTAGATAAAAATTTTAAAACTTGGATTATCTTATGACCTTATGGATTGGCTGGAATTAATTAATCGCTGATGGTTCTTTTGTGTGTTTCGTGTTCCGCTAATGATGACATATTTGGTATTTTAATATAATTTGGTGTTTGGTGGGGGTGGTTGGATAATTTATTTTTTTTTAAATTTGATTTTTTTAGTTTTAAATTATTATTTTTATTATATTTTTGAATTATTTTAATATGATAATGTAAAAAATAAAAAAAAAATATTATTTTGATATGTTTATAAACAAAAAAAACTTTAAAAATATTTTTATCACATTTCTAATTTTTTAAAATAATTTTTGTTTGAAAATATATTAAAATATTTTTTTAATTTTATATTTTTAACATTAAAATATTAAAATCATGGAAACATACTTAAAAAAATATATTAATTTAATAATCTTTTAAATAAAACATATTCTAAAAACATCAAAAAGTAGAATTCAACA
Source organism: Populus ilicifolia (assembly GCA_015708895.1). Taxonomy (NCBI): domain Eukaryota; kingdom Viridiplantae; phylum Streptophyta; class Magnoliopsida; order Malpighiales; family Salicaceae; genus Populus; species Populus ilicifolia. The sequence goes on from SRLM01000024.1 coordinate 1,463,858, forward strand.
CACTAATGGCAAAATAGATGTCTATAGATCACCTTAAAAGAATAAAACCATCCAGGAAGGATCTGCGTCTCACCGTGGACTAATTGCGCTACGAGGCATGGACCTCTTCTTGCATTTTTCCGGGCTCGAGATAGCTGTGTGGGCTTATCAGATAAGAGCCGTGCCCTGTGAATTAAAGGCCTATTAGGCCCAGTAACTTAATTTCTTGCATCCAAAAATGACTCGAATTAAATTGATACCACCCTATGTTTCCATGAAATCCCAAGGCACACCAGAAGAGAAGGGAAAAAAGAAAAAGATAAGTTGCATCATTAAAATTAAAATCCGGTCTGTTTTTATATTTTAAAAGTATTTTTTAAATGATTTTTTATTTTATTTTTTACATTGCAAAGTGTTGATATAAAAAATAAATATTAAAAATAAAATATTATTTTTTATTGTATTTATAAGTAAAAATCACTCTAAAAAATAAATGTTATCACATGTTTTTTTTTTTTCTGAAAGAGCAGGCAAACAAGATTTGCCCCCGGGCATAACCAGGTCACAAATTCCCCAAACCCAGGCCACAAATGAAGTTACGTGCCAGTTTTCAAGAGTACTCGATTCATTTCTATCAAGGCTAGTTTTTTACTTCTAGAACTAAATAGTTGCTCACAACGCCAAATCAAAATGAGACATTTTCAATATATATATATATATATATACACACACACACACACACATGAGATGTGCACATAATTTATAAAGCAGATGGGTCTGGGCTCTGAATGCACACGCAGTCACGCATCAACATTAGTGTTTCACGGGCTAAATGGTTCTCGCAAAGCTGGATCATACAAGTTTTAGTACGACTAGTGGCTTGAGATGACACCAAATTTATTAATACAAACACTGGACTGCTGAAAAGATTAATCAAGAAAGCAAATAAGAGGATTACGGGTACAACCTGAGACCCAATTACATCCTCTCTTGCAAATTTGGCTGGATAGGCTGCACGCGGAATGCGAAAGGCACCTGGGAATTATAGTCTCTCACCCTTTGTTGATGATAATCATTTTCCATCTCCATCGCATTCTCTTCCATGGCCATCTCTTGTTGTTGCTGTGTCTATATAGATATATATGTATAAAGAGAGGATATACATTGATAAAATTTCAAGGAATAAATATTCACAGTAGGATCGAGAGCCAGGCAGGGCCATCATGATCTACTTATGTCATGGGATGATCAAGACATGGAGTTGATTTCAGTTTGTGGTCAATCTCGAATATATATTGACCAGGGTATACACAGACTTGAGTTAGTAACCAAATTCACTCATATTAACTAGATGAATGAAGGGACTAAGCCTGCCAAGAGGATATATATTTTTTTCTCTTTAACTTTTACTGTTTCAGTCACTTGATTTTATGTTAGAGCTTTCTTTTTGCTTTTTGGATAGACAATTGGCCTGGTTAGTTAATTAGTTTGATGTGTGGTGATGGCATAGCCAATTCCCCATGCATGAAACAGTACATACAAGCTAGCACACGTAAAATTCAGAGTGAAGGTGATGGCTTATTATACCAGAACGAACTGGAGGTGCTTGAACTCCTCATCCAGTATCCTTTCCTGAAAATTTCCAGGAAGAAGGAATATAGTTAGACAAAAAGCAAGACTTTAACTAGTTTTTGCAGGAGAAACCCGAAGATAATAGATAGAGGCCAACAAAATCGAAGCCATAATCTTGTCACTTATATTATGAAGTGACGGTTTGAAATATACATACATTTTGCTCCAACATGCTGTGAAACTCCATCTGCCAAGATCAAGGAAACTAAAAATAAACATTAAAGAAAAAAACAAATAAAGGGACACTGCAATGACCTGCTTATTAAGCCTCTCTCTCTCTCTCTCTCTCTCTCTCACACACACACACACACACACAGACAAATATATATATATCAAGAGCAAGCAAATAAACATTTATTTTTTATTACAGAACACTGCACTACCTGCTTTTTACGGACAGCAGCAAGGCCAGTTTCAAGGACTTCCTCTATGGCCATCAACTCTTTGTGGGGCAAAGATGAGATATCTTGCCCTTTCAGATGCCTGGAAATTCACATATTTTGACATTATCAATCGAGAGAAAGAAAATTGAAATTAATCGAGATCAAAGAGATCAAAGGGAGGAAGGGAAATCTACCTCAGCTCAATCTGCATGCTTTCATTCTCTTTCTTGATTCTGTCAATCTCGTTGCTGAGGTTCTGTGTTATATATATATATATATGAAGAAACCCTAGGTCTTAATTTTTTCTTCACAAACACATGAATATAAAAAATAGAAATTCGAGAAAAGATAGACAGATGATGAGCGTTGGTCCTTTTAGACTGTTCATATGGTTAATAGGCTTCTGTTCCAAAGAACAAAACAGTCTTCTAGTGGTGTCTCTGTGAAGCAGCTTGTAAAGAGAGTAGATTCGATCGCCTGTGTAGATCTATTTTTGGAAACAGCTTTCATTTCCTTGTTGTCTAGCCAACACGTCTTATTGATCATTCAATTTTAGCAAGGAAAAGGAACTCATTAATAAAACAATTTGTACTAGATCTGTCCATGAAATACTACTTTTGGTTTTCTTTTTAAATAGTATAAAAACAATATTGTAATAGATTGCATCCCTTTTGTAGATCTGTTCATAGGATTCAAAGTTGATGTCGTCGCTTGCTATAATCATAGCAAAATATATAAAACTTCATCTTATTTTCCGTTGGAAGAACAAGATGCTTCAAAGGTAAATACAACAGACAAAAGTTGTTGGATCAGATATTAGGGTGGGGGGTGAAGAGAATTAAACCCTACCTCATGTTTAGCATCCCACAGCCTCTTACCAGATTGCTTTTGATACTTGTCCAACAGATCGACCACCCTTCACAGTCAAAAAAAAAAAAATTGAGACAAAAAAAAAGGGTAATAAAAAATATAAAGACGACTAGAAAGTTAACAGGAAAAATAAAACAAAAGAGAAAAAACGAGAACTATAAAATTCTAGACAAAACAGCAGGATAAACTGAAACTACATACGTAGTGGAAGGGCTGCAGTACTCATGCATCCTTCCAGAACTAGCAAAGATGACAAGAGAAACTTGAGCATCGCATAAAACTGTTATCTCCTTAGCTTTTTTTATGATCCCACTTCTCCTCTTAGAGAAGGTCACTTGCCTGTTGCTTGAGTTTTCAATCCTCTTGATCTCAATCTTACCTCTCCCCATCTCTCACTACACGCACAGAGAACTCTTTCCTATTTTTTTTTACTTTTCTTGATTTCAAAGTGAAGGTGTGAGGCCGAGATAATATATTAAAGGAGTTCAAGAAATATCAGAGAAACAGGGCAAAGCAATAGAGGAGCTTACCATTACGGGTTAGAGGATATAAAACTTTCGCGTCGAACAGAACGAGAAGGGTTTGTTTGTGGGTTGTTGACAAAGCCAAGCCAAGCCAAGCCAACCGCTTTTACCTTGTGTTTGATATGGCTTTGTTAGTTTGTTTCACCTAGTTAACCATTGGTTCTTTTTCTCCCTCCTGCGAAGCTGACTGATACTAATTGTTGCTTAGGCTTTTGATTTAGAAATCTCGACAAGACTTTAACATAGACTAGGGTGTGATCGATACGTAAAATGCTGTTGCGGATCTCGAACTATATAGAGGTGTCCTAACTTAGGTCTTGCTGTTCAAAAAAAAAGATGAGGGTCTTGAGGTATATATGCGATTGTCTTGTCTAGGTTTTGAGTGGTGAAAATATATATGTAGTGAAATAATCAAACCTCTAGGCTTTAACCATCAAATCGAAAAATCAATAGGCTATCTTCTCGATAAATTTCATGCCAAGAGATGAGGAATATGGCTTTCATGTCAAAAGCTTCTCATGTGCCCTGTTGATAAATGAAAGGGCATGGATTTCAGGCTCCAAATTGTCATGGTCATGTGCATGCCTAGCTAGCTGCTGTGAACATAAACAGTAGGGGCAAAAGGTTACCGCAAGGTTTACGTGCCCTGTTGATAGATGAAAGGGCATGGATTTCAGGCTCCAAATCGTCATGGTCATGTGCATGCCTAGCTAGCTGCCGGGAACTTAAACAGTAGTCAGTAAAACCATTGGGACTCTTGACTGATTAATTAAGAACAGATGTGATGGGGAAAGTTACGCATTTTTGTACGCGGTATAATCGTACACGCTGCAGGAGTGCAGGTAACTTTGCGTCTCTTTACTCTGGAGCGATACAAAGGTCCACTCTGAGGAATTTAGAAAAATTAAGATTACCGTTCTTCTTCTTCTTTTTTTCTTTTTTTTATATTAGAACATTAAATCTATCATCAAATATTAAAAAAATCAATATTTTAAATCCAAGCGCAAAAACACAAGATTCCTGATGATGTAGGTGTGATCAACTGTACTTCAACATTTCTTTGGTTTGGACTATTAAATCTGTCTTTTTTTTTCCTTGGTTAAATAAAACGTCCGGGACTATGGTTGGAACGAAGCTTGTGGGGGGAGCTTTCTTGCTGACTTGTTTAGATGGCTGCTGATTTTGTCCCAGGCTGTGCGCTAGCTTCCTTTCTTAATTGCTTAGATTTCTTTGGATCCGGGCAAGTGTTCTTGACGCCTCTACTTAAAACTGGGCTGGTCTGATCCTGTCTGGTTAGATTACGCACCTTAATGAAAATGAGAATTCTGTGTTTTTTTTTTTTTCACAAAGAAGATAAGGGGTTGAAGGGCAGCTCAAAATATAAAATAACCAGGGAGAGACCATGGAATCGAATCGAATTGGGCTTTCTCGAGTTATGTGCCTCCGAGGAACAAAGATATCCGCAGCTCATGTAAACTTGAGGCCATGGACATATAGGTAAATTAAGCACATTCATGCATACCCTTAGGCGATTTAAAGGTAGCGTGTATTTACAGCTGCATGCCAGAGAAGGATATTTGATGGGGTTTGAGTTATTTCACCGCATCAAGGTGGAGAACGCGATAGATATTGATGTTTTGAGCATTTGATTATTATTTTTATGACAGGATAAACCAAAAAAACAGTGTTAAAGATACAAGAGGCGTACTGTACAGGGATGGAAGGAAACATGTTTGATAATAGTATGAAATATAACATATTTTGTTTAGTTAATAATAAACATGATAAAATAAAATATCAATATAAATATGTGTTTTGTCATTGATATTTTTTTTTAAAAAAATAAATCATTGTTTTACTGTTGCGAGTTAATAGTGAAATAAAAAAATATATAATTATTAATTTTATAACATATAAAATTAATTAGGTCGCATATTAGTATTGATCCAGAAACATTTCCCCCATCATAACAACGCCAGAGGAATTGAAAATTGGAGGATAAAATAATTTTCTTAAGATTTAACCTTTATTTATTTTTAGTTGTATAAGATTATCTATAATTCATATGTAGATATTAATTTATCATGATGACTAAAATTAAGTGTTTTTATTTTAAATTGATTTTTTAATTTTTCATTTAGTATTATATTTGTTGGTGATTGAGTTTTGGATTTTTTTCATGGGATTTTCTTATTTTTTTTAAAAAATATGTTTTATTATTAAATAAGACAGGGAAGAATTTTTAAAAATAGAGTTACTGTCTTTTATTTTTAATATTAGCAAGCGTTAGGTTTTTTTATTAGTAATTGTTTTTGTTTTCTTGCCATTAACTTTTTTATATAATAATTATTCATGGCCAAGAAGATAACATGGTAATTACGATTTACCCAACCACTAGATAATTTTACAAATCTAATATATATACATGTTAAAAATGAAAATATCTAGGTTAACAACACAACCACAAATTGCAGGTGTAAAAATGAATAAAATATTTATTACTCGTCTTAAATTCTCGAGCATGATCAGTTGACTGTGTTGACACATAAGGTGTAAATCCATCAGTCAAAACTTGCAAATTAAACAGCGATAATCGGTTTGTGTAAGCAACACAGTTAGTACAAGGGGTAATCCGCCCCAGGTACATCTCGTATGCAAAGGGAAGTTCTCATGGACAACCAAGTGGCTCTGTTAGAAACATTAAATGTAATGTGGTCCTGGTTATGTTCTAAAGTTTTGTTTATATTTAAAGATGACTGGTTTAAGTGCTATTAAAAATTTATTTAATTATTAATTTAAAATTTTATAAGATTAATTGAAATGTAAATAAATTTTTCGTCGGATATCAGAACAAAAACAATAAAAATAAATCGGTGGCTCCACCGCAACGTCTGATGTCGAATTCAGGGCCACCAGTGATGCCATTTTGGATGGCGGAGGTTGGAGGTTTTGACACGGGGGGTGGAGAACCTCGCTATGTAGCTCTCATACCACTGGATTGTCTGGGCTCCATCGAGGAGGCAGGGAAGTCTAGTTAGGATCTCTTCGGTACTGTAGTTAAGATGTTGTTTCGACCATGATTTTATAAGTATTTGTGTAATCAACACATTTACCTACAAAAATATTTTTTTATTATAAAAAATATAATTTATAATTTTTTAAAATTTTACATGATTTCACCAAAAACAACTTTTTAAAAAAAATTATTATAAAAATATTTAATTTATAATTTGTCATCGATGTCTATTCCCTCATGGCTGGCTTGACGATGCACTTGCCATAGCTCTTGTTGACTACGTGGACATTCAATTTTATAACAATTATACATGCGAGAATGGTGTCGTGTGTTACTTTTAAAGTATTTTTTTATTTTAAAATAATATTTTTTATTTTTAAAAAATTATTTTAAATTTTAACATATTAAAATTAATTTAAAAAATTATTTTTTTTACAAACATTGTTTAACATAATACTAATTACTTAAAAAAAAAACAAGGATTTGTCAAACAAAAAACATTATATGTTCCAGTCTAGAAGTCTGGGCCAGACTAGCAAGTTTGGATCAGACTAATAGAAAAGCATAGATTAAAAAAGTATTTAAGAATGTGGTAATTATTTATTTTTTAAAATATTTTCTAATAAAATTATTTTTAACATCAACTAATTAAAAAATATAGAAAAAATATTAATTTTAAAAAAATAAAATAAATTCAAAATTTTTCAGAAAAAAAAAATCAAAACACAAGCCGAAAATAATCGAACTCTTTGGATTCCAACTAGCAAGTTGAGAAAGAAAGTTCCTTTACGTAATAACAAGAAAAAAAAACAAGTTTCTAGAGATATAAATAGGATCGAAACTTTTAATTAAAAAAATCAATTTTCATGTTCTGTTATTACTGTTTAATTATATTTAAAAAAAATTAACTTTAAACTATAATTTATTAATCTCAAAAATAAATTTTAAAAATAAAAAATATTATTTTAATCTATTTATTTATAAAAAATACTCTAAAAACAATCCTTACGACTCTTTCAAACTCTTTCAAACTGATCTCATTCTCCTAACAAAGTTTACTCCAACATAGAAGGGGAAATCCAAGCTAAATTAGACAATACACGATCCAAAATAACAAAGGTGGCTTGAATTTTATCATTTTATTAAATTATTTATAATCCTATCATATATAAAATACATTTAATAAAAATTATAAATTTTTTATTTTTTAAACACACAATAATATCAAATAAAATATTATTAAAAATAAAATTAGAACTGTAATCTCCATCTAATTTATTATTGATGTCATTAAATAATATTAAATATTAATTTTTAAAATAAAATATAATAAAAAATATTTTATTTTATTTTATTTTACAACATCTGATGGATTAGTAGATATGTTTTGAAATATATTAAAATAATATTTTTTATTTTATAAAATTTATTTTTGATATTAATATATAAAAAATTAATTTAATTTTTATTTTAAAAAATAGCATAATAACGATCATTTAACTACAATTCAAACATGACCTAATTATCATTTATAAAAAAAAAGGCTAATGAAGGCATGGCTTGGCATAATTTCTAAGTAGAGCTCATAAAAAATAATAAGAGCTTAATTATTTACTGAAACGAGCGGAAATTTACTAAAACTAGTGGAAAGCATGCGAAAGCAGCGCTCGACCCCTTGTGGTAACCTTACGTTACAAATATAGAAAATAATAAAATCCATGAACAGTGAATACTATTTTTTTCTTTACCAGAAGTTCAGCTCCTCCGTTTTAAGCAAAACACAATCACCACCTCGTAAACAAACGGTCTCTTCACATAAATGCAGTAACCATAGTGAAAGAGGGGAGAATGAAAAGAGACGGGAGTGAAAAGGGCAAATAGAGAGATAACATATGTTCATAGGAGGTGTTTTTTTATAAAATAAAATAATGGACTTGTGTCTCGAGAACATGCCCACAATCAAATGATTTATGCTACCAATATATCTCTTCAAATCTTGAAACAGATTTCACTTTTTTTGTATAATGGATTACCTTTGCATAATGGATACTCCAATCACTGAACCAAAGAAAAGATTACAGCAACCTCGTTTATACCCAGTAATAAATGCTCTAGCAGAAAGGCGGAGAGTTTGACCAAGAACAAAAAGCAAATGAACTCAGTTGATTATCCAAGATCATGCCTTGAGAACAAGGTCCATATCAAAAATAGAGTAATTTTGAACATATATCTAGAATCAGTCTTGCAAAGCATGTTGGAATATATAGCTGGTACATGGGGGAATTGGGCAATCGTGATGATAGTCCTCACAATCTGTTGGCTGCTCGTCATAGATGGTATATTTAGGCATCATCGACCCCACCAGACGGCTGCTCTTCACAGTTACGGATTTGACCATTTCCAGCTCTAGTAAAACGATCACAGGCTGAGAACAACAGACACAGAATAATTACAAGTCAAGGCAGATCACCAACACTTGCAAATTAAAATGCAAAAGAGGGAAAATGCCATTCTCATGTCCCACAAGAGTTTCTTATAATTTTTGGCACCATCAGAAATTTCTTTGTAATAGAGACGAGGAGGTCCAGGATGCTAATATATGATGAAGTTCAAACCTAAGAGCATCTGCACTTGTTCTGACCACGCTTCTTTATATATGCGCTTCATCTCCAACGCTGATCAATTAGAACCAATTTGAAACATCAAAGTCCCGTAACTTTCTGAGATGCCTCTCCATATCTTGTCTAGACCTTGCCCACTCTTCCTTCTCTATAATAGTGGTGGGGTCTTCCCTTTCACTCTAAAAACATCAAAGCGAAAATCAATCCAGCAGATGAAAGGATATAAGATTATGGTGGGTGATATGAAGCAAAGAAAGTTACCGAATGGATTATTTTGAAAGAGGTCCCTTTATCGCGCACTACAAGCAAGTCGGTCTTTCTATCCCTATTTCTTCCTTCAGGAACCGTGACCTGTTCATCCACACAGAAATAAATTAAACAAATGTGGGAGTCAAAGAACTGACGAGCCATAATTCAATAGCAACTTAATCAGTTAGTACTCCGTGGATTTAGGAACAAATCCTCTTCAACCTAAACCTCGACCCTAAGATACAAAGAATCATGTATCAAGTCGAACTATAAAGTAATGAGAAACAAAATGGTCAAGTCTGTCCACTATTTTCCCTTGTCCTTTCCTATGTTATTCAATCATCTTATGCATGAGATGTAGCAGGTCGGTAGATACAGAGGAATGAGGAAGAATGTGGAGCATTACTAAATAAAAATTAAAAAAAAACAATGAAAACAAGATGATTTTCACGTAACTACACTAAAGCTCTGCCAGCATCAGATTGGCAAATCCTCCTGTTAATTCATCTGAATCAAAAGGTCTGATGGAAATCAGCGAAGACTAGAAAGAAATTAAGCATAAGCATGTTGTGATTATATCAAAACCAGTTTAAAAGACTGAGTTTCTCACCAGTACTTTTGCTCTTGTTATTGACTTTGTTTTGGAATCAATAACGTAAATCTCATCAAAGTCTAGCACAAAATCAGGATCCCCCAACCTCCGGTTCCTGTAATGCTTAAACAAGAACACCTGCAATGAAAAATGTAGCTTGTGAAGCTGTGACAGCGAGTGAAATGACTATTAAAGACCATAAATGCCATCCCTCCAGAATCTACACTCAGCTGACCTGTGAACCCAAAGCCTCTGTTTTCCCTCAACCTCAAATGCTATATTATTGTGCATCCATTTTTGCCCATAAAGGTTAAGAAAAAATATATACACTAGCAACAAATGTAGTGCTAAATTTATTTTTTCCTAATAAAAGTTGCGATGCCATAAACTGCAGTTGAGCAATTCAATCACATAATGTGCTATTTGGCACATCATATCTTAAGGTGATGATATGAAACAGGTCAAACATATTATTCATTGGAGCACTTCGTTTTCACAATGAAACAGAATAAAACTTAGAAAGAATGAAATCTAAGTTCACATCATAAAGCATTTCTGCACCTGGTTTACGAATTTCCGCATAGGGGCAAACAGGAAAGCAAAAACAATTGATTGCACCATCTGCTACTAAACATGACATTAATGTCACATATTACCAAATAATCACCCCACCTTCCAGATCTCCCTCTCGGATTTATAAAATGGATCTCGAGGCGCATCGATGGGTGGTTCAGTAACATTATAACCTCCATAGTCAGTCTGTGCGCATCGTATGTACTGTAATTTAAAAAATATATAAAAAAAAACCATTGAAATTCAACAAATATAAGATTAGCTAGCAAAACGTGACGTTAAGCTTTATAAGAACTACAAAGACCTTAGTAATTGTAATTGCACTAAAAATAACAAAAATTCTATTACCTTTTGAGGCATTGGAGCAAGAACCTTCGGTATAGCATAAACATCTGTATCCGGTGGAGTAACATACATCTACAACCCATTAAAAGAAAACCCACATGAAACAAACAACCCAGATAACCAAATCAGTAAAAATTAAAAAAGAAACACCTAAATTCATCAGGGGGGGGAACCTCTCTAAAATCATAGACGTCATCGTCAGGGTCAGGCGGCTTCCTAATAAAGAAGTCACAATCGAACAAGCTAATTTTATGAAATTCTTCCTCGTTAATCCTATAATCGACAATTTTCTCGGAATCCCAGCCTTGTGTGTGCACGAAACTCTTACTATTCACCATAGAAATCTCCTCGTCTTTGTTACCAACTGCGATAGCTGAAGCAGACAAAGGTTCGTACTCGACGTCGTAGTCTTTCTTATTGTCCAGTTCCTCCACTTCTTCCTCGTCCATGTCATAGTCATCTGCCCCCCCTCCATCTGCGTCTCCGTCGTCGGCTTTGGGAATGAACCTTTTTGGTGGGAGTTTGAAGTTGAAATTGTGTGAAATTGGTGTGATTTTGAGGGAGGAGGGGAAGAGAGGAGCGGTGGTCGTTAGGATTGGGGGTTTTCTGGTGAGGAGTGCTGGAGAGAGCAGGGAAAGTGTGGCGGTGATCATGGTGATGGTGAGGTGAGAAAGTGTGAGGAAATGGAGGGGGTTTAGTGATTGGGTTTTTGAGTTGTTCTTGCGTGCGGGCAGGAGTTTTAGGGAGGATTTGCAATTTAACAGGTGTCGGTTTGTGGATGGTGGTGGAATGACCGTACGGCTGCGAGAAAGTGTTCTCCGTCGGAAACAAGCGTTATCGTCAGTGGAGGGTGAAATCCACCGTGCATCACGTATTTTAAACGCTGCCCGGGGATTGATATGGAGCACAGCCCGAGTTAAGAGCTGACCTCAGTTACTTTTATATAAAAACCATATCGTGCACATTATTGTACCTCTACACGTATCTGTAATGTGGATTGTAATACTGAATGTATAAATTTGCCTTCAATACCTTTGATACCAAAAAAAAGATTAAGCTCGACAAAAGGGGGTGTTTTTACCTTTTTACCTTTAAATTCACAATGTAGTTACTGAAATACTCTTAACGTCAAAGAAACCTTAGCTTTGGTCAATGGTCGTTTTCAATTTTTTAACCTTGGTTTTATTGTTAAAAGGGGTTAGAGGAGTATTTATTCTGTAGTATTAAAAAAATTGCATACATCAACAACACATGAAGACGGTCACAATGTTTAAGAGATGGAGTAAAAATATTTACTACAGTGACAGATAAAATTGTTGATAAGATATTTGAGATGATTGATAAAAATCTACAAGACATGGAAAAAACACTGCATGCCTAAACACAAAAAACTATCTATTACAACAATAAAACTACTTTTAAACATTTAAGGAAAATATCGTAACCTTATGAGTTAGGGGTGGTTCAGTCTTTTCATATAACTACTAGTTATTATATACATATATATATATATTTATGGAGAGTGTCCGGATCAGTTTGCGCGCATCACGACTAATCCTCGCGTTACACTGGATATCTTGTAAACCTAGTAGACAGGTAAGGCACCGCGGGAGTAACAGGCGTACACGTCAGGGCTCGAACCCAAGTGTAGTGGAAGGAGACAAGCTCCTTCCACCACTAGATCAAGTCCTTTACTGTTAGTTATTATATATTTAATTACAGACATGTGTGACTTTTTATCACTTTTAAAAAAAATAAAATGATATTTTTAGTTTAGATGTCAAGAAATTTAACATCGTGGCCAAGAAAAATTAAGTCTTTTCATTTTATAATACAGTAAAGGGCATCCTCATCCTTGGTAAAATAATTGGTTATCACTATTTTGGCCAAAAAAATATTTACATCTAGTGCTCAAATATTCCATTCAACCAGGGTTCAAAGGTGATAGTCACTGGCTTTTAAATTGCTCGAAAAAATAAAACGAGGCTTAGAAAATTATAAGATATCAAGTTGATTTTACATTTGCCAGTTTTTTTACAATTTCAAAGGCACTGACAACATTATTAAGTTGTGTATATTGTTTTTCATGTGTTTTCATGTCCAAAATAAAATGAAAAATAAGTTATTTTGTCGAATAGACTAAAAAAAAGTTTATACCCTGTATTTTACCACCTAGATTGTCGGAAACTAGATAAGTGAATAAGGTGTCATATGATTCAACAAATAACATTTCATTCACTTTATTTTTATTTTTTCAATAAAAAAATGGTCTGCATGACCGCTCTTGATAAAAAGGCAAAGCCAGATGCGTGGACTTGCTATTGCGGGCAGAGCAAGGCACTGAGCATTTCCTTTCTACGTTCATTCCTTTTTGTTTTATTAGCACTCAAAATACAATTGTCATGCTAGTTCACTTACTCTTCAACTTTTACATGATTTCTGATTAATATTATAAATTTATACTTGAGCCTTGATTATTATATTTTTATTATTATATATCCAACATGAAAAAAAGCAATTACAAAAAAAAAAACTCGCATGGTTTAATCATATTTTTTACTTTGTGTGCTTTAAGAAATTAAAATTTACATTTCCGATCAGATAAAAAATTTTAAAATAATAAAATTACCATCATATGTAAAATGTGTAAGGTGATCATGGTAAACAAAAAATCTCATTCTATTTTATTTGAAGCTTCAATATCACAAATCATAAGTTGTACATAGCATAATAAAAATAAAAATCTTAACTTTTTTCGACAAAATTAACCCATGAACATCTCCTCCACCAGCACCGTGTTAGGTTGGTTGCCATTTCATGTAAGGCACCAACCATTGACCATTGACTATTGCACCAACCATGTGCAATGTCAAAGGTTGGCAGCCACCATTGTTAAAAAAGAGCTGGAGTTGACAGCCACCTTTGTTGAATAAAAGCCTCCATGAATACCTATAAATAGAGGCATATGTTAGAGAGCAAAATATGAGAAGAAAATTGTGAAAATGTGAAGAGAATAGAGAATAAGAGAGAGCTGCAATGGCAGCAGCTGCAAGTGCAGCAAATAGAGCTAGAGTTGAGTATGAGAGGGTGTAATCCTTCTCCTCCATGTATTTGTTTTGAATTCTTTCTCAATCTCTAAATATATTAACTTCTCTCGTGGATGTAGGCGATTCGCCGAACCATGTTAAATATTGTGTTAGTGTGTTTGGCCCTCCTATGAGCAAGTATCAGTACATTACCGGTCGGAATTCCCAAGACACCGTTCCCCATATTATCATGTAACCCTGGTCCTAACCATCCCTGAATTCATGATAAGCATCCACACTAATAATCGCACCATGATTATCCTTACTTCACTAAATTACACTGGGTTTCTCATCAATTCAACGATGATAATTAATTGCAATGTCATTTAGTCATATCTGATCACCATTTCTATGAACCTCCACTTGATTTTATAGTTTTATAGGACGACTGACAAACTAAGGATGAAGTGAAAGGAATCCCTGCCCTCGTTTAGATTGATTAAGGATCACAAGGTTATGATTGATAGCGAAAATAAGCATTATTATTGTCATGATGAATTTGAATCTAATCATGATAAATTTTTTTTAGTGATTTTTGAATTATTATAAATCAACCAGTGACTTTTAAGTCAAGCTCAAAGATTTGTAAGGATAAAAACTGTTTGAACCATGATTGTCATAGAAAAATGAGTGGTAACTAGATAAAGGATTATAGTACGAGGGTTGTGAAAGAATTGCAAGATTGATTATTTGAGCTGCTTGGGAGTAAAGAGATCGGTGAGGATGGAAATATGATTGTTGTTCAAAAATACAAAAATCATACAAGTATATAAAGAATTTTAGAGGTGGGGATATAATATATGGTGATAAATGAAGTAAAAGGAGTATTTATAAGTATAACATGACCTCAATGAAAAAATAACCGATATATTTGTTATATATATATATATATATGGTGGTAGTTGTCGAGATGTTTTGGAGTTTTTAAATAGATTTGAAAATAATATCAACACATTAATGATTTTTCTAGCTTAAAACCACATATAAAATACAAACATAACATTTTGATATTTTTTTTTAACTTCATTTAATGATCATAAAATTTATATTTTTAATAAAAACAATAATTTTAGTTTAAAACTCTGTATTCATCTAGATAAATAAAAAATATGCTGATAAGAAAATTAATTTTAGATTTAAGAATTAAATGTCTTGTTATTATTTTTTAAAAAAACTATTGTTTTATAGCTAGATAAAATAATCAAGGTACATTTGACATGAGATTATATATCTTAATATGCATTTTTATCCTAGTTTATTGATTTAATATTTGGTTTACATTAATAAATTTATCAACATTTATTGATATAAATAATTATTAATTTATTTTATTGAATATACATGCCAGTCTTGTTTTACAATGAAAATTTATCCCAATGAAAATAAATTTTAAAATGATTATATGTTTAGGTTCAACAATAATATCAAAATTTTTTTTCCAGAACCCATATATTTTTTCATGTTTAATTTTTTTTTGTTACCTGGTAACATAGCATAACGTGTACAAGAAACCTAGTTCGTCTTCTAATAATTCCCCACATTTTAACTTCGTACCAAGTGAAATCTTAAGGTGAAATTAGACAAAATCACACAACTTAATTCAAAACCCAACTGTAAAATTGAACAATTTACACAAACATAAATTTCTGGTTTTGTTTTTGATATAAAAAGGATATTTGAAAGTGCTGTAGCTATTATTTTTTAAAATATTTTTTAGTTTAAATATATTAATATAATGTATAATTTTTTATTTTTAAAATTATTTTTAATACCAGTATATAAAAATAATACAGAAAGTTAATTTCAAATAAAAATTTTTAAATTTCCAGAAACACTATTTGTGAAGCGGAAATCCAAACTGCCCCGTACTTTAGTTTACCAGAGGCCCGCTTTCAAGACCAATAGCACTGGCCTTTCATCAGTTGAAGCCCATCAGCCGACCCCATACCATAACCCGGTCGGGCAAAACTTATCAAAACGGGTTATGAACCGCCCTTTCCCTCCCTCGAATTTGTTCGGGAAAGAAAAACGCAAGAAAATTGCCGAAACAGAAAATACTTCACTCTTCAGTTAAACCCCACAGAACCGTTTTCGCATCATCCCGCCCAACTATTCCTCCCCNCCCCCTCTCTCTCAAGAAAACAAAAATTCACTCCTAGGGTTTCTTTCCTCAATCCTCTTCCTCTTCCATGTCTCTCGAGTCTTGAATTATCCAATCCTCACTCAAATCCCATACCCTAGAATTCTGACCAGACCTTGCACTGCCTCGATGGATGAAGGGAGCAGTCGTGGCGGCGGTGAAGGCGGGGGAGAGTCGTCCTCGTCAAGGGTAACGCCGTCGTATGCAAAATTAGGAGACAGGCAAATATTCACCGTGGAGCTCCGACCCGGAGAGACGACATTTGTGTCTTGGAAAAAGCTTATGAAAGACGCCAATAAGGTCAATAGTAGATTCGCACCCGCCGCACCAGACCCTCCTCCCGTTAACGCCCACCCTAACCTCGAGTCTCGAATTGCCCCAGTAAGCCCCCTCCCATCTCCACTACGTAATCGCATAAAATTATACACGCACGTGTCACTGCATATGTGTGTTTATTCGTCTTAATTACTATTTAAATTTGTAATGTATCTGGATAAATTATAATTAATCGGTGACTGGTAGCTGGAATTAGGTATTTACTGATGTTGCTAATTTTTGTGTAGCCACAAGTGATTGAGAATGAAGTGAAGGATGACCCCCCTCCGAATCGTTTCAGTGCTGTAATCGAGAAGATTGAGCGTCTTTACACAGTATGCTATACTTTGGTCCATACATGTTATTGCCTTTTTGCTAGTAGTTCAATGTGCAAAGTCCTAAATGATGTGCACGAGAATATAGGCAGATGTAATTGGCATTTCATTTGTTAACATGACTTGAATCCTTTACAGGGTAAGGATAGCAGTGACGAGGAGGATCTAATGGATGCTCCAGATGATGATCAGTATGATACAGAAGATTCTTTTATTGATGATGCTGAGCTGGTTGGTATCTTTAACTGTAGTTGACGTTCACCAACCCTTTTTCGATCTCTGCGAGGCTGTGACTTCTAGTACTATCATTGTGCAAAGGGCTTTTTTAAGTATGAAGAGGTTTACATCGTTCGTTAAAATATTCCTTCTGCAGGATGAATACTTTGAAGTTGATAATTCAGCAATAAAACATGATGGCTTCTTTGTTAACAGGGGTGAGCTGGAACGCATGTGAGTTACCTCATAACCTTTTCATAGCTTGCACTACAATGACCACAAATTGCTTTATTGAATAGCAGCACTCTCTGCTTATTATCTGTTGGCTAGTCTTTGCTTTCCCACAATACCACCAAACTGTTCTTTAAGGGTTGAGAAAAATCTTATTGCAACTGGATCCTTTTCAACTGAATTATTGCAGGAGATAGCATTAAGTCGAACATTGGGACCGTAGACTCCTTGCAACACTTGTAGAATATAGACAGTATAGTTGCATTTTTTAGAAGGAGCTCCCTTTCTCTTCTTTCAATTACTCGGTGTTGACCTAACTGGTTAGTAGGTATTAAATAGCATTGAAGGATATAGAGGTGGATTGGTCTGGAGCATAATTGAATTGGAGTTTGATCCGGAAAAATCCCTTTTATGCTTGTAACTTGTGTGATGAAGAATTCTCGCACCATCTTACAGGCAAGATTGCTGACTCCATGAAGAGAATATGAAGATCCTTCAGCTTCAATATGTCAGGAATGTTTTAGATGTTCTTAGCACAAAGTCTGGTCTACTGTCAAACTGACTTTAGATTGTGCTTCATTCAAGATGCTCCATATCCAAATTAGGTGTATTATAGTGATTACAGTGGAATTGTACAGTTTAAATAAGCATTGCTGGTGCATAAAACTTCCACATTCAAAAGATTTTCAGCCTTTCAAGATGTTCACTTGTTGAGCGACTTTGATGATAGAATAAGAATTATACAGTTAATCCTGTCACTGACAGCTGTCAACTTCAAAATGATCATTAACCATGTGTTATGATATGAAACTTAAGCTAACCAATGCCTTGGCGATGTTGACTCCTTTGAAACTTCATCTTGTGGATTTGGTGTAAAATGCTTTCTCTGTAATTTATATCAAGGGAGAACTCATGTTAAGTATTTTCCTTATTTATGTATCAATGGCGATGTTGACTCCTTTGAAACTTCATCTTGTGGATTTGGTGTAAAATGCTTTCTCTGTAATTTATATCAAGGGAGAACTCATGTGAAGTATTTTCCTTATTTATGTATCAAGAAACCCTTGCTTTTCTCCTTTCTCAGTTCTTTTATTTCCTTTTTGCAAGAAATGAACCTCCTGTTGTGCCTAACGAAAAACCAAAGAAAAGGAGAAGAAAAGATTTATTGAAGGCACCTAATGATTCTGATGATGGTCATATGTCAAATAAACTTGTGAAGCTGGGAAAATCAGCTGCGGAGAAGATGGCACTGCCTCCTGGAAAGAACTCTTTGAACATTTCTCAGAATTTGACTATGATAAGTGAGCAATATGAGAATTTGAAGTTCCAGAATCAATCAAATTTACCTGGAATTTCTTCCAAAAAGAAACCTGCTGAAACAAAAATGAAGCTGGATCCATCTTTATCAGTGAAAGTTTTGAATGGCGATGATTATCCATCTCTTGAAGAAACAAAGGATATTGAAAAGCCAAAGACCGGGTGCCTCCCACCAAAAAACCTCACTAGCAAACCTAAAGATGCAAGTGGATTCTCCGAATCTTCAAATCAGAAATATCAAGAAAAAAGTGCTTATGTGCAACCCAAGTCACAATCAGCAAAAACTGTAAACCTTGGTGATGATCTTGAACCATCAGTTAGATTAAAAGAAAAGAATGGGGTCCGTGAACTTCCTGATCTCAATCTTAATATTTCTGACAGCAAGATTTACACACAAGCAGCAGTGAGTTTGCATATTTTTCTCTTATAATTTCGTTTGCATTGAGATATTTTTGCCAAAGAAAGTGATATTGACATTAACATTTAGCACTATTTTAAAGATGGATATGGATTTCCATACATTACAACTCTGCAAATCTGGAAATGAGGATCCTGATGCTCTATCTTTGAATCCACTTCACAGCATCGGACATTTACAGACAGATGCAACTTTGAATCGACATTAGTGCAATAAACTGCGTTGCATGAGTTTGAGGCAGAAGTTTTTAGAATAATTTTAGTTTTTATTTTTTTCTTAGAGTAGAAGATGGTGTTGGAAAACAGTCTCTATCACTTGCTTTCATGCATGTGCAAATTATTTCAGAACCATACAGTTTCACAGTATGCTGACATGGTTTCTTATTCCAGGGAGATTGTAGTTAAAGGCTTTTGTCATGTACTGCATTTCTTGCTCATCACAGAAACTACAGCATTTTGTGTGGTGGTTTGATAATGTTTTAATGTTATTGACTTGATTTTAAATGTAACACCATTCAGAGAACTTCACATGTCCACAGAAAGGATGGTTCTAGTGTAAGGCCTAAAAGTTCGATGCTAGAAAAGGCTATCAGGGAGTTAGAGAAGATGGTTGCAGAATGTAAGCTTGAAATACTTGTCACGTATCCATTCCCAATTATTACAATATGGGGAAATTCCTTGCAGATTGAAACCTTTTTCTGTGTAAAAATTACAGCAAGACCGCCTGCTGTGGAAAATCAAGAGACTGATGCCTCAGCCCAGGCAATTAAAAGAAGATTACCTACAGAAATAAAGCTGAAGCTTGCCAAAGTTGCCAGACTAGCGGTACTAGAATTCTTAACATTTTTAAACCTATTCATCTCCTTTTCTTTTAATTGTTTTTGATAGTTGTACATGAAGGCTGGAAAGAAAAATAAAATGTTTGCTTTCCAATGGTTGCAACAGGCAAGCCAGGGAAAATTGTCAAAAGAGTTACTCAATCGTCTCATGAGTATTCTTGGTCACTTAATTCAGCTTAGAACACTGAAGGTATCTTCTTGTAGAAACTGAAGACTTGATTCTTAATTACGGCTGCATTGCTCTCCCTCTCCTGATTGCAACCACAATTCTCATCTGTGATATCTCCAACTAGTTGATGGGAGATGGTTGTGGTTGCTGCTCCTTGTGGACATAGGATTAAGTTGGCTATTAGGTGCTTCAAATCCTCTCACTCTCCTTTTGTTTTGAAAGTACTGAAGAACTGAATCTGGAAAATCAGTTTTAAGTCACCACAACATTTCATTTTAATACTATTGAATATAATGAACAATTTTCTGTTTTTTAGATGAAAGAAAGTTTATTTACAGATGGAATGATCAAATCACACAATCAAGAACAAGACGCCTTGATATAAAAGACCACCAAAACACAGGCTTAACTAGTTGATTGTTTTGGTTCTTGAGTCACATCACTAATCTATTGGCCGCTGGAAGAGTTTCTATGGCCAGTCAAGCTCTCTATGTTACTGTGATAGCATTATGATAGACTAAATGATAGCATGGCGGTAATTGTTAGTGTAAATGAGAATGAAGTCTGTGTTATTGTTGCTGTCTTTACGTACCTTGGCCTAAAACAATGTTGCCAGATAACATGGCAGTAATTTGTTGAGCACAACATGCACCTTGACCTAAAACAATGTTTCCAGGTAACATGGTAGTAATTTGTTGAGCACAACATGATGCAGTTGGTTTTTTTTGCTGCAGAGGAACTTGAAAATAATGATTAACACAGGTTTGTCAGCAAAGCAGGAGAAAGATGACAGGTTTCAACAGATAAAGAAGGAGGTTGCTGAGATGATTATGACACGCATCCCCTCTGTGGAGTCTAATGTATGTTGATACATCTCTGTATCTCTATCTCTATCTCTCACACACTCAGACTGGCATTCAGAAGTGTCACGTAGGGCATTTAGGTACAATGCTCTTTTTGCTGGAGATTATTATTAACTAGAAGTCAATGGTAGATGACACTGGACTGAGTTGAATAAGTAGTTTTCTTAGGACCTTGGCCTCCCCCACCCCCTGCATATATACAAAGCTTCCATTTGGAATAGGCTACTTTACAAGGCCTTTATTCTGATGACACAAGTGCACTAAATACTTTTCAAATATGATTTAGGGTCATTTTTTCTATTCTTGACATTTGGATCTATGTTTTTATTTATTTATTTTTCATGTTTCCACAGCCATCTTTGTTGTTTTATATTTGAATCATCATTCTTTATATTTTTTGGGTTTGGACCATATTAAATGATGATTAGTGGTTCTCTTATCATATATCAATTCCATAGTAGTGCTTTGGCATCTGAAAATCTTGATATATTTGATTATTAGTTTTTATTATCTTGACAGCGTCATATTCATGGAAGTATGAAAGCTCGTTGACTTTTGCATGCAAATACTCTTATTGCTTTTTAAATACAGTATAATTGATCTAGTGATTTCTCAGGCATTAGTTCAACAAGCTGGAGCGTCTGATGATTTTCAAGAAATGGTATCTGATGAAAGAGGGGGGCTGAAAAAGAAATTTAGCATGGATGCTGTGTTGGAGGATAAAATTTGTGATCTCTATGACCTTTTTGTTGAGGTATATACGTGCTCAGAATGCCATGTTTTGATTTTGTGGAAATCTTTTTCTCTATCTATCTCATGTTTTGCTCTGACTTTTGATGATTCTAGGGATTGGATGAAGATTCAGGTCAAGTCAGAAAGTTATACGTGGAGGTTGTGCTTTCTTTTCCCTGTACATGTTTCTTTATGCTTTCATCTGTCAAATGTATTTTTAAATGAAATGGAGCAACTCCTTCCTCACTCTTTTCTGAAGTTTTGCTAACAGGTTGTTGATACTAGCTTTCATGGTTCTTTTTTCTTTTTAAACTGAATGGTTGGACCAGTCTGTATTGATTTTCTTCAAGTCATATGCTCCTTAAAGCTCTGATATCACCTAGTTCGTGAACTTCTTTGTCCTTCTGGCAACGTGTGTCTTGTGCTGATATTTCTGTATGTGAACGCTAATTAAAATCTACTTTGTTTTTCTCTGATATGCTTTTCACAGTCTATTCCCATCTGTGATTCAGCTTGCTCAGTTGTGGCCAAGTGGTCTTATGGACAACCATGGGATCAAGCGTGCAATATGTAGGGCAAAAGAGAGACGGAGGGTTATGCACATCAGAAATAAGGTATGCAAGTCCCTCATATCTACCCCCCCACTCGATCCCTCATCTCATATTTGAAATTTTGAAACATGAAAGTTACCATTTCCTGGATGCTTTTTTTTTTATTTTATTTTATTCATAGAACTGTAACGATGTCTTGATTGATAAGACTTAATTCACAATTCTAATCATATGTCAATAGACTATGCAATGGTGAGCTGTGATTAATGAAGTGATTGGCATTTCAGGGTTCCAAAAAGCAATCTAAATTGACTAAAATTTACTATATGTAGACTCACACCGGGGTTTTTTTTTTTTTGTCATTAAGTATAGTTGGGATAAAACAGGAGTGAAGGTTTCTGTATCAGTGGAGCGTTACATCTACTGTGGTTTGTAGATTTTAGATATTGGAATTGGTGATGGGCACTGTTTTATCATTTCAAGGACCTTTGCTTCTTATTATTGGAAGGAGTTTTTTTTCATCGTCTTTTGGTACCTCCAATTCTGTTGGCCCTTTCTCTGAAATCCCGTGCATCTTCTGCCCTTTTTTTCTGGGGATGCTGATGGTGATCCCCCCGCCCCCCTTTTATTTGTTATTTTTAGGATCAAGATAAAATAAAGAGTAAAAAGATGTTGACTCCTAAACAAGAGGAGGGTGTTAGAATTGAGTCTGGTTCAGTTGCTCAGCCACATGTGCAAGAAAGGTTGGCCACTGATATGGTTGGTCCTGTTTTGGCCTTAGCTCGTAAGCCGGTTCCCAATTCCATAGCAGCAGCTGCTCAGTTTCCTAGTCCTTCAGCAAACGGTCTTGAATTGGACAAGCTAAAACAAGAGAAGCCAAAAGGAAGTTCAAGCAATTCCATGGATGGTGCAAAGATGGGAGTTGAGGGTGCTTTGGCAAAGAAGGTAAAGAGGAAGCCGGAACAAGAGTTGGATGGAACTCATCCCCGTTCAGAGAAGTTGCATCCTCAATCTAGCGGGGAAAGACAAAAGTCTCTTAAGCATGCATCTGGTCATCCCCAAAAGTTAAACCTTCAATCATCTGCCCCTCCAAGCTTCTAACCATCGAGCTGACTTAATGATAGTTCAATTAGGATGTTCACACCAAAGAAGTGATTGTATAACATTAGTGCTTTTCTTTTTCTTCCCAGCAGGCGTCATCAATTCTGACCAGCTGATTGATACCATTTTTGTAATTAAATTGTGTTGTTTGAAGAGTCGTGGTTTGAAGTGTCATCTCATCTCAAATAAGAGATGCAGATTGCTTGTGCAAAATCCCATTCTGTTCTCGCTGCCCCTTTCCTTGGAGTTCTTTCCCTTTCTTGCTATCTAGCTTGGTCCGTTGCCTTGTTTATAGTAGTTGATAGTGGTTAGCAGTGATATCTGACCTTCAGAGCAGACTCTTTGTTTGGTCTGATGGATGAATTGGGGTTCTGTCGTGTTATCGAGTTCAATCTCTGCTGGTCTGCTTCTTTTGAACTGAAACAGAGGCTTGCAACAGTGAAAGATAAAATAAGATCTGTTAATAAACGAACAAAATACTAGCAAATTACTGTGATGAAGTTGAAGTTGAGTTGTTGAAAAAAAATAGATTGATTGATGAAATTAAAAATAAAATAAATTTAATAAAATAACTAAGAATAAAAATTAAAAATGAAAATATTGATGGTCAAAATCTTAAATATCATTAAATATTCAACCGAACTGAAAGGTAAAATAAAAAATGTCTAAGGTGAAAAATTTATAAAAAAATCAAAATAAAAAATCGAGTGAGTAAGGATTAGATTTGAACAAAAAAAAATATAATTAAAATATATCATTTAATGTTTAAAATGCTTAATGCAAAGGGTTGACTTGTGGTCAAAGGTCTGAAGGCTGGTACAGCCTGGTTTCGAAAGCAATTAAAACAAATATTTGATGCTTATATTTAATTTAAAAGCAAAAAATTCTCATAAAAAACCTATATTGGATATCGCCCTAAAAACAATCTCTTGATAACATCTTTTTTTTCTTTTCAAAACGAATAGAAAATCTCATAAAAAAAGATAAAAAGATATTTAAGTATGAAACTAGAAAAAATAAGCTAAGAAAAAAAGGATAAAGATAAAGTAAAACTGAGTAAATCTTCTAAATCTTGGTTAATTTCTCAAAGCCACAAACTATTAAATTCCAAACTTAGTCTTAATTGAAAAGCTAAATATATATATATATATATATAAAATCAATGATGAAGCATAAAATAAATCAATTTAATCATAAAAAATTCTTTTTAAAATGGTAAGAAATAACAAAGATCACAAAAAAACTGGGATAATACTAGATCAATTTAATATTGAATGATAAAATAAAATAGTTTCATCTAATAAAAAAATCCATCTAAAAGAAGTAGATCCAACAAAGATACACACACTTGTGTTACTTTAAAAAAGTTAGAAAAGTCCTATAAAAAATAAAAAATAAAAATTAGATTATGAAAAAAAAAATTAAGATCAACTCAACTTAACTTTAATAATTCGTGACCTGGGTTGTGATCCAGGGGTAGCCTTACAAAAAGAAAAGTAGAATAAGTTATGAATCTCAATGTTCAATAAGTCAATATCAACTAATAAAAATAAAAATAAAAATAATTTTTTAAACAAAATAAAAAAGAATAAACTTAAAATCGGTTAATCAATCAAACTGGTGGATTGGATCGTGATTATAAAAGAAAAACACAAAAAGATAACGAAGAAAAATTCTTAGTCATAAAAAATAAAATAAAAATAAAGCAATGAGGACCAAAATTAGAAAATAATAATTAAAGGACCAAAAAAACTAATGCAAATGATAAAAAATAGCAACTAAAAAAATAATAATCAAATTAAATAAAATAAATGCAAATGAATGAAATTGAAACAAGAAAAAAACTTTAAGAAGCATTAAAATCAAAATAGAAGAAATAAAAAAAAATAAAAAGCAATTTTAAAACAAATATAAGCTATATAATATAATTGATCTTTTAAAGGCTCAACACGAATACCAAAACACATAAAAGAGATGAATTACTAGAAATCCCTGGAGGAGAACTTGATATTACAAAAAAACTAAGTGGTAAAGAAAAAACTTATATTAAATAGAATTAATCATTAAAATTGGTGAATTGAATCATCATTGTAGAGGACAAACACAAAAAAAAAAGCCGAAGCAAAATTCTCAATCATAGAAAAATGAAAACAATAAAGACTAAAATCTACAAAAAATTAAAAATTAAAAGAAAATAATTAGGAATTAATTGAAAAAAAAATAAATGAATAAAAGGAAAAAAAACAAATAGCAATAACAAAAAATGAGGACCTTAATTTGAAACAAAATGAAATTAAATTAAATTCTAAAGGATAAGAAAAAAAATAATGTAGAGAGTAAAAATAATACGGACCAAATTGGATTAAAAATTAAATATTGAGGGATAAAACTAAAACAAAAAAGAAAACTATAAAAAGCATTAAAATAAAATCAAAATCAAAATCAAAATAATAAAAATCAATTTTAAAATAAATACAAACTAGAGAACACAAATGATTTTTTTTTAAGGCTCGACAAGAATAGCAAGGCACATGAAAAAAAGAAAAGAAGGGGAGTAGGAAAACCTTCCATTATCACTGAATCCTCAATCAAATCAAATACACCATATTAATAGTTGTGTTGTCACTTGACACGTTATATGAAAAGACGGTTGGTAGATTTTAGTTAGAAGAATACACTCCACGCGAGGGATAATGACACGTGAATGCGTGTGTAGCACGTGCCAACCTTTTTTATATTAATTTGTGAATATTTTTATAATTTGAATTACTAAAAAATATCCAAGAGCAGAAAAGATTGTGACATATTTTAAATCGAGTTAATCATTGAAATTGATGGACAATCATGATTTTAAAGGACAAAAAATAACATGTAGACTTGTTAATAATATTTCTATAAATAAATTGAAAAAAATTAGAAAATTTAGCTTTTTCTTTCCTTTTAAATTTTTGGTAGTTCTGAAAAAGAATTAGAAGGGAAAAGGAGTTGAGAGCTTCTTTAATAAGAAAAAACAAAATTTAAGGTAAAATAGATATGATAATAAATATTGAATATATCTATCTCAATAATGAAGGAAACACTGGAGTGAGAGAAAGGGAGTAGAGAGATGAAATTTGTGACATTAAAAGGAAAAAAAAGAAAAAGAAGGAGATTAAAGCTTTGACCAGTTAACATTTAAAATTCATATTATTATCAGGTAAGATGTTTTAAATTTGATTGTTCAAGTTTAAATCAATATCAACAAAATTTATGTAAATTTTTAAAATTTTGAACTATAGTTCTTAAATTTTAAATTGAAAAAAATTAAAATTATAAAAATATAATGTTCTTAAGATGAAATATATTATAAATAACTTTTGAAGAATATGGATTTATTTTTCTATTCATGTTTTTATCTTGGACTCGCTGTAGAAAGGCTTCGTTTTACGCTAGGCTCGTTAAAGGCATTTCGCTGGCCCAGAGTCATTTATTAAAGCCCTCTTACGAGCCAGGGTGGACTTGCGAGATATGTCGTTTGCTGATTTAACTGGGCCTGTGGGTGACCCTGTCGAGGTGCTAGACCTAAAGACATGAAATACTCTAATATACTGTAAGAGAAGAAAACGCTGGAAGACCCACGTGGCTTCAAGTTTATTGAGGAGCTGCTTGTTAGAAACTTGACAGTGTAGGAGATTTGAGGTTTTGCAGGTTATGTTTGGGCTTGAGGCCCCTCTTATAATAAAGATGGACAGTTGATTTTTACTGAAGGTTAGACTAAGATAAGTAAAATTTACTAAAAAAAACTCGGGATACATTATACATTAATTTTTTAATATATAATTAAATAAAAATAATATATAAAAAAATTATTAAATTTAATAAAGTATATAATTCATAACTAAAATTTATTTAATATGTTATTATCTCAATATATTTTTTAAAAATATATTATTTAAAGTTTTTTTAAAAGGTAATTTATATTTTTATTGAATATTAAAATTCTATTTAGATCCATAAAATTAATCAATTTAATTGAAGTTAATTATCGCATGATTTAATTAGAAATTCAAGTTAGTCATGGAGCTAAATTGAAAAGTTCTGACATTGATTTATTTGATTATATTTAATAATATTATCAAAATATTCTTTGGTTTAATAATATTATTAAAATATTTGCTGTGATTTTAATACATATATTTTAAATTAATCTGATCAAAACACAAGCAAAAAAGTATTGCTATGTATATATTAATGTAACAAGTTGTTTTATGTACATATATTTTTTATAATTTTTATATATTCACACGTTGTTTTGTATTTAAAAGTGTGACTGTACTTATTTTTTATAATTTTTATATATTCACACGTTGTTAACCCAGGTGTTGACCATGCAGTATTCCTGCTAAAATATATATATTCCTCGTTCCAAATTGATTCTCCTCGAAGGAAAGGCCAACCTAAAATTGTCTGCAAATATGATTTTTGATATTACATGCCTAGAAATTCCACGCGAGCATCCGATCTCCCTTTGAGCTCACAAGTGTAAAGTCGGCAGGGTAGAGTTGTAATAATCTCCTTTCCTTGAACGACGTGTCCAATCTGGAAATAAAAATCTGAATAGATGAACGGAGTCGACTCACAGTCTAAGATTGACAGATAAAAATCTGAACAGATGAGAGACTCGATTAGGATAATTGATAGATGGGGTGGGGTCAAACTTGTCCTTTTCACGTGAAACTAACTAGATAAATTATTATAATAGCTATTATTCTTTAATTTTTTTTATTTAAAAATATANTTTAACATTAATATATTAAAACGACGTAAAAATATAAAAAAATTTAATTTAAAATAAAAAACAATTAACTTTTTTAAATACATTTAAAATATAAAAATAAACAAACTCTCTTTATAAGCAAGACAAATATTCCTTCTATTCCATCGCATCTTAAGATATTTTTGATGGCTAAGATATTTTCTTTGTAATTTAGATATCAATCAAGACTAATTTTATATATAAATTATTAATATTAATTTATTTTCCTTCTGTATAAAAAAAATATCCACTCTCAATATAAAATAAAAAAATATAAAAGAATAAAAAAGACATCCATGAAAAAATAATACACATGAAAGACTGGGGAATCTATGTATAAAATGAGTAAAACTAATTTTACGTGGGAATTTTTATATATAAATAAAAATCTCAGGAATTAAGCGCAGCTGGAACACAGAGACAAAGCTAGCATCCGTACGTGACAAGACAAGAACTCTAGAAGAGGAAATAAAGAAGGCAAAAATTCCGTCACCACAAACTCCAGAACCCAACCAATAATATCACTCCAAAATCTTAATAATTGTCAGAATTCTGATCGGCCATTTTATATCCACAACACCGACGCCATCATTTTCTCAATTCTCAATTATTATTATCCTCAAATAAATAACGTTCAACTATCAAATAACACACTTTATACACAGATGACAGACCCGTGGAAAAAATAAAAACAACCGAAAATTCACGCATATGGTGCCATGTCTCTTCCATGTGCCTGTCATCATGAATAGGTTGTCTCCGGTCACCGGGATATTATCGTCATGTTCGTGCTCCTTTAAGCTCAATAACAGAGACACCAAGCTGGTGGGTTTTGGTTTTGAGTTGCAGAGAAAGGAGAGGTTAAAGACAAAGCTTAAGTTTGTCGTCAGGGCGGAGTTATCCAAGTCTTTCTCTGTGAACTTGGGTTTGGACTCTAAGGTCACTCTCTTTCTCACTTTATGAATTCTTCTCGATCTCTTCGTGTATTTGGTCTATTTTATTCGATTATATGCCCCAGAGAGAAACGAGTTTCGTTGTTCTTATTTTCCTGAGAGCAAAATTAAAATAATTGTTTGATACCGGGGGACCTGGAAACTTTTCCATGCAAAGATTTGATGGTGCATATATCGAAGAAACTCTCGGATTTGCTAATAGATTTTTATCTAGTTTGATCCAGTTTCATAATTTGATTGACACTTTGCGGTCTGTTTACGTAGTTTCTCAGAAGGAAAACTGTTGACTAGTTGGAACTGAGTTTTCTTATGCATGCTTGTTGAATTCAGAATTGCAATTACCTTGATTCAGTAACTCTTAATTATACTGCTAAGTATAATCATGATTGAAACAATAATGTTGTTAAGCTATTTCTCTTTGAAAGTGTGAGAGAGAGCCAAAATTTTGCTCGGAAACAATTAAAAAGAGGAGCTTCTGACGTGATTATCTGTTTTTACTTCTTTCCCACAGACATTCGAGGCTTTAAATATAGTTACAGACTTGAAATAGCAAAAGTGTACAATGAGTTAGAAGTAGATCCTTCGGTTAACTCGTCACACCCCCATGATACCATACTAGGGCACTTCTCTTGTCGGAAGTCTACCAGATTAGAAAAATCAAATTTGAAAACTTGATCATGGGTTTGGGTAACAGAAGTGGGAACTAATATTGTGCTCCCCTCTCTGGCTATTTCTACTGTCATAATCATCTTTTCTCACTGCCTGTGGTCACCCTCTTGCATTTTTACATGCACATCCTAAAAGGTGTTGGTATTTCCCTTTTTATCAATTTATCTGCATCATCAAGAACATTTTTTCTCATTTTCCAGGTATATTAGATTATTTCCACCTTTTTTTTTTATTAATTTTTGTTTAATCTGTATGGTTGATATAAAGATGGTGATTTAATGATTTAGGAAAGGCAACTATAGTATAGACTGACACAGATTTATTTTAATTAGAACATCAGCCAGTCTCATGACCTATCACAGTTGCCTTGGATTGGTCCAGTTCCTGGGGACATTGCAGAAGTCGAGGCTTATTGTAGAATATTTAGAGCAGCTGAACGGCTTCATGCTGCATTGATGAATACGTTATGCAATCCATTGACCGGGGAGTGTAAAATTTCTTATGATTTTCCGTCAGAGGAAAAGCCATTATTGGAAGATAAAATAGTACCCGTGCTTGGCTGCATCCTCTCGCTTTTGAATAAAGGAAGAGAAGATGTTCTTTCTGGAAGATCTTCCATCATGAATTCCTTTCGGGTTGCAGAAGTAAGTGCGATGGAGGGTAAACTTCCACCACTAGCCATTTTCAGGAGCGAGATGAAAAGGTGTTGTGAGAGTTTGCATGTTGCTCTTGAAAACTTTTTGACACCTGACGATGATCGAAGCCTGGATGTATGGAGGAAACTGCAGAGGCTGAAGAATGTATGCTATGATTCTGGGTTCCCCCGTCATGATGATTATCCTTGTCATATGCTGTTTGCAAATTGGAATGCTGTTTCTTTCTCCAATTCTAGAGAAGACATAATCTCCAGAAATTCCGAGTTTGCATTTTGGAGGGGCGGGCAGGTAACAGAGGAAGGTTTAAATTGGTTGCTGGAGAGAGGATTCAAGACCATTGTAGATCTTAGAGCAGAAATTATTAAGGATAACTTCTACAAAGCAGCAGTAGATGATGCTATTGCGGCTGGGAAAGTTGAACTCATTGAAATTGCTGTTGAAGATAGGACAGCTCCTTCAATGGAGCAGGTTGAAAAGTTTGCATCTTTGGTTTCAGATAGCAGCAAAAAGCCCATCTATCTCCACAGCAAGGAAGGAGCATGGAGAACTTCCGCTATGGTCTCTAGATGGAGGCAGTATACGACTCGCAGTGCATCTCTGATCACCACTCCGAGAGACAAGGGACTACAAGATACAAATGAAAAGGGAGGAAGGCAGGGACCTTCCTTCGTTGGAGGGGGGTCCCACCCCAGAAAGGAAAATGGATCTCTGTCGGAGACTTTGAATAAACGTCACGGTTCAAATGGATTATCTAATGGAGCTGTCTCTCCAAAGGATGAAAATGGTCAGAGCATTAATGAGGCATACAATGTCCATGCCTCTGTTCAAGATTCTATTCCATTAGAAATAGTAGAAAACAAGGTAGGATCTGTTGCAAACATATCCATGGAAGCTGACCCTCTGAAGGCTCAGGTTCCTCCTTGCAATTTCTTTTCCAAAGCAGAGATGTCCAAATTTTTCAAAAGTAAAAAATTCAAACCGCTAGCATACTCTAATTATCAGTTGAAAGGGTTTGAAAAGTTGCATGTTTCTAGAACGGCAAGTGTTGGGACATTCCAGAAAGTTGATGGTACTGATCCTGAGTCAAGGTTCGTGGAGGCAAAAAGATCCAATAGATTGGTCAGTGGTAAAATGGCATCTTCAAAGCCTCAGAGCTCAGCTGCTGACAGTGACAAGTATCTGAATGGCAGCAGGGATGCTTCTGTTGGTTCAGGCATGGGTGTATTTAGTGGAGGGGAGAAGCGTTTCATGACTGGAAACAATGTCTCTACCACCGTGGTTGAGAATTTAACTGAGCATCTTGCATCTGCATCAATCAAGGATGGTGATGAAAACAATGGTGTTGCTTACTTATCCTCCAGCGATGATGACTTGTGCACAATTGAAGGAAACATGTGTGCTTCTGCAACTGGTGTTGTAAGGGTACAGTCAAGAAGGAAAGCAGAGATGTTTCTTGTGCGGACAGATGGATTCTCCTGCACCAGAGAGCAGGTTACAGAATCTTCCCTGGCCTTCACTCATCCTAGCACCCAGCAACAGATGCTTATGTGGAAATCCATGCCAAAGACAGTACTATTGTTGAAGAAGCTGGGGCAAGAACTCTTGGAAGAAGCAAAAGAGGTATTGTTAAAAAATATCCTTAATTTATGCCAAATCCCCTGAAAATTGCCTTCTTGTTACTCTAGTGACTTGTGTGCGCGCGCATGCTGAAAATTGCCTTCTTGTTACTCTAGTGATTTATGAAACCATGATGGAGTGTAGATATTGTTCCAAGTTTTATGTTGTGTTGAATCTCTGGGTGCGTGTGCGCTCGCGTGAAAAAAATATCCTTAATTTATGCCAAATTCCCTGAAAATTGCCTTCTTGTTACTAAGTGATTTATGAAACCATGATTGTATAGATATTGTTCCAAGTTTTATTTTGTGTTGAATCTGATGATTCAACCTTTGACTCTGGCATTTGTTCCAGAGAGGTGAAGGTTGCTTATAGCTGGTAGAAAGTCATTGTTTAATCTTGCATGCATATAAAATTTCTTGGGATCAAAGGATTTGAATAGTAATAAAAAATAAATCAATATTTTACTTGAATTTTCATCCAATAAATTTCACATTGGTTTTTCGTAATTCTCATTCTAAATTTGGAAAATTTCCACTGTGGAATGGAGAAAATCAACATAAGCAGTTGCAGTCAAGTGTCTCCTGGTCAGTAGTGGTGACTGGTGAGCATTCGTGTAATTCGGGTAAAGAATTTCCATTTTGAGTAATCACCGGAATTTTTTTTTCTTTTACCTGAATGTTTTTACCCCATCAAACAATTCACGTAATTCAGGTCTCCCAAATTATCCAAATGTTTTATTCACCACACAATTAATTTATTTTTACCCAAGATTCCTTAAAATTTTTCAATTAACTACATGAAATTAGGTTCAATAAAAGTTTTGATTACGAAAATAATGTTCAAGGAAAATTACAACCGATTAATTTTAAAATTTTAAAAATAAATAACCGTATAAATAAACAAAACATATAATTGGGGTAACCTGAATTTTTCTTTGTTTTATCTGAGTAACCCCAAATAGATTTCAGGTCTGAATTACTGATTCTCCAAAATTTTTAAAAATTTACTATCAGAATTGGTTTGGATATTTTTTTTTTTGAGTGCTTGCACCTGCTCCTGGGTATTCTAGAGTCAAATTTCTTTGAAATAAAGCCTTGGAGATTACATTCGCCAAAATTATGAGAACATAAGAACACAAATGAAGCCCTGTTGCTTGGATTAATCTGTTCTCTCCATCACCTTTGATTGCTTTGTGTTACGTCTTCTTTAAGACAAGCTTTGTCCATTGAGTTCATAACTCAATGCTTGGGAAATGTTGAAGGAAATCAGTATCCATCCTGTCCTATCGCTGGTTGGTTGAACATGAATGCAGAGGGATACCCATAGGGGAAACAGTTTACGGGTCCTACAGGGCCAAATGGGTGCTGAGAAATGAGAATGGAAAATTGATGCAAGGATTAACTCTAGAAAATATTTTCATAACTTTTGTGGTTACAAGTACCACTGAAATCATTTTATTCATGTGTAGTAATTCTAACTGGCTTTCCTGTCCAATGTGCAGGTTGCCTCCTTCTTGTACCATCAAGAGAAAATGAATGTTCTTGTTGAACCTGACGTTCATGACATATTTGCTAGAATTCCAGGGTTTGGATTTGTTCAGACCTTTTATAGTCAAGATACTAGGTACTGAAAGTTGGGAATTGAGATCAAAACAAGCAATGACATTGATGTATATTTAAATGTTCTAAATGCCTCTTTGGTTGTATATGCATTTCTTGATGCAGTGATCTTCATGAGATGGTTGATTTCGTGGCTTGCTTGGGAGGAGATGGGGTTATATTACACGCATCAAATTTATTTCGAGGGGCGTTTCCACCTGTTGTGTCCTTTAATCTTGGATCTCTTGGATTTCTGACTTCCCATTATGTAAGTTTGATATGACTAGTGTATTGTTAATGGTGTTTTGATGCTTTCATAAGCAACCATTTACTTGACTGCTGTCTTTTTGTTCTTTCTTTTTTATATAGTTTGAAGACTACAGGCAGGACTTGAGACAGGTTATCCATGGGAATAACACCTTGGACGGTGTTTATATAACTCTTAGAATGCGCCTTCGGTGTGAAATCTTTCGCAATGGCAAAGCAGTGCCTGGGAAAGTTTTTGATGTCTTAAATGAGGTGGTTGTTGATCGGGGTTCTAATCCATATCTTTCTAAGATTGAATGCTATGAGCATGACCGACTTATAACCAAGGTGAATTGGGCGATATCATGCCTTAATGACACAAACTCACTGTCTTGTATTCTGCCCTCAATTATTGCTCAAGGGGCAAAACCTACCTATCTTGGCCCCTAGAACATATTAAGTTGTATTTTTTTTCTCAACAGCAATGAACATTTCACATTCTGAACGTTTAAACATATACATGGCATACAAATTTTTTTTTAATATCTTCAATGATATATCTGCACTTATTTTAATGAATACCTTTTCTTCTAGGTGCAAGGTGATGGAGTCATAGTGGCCACACCTACAGGAAGTACTGCTTATTCCACATCTGCTGGAGGTTCCATGGTAAATTGTCCTTCTGAGTGTCGCTTGCATTTCGTATTGTTTAGCATCCAGATAGTTATCTACTCTTAGATGAGAATTCTTACATTATTTTAGGTTTTCAAGCCTCGATATGATTTTTGGGGGTTGTATGAAAGTGTCAGGGTATTCTTAAGAATTGCTAGAGAATATATTTGAGAAATCTGACTGAAGCATGCTGTATGATAGTTGGATTTTGCTATATTTATCCATCTTCTTCTTCCACCCATTTTTTTAATCCATAACACGATTTTGTGGAAAATCTCAATCCTCCATCAATCAATCCATTTTTCCCTTGCAAAAAAAATTAGCAAACAAGATTGAGGACTTATTCCTCTCCCGTCCCTCAGAACCTTTGATACAAACGTGGTCTAAATATATTCCCTGTGGTTATTGCTATTTCGGGTCACTTTCAATTGGCATCATCATCTGTGTAATGATGTGTATACTGGAGCAGGTGCATCCAAATGTTCCTTGCATGCTGTTTACCCCTATCTGCCCGCATTCTCTCTCATTTAGGCCAGTCATACTTCCAGATTCTGCGAGACTTGAATTAAAGGTAAATTAAAGGCTCATATTTTGCAATTATATGTCTTTCTGTTATATTCTTCAGCTAGAGGATTCATAATTGCTGACCAAACAGATTCCAGAGGATGCTCGAAGTAATGCATGGGTTTCTTTTGATGGGAAGAGGAGGCAGCAGCTCTCAAGAGGGGATTCAGTCCGGATATCTATGAGCCAGCACCCACTTCCAACAGTCAACAAATCTGATCAAACAGGCGATTGGTTTCACAGCTTGGTCCGGTGCCTAAACTGGAACGAGAGGCTAGATCAGAAGGCCCTTTGAAGCTCAAAATGAAGAGTGAAGAGAAACCTGCTTCATTTTCTACGCAGGATCGAGGCTTGTGTGTAAATTTCTGTACAGACTGTAAATTAGAATTAACAAAGAAAATCTAACATAAAGTGGGCAATTACTACTATTCATGAGTCATAACCATCATTGACTCCCACATGAGGATAGGGTTTGCATGTTTTTCCTTCTATTTTTTAACATGTTATTGACAACTGTAAGCATTTACCATAAACGATTATTGGTAGTAGAAATATAATCATTCCATCTTTGCTGGACTTACATTCTCTATGCTTGGTTGCTCATACTCTGTTAATAAATTTTATTACATATGATATGTTTGTTTATTACTGCGTTGGCTTGTCTAGGAGAGAGTAAGAAGCACAATGTATTAACAAACTTTAAAAGCACGAGCCGCTAAGGCAGAGTGGATATTATACTGGCTTCGAAAGCTTGTGTAATAACTAGCTACTCCTTGAATCTGGACGTGGCATCCTCTCCATTTTGTGTGATGAAAGAAAACTAGAAATCTTTAAAGCATCATCAATGATCTTGATCATCGCATCAAACTCAGGTTTAGTTGCGTCTATGCCCCCTTATGGTTAAGAAATTGACCATTTTAACCCATTTACTTGAATTTTGGGCATGTCAACCTTCACATTTTTCAATTTGTGGTCATGTGCGGTCCCTTGATAAAACTCAATGCTCATCAAATCCAGCCATGTGTGCACGCACAAAAGGATAACATGATCAAAATCTCAAAACTTGAGGGACCACTGATGTAATTTACCCACCAAACAAAGCATACAGCATTGCCCTTCTTCCGTTGAGATGCATGTCATTCTAGTCTGTCGGAAGAAGCGTCACAGGAGAATTTACAGATGAGATAATTATAAGTAGCCTGCGTTCAAGGAGACAAGGGCAAGGAAAAGCCCATCTTGTAGCAAGTATTCCATTTTATTTATGAAGTGTCCAAAAACCCACTCACGTTCTTGTTTACAACACAGGACACTTTTTTTTAATCAATAACCATTTAAACAAGCCAGCACTTTGTTTCTGCAGTCTCAAATCATCCATGCATGTTTTGTTTTATATACAGAGAGAGAGCTGCTGGACTCTCCACCACCCCGCTTCCCTCAACCATCTTGCTTAGTTCCCTATCAACCATTTTTGTCATGAAATAACGTGAAAGTATTTCGCAGATACACGTCTGGTGAAAAGGTTATTTCTTAGGAAAATAGCTCTCATATATTACCGAGAAGTACAGTTTACATGATACTATTTGTCGTACAAAAAAAGCAAACATCTGCAAGTGCAGTGTGTAAAAGCCTCATCATTACATTACAAGGGAAAGACAGCAACAATCTAAAGCAAACACATGGATAGACCCGGCTTTCTTTTCTCTTCATATGTATAGTTAAGAGAAAGAAGCACTCGGCCGTGAGGGAAACAGGTACTCGGCCGTGAGGGAAACTGGTCACTAGAACATAAACGAGAAAGGAAAATTAAGATAAAGAAAAGGTTTCATCTTCTTAATATGAAGCTGCACCTTTTTACAAGGCCCTTACAGCTTCGAACCTTGGCTCTTTAGGAAGGAACTTCTGCTTAGCATAAATAGACATGTAATCACCAAACAAGAACTTGGGGTAAGTTTGATTGATCTCTTCGTCATCTTTTTCCACCAATCCCGGTGCAGGGGCAATGGTGGCCTTTAGTGATGGATTATAGAACGAAGCAATCGACCTTCTGTTCCCGTCTGGGGTGGCCAAAACACGATGCCAGGTACTCTTGTATCGACCATTGCTAAGGACCTCAATCTGATCACCAGTATTGATGACAATAGTGTTCTTCATTGGCTGGACATCAATCCATTGCCCATCTTTGAGGATTTGAAGGCCGCCTACCACATCATCTTGGAAGAGTAAGATGACACCCCCAGCATCGGTGTGGGCTCGGAGACCATCGACTAGCTCAGGATGAGGACATGGTGGGTAGTGGCTAACCTTGGTACCAAAGAAGGCACTGTGTCCTTCTCCATCATTGAATGCTTTCTTGATGTATCCTTTTGGCAAGCTCAAGTTCTCATCCATCACTTCCATGACCTTCTCAGCCAATTTCTTCAGCTCAGCACGATATTCAGTCATGGTTTCCCTGTCATTAAAGCCAGAAAGTTAGAAATACACTGCATCTTTTTCCTTGAACGGTGAGCCCATGCCCATTTCTTTATTAAGTTATAATACTCAGAAATTAGAAGTGCTCGTACTTACTTGAATCCAGAGGTTTTTGATGGCCACTCGTTATCGTCAAGGAGAGTGATGACATCTTCCCAGTCCACATTCTCCAATTTCTTACCGCTATTCTTCTCAGCTAAAGCATTCAAAGTATTTGCTATCGTTGAGTTGAAAATTTCCTCTCTTTCCATTTTAAAATATTCAGAGCAAACCTTCTTCACTTTCTCAAGGAGCTCCTCTGGAATTCCATGGTTCACCAGCTGTAACAAGTCATGTACAACGCACGTTGATTTACAGAAATTCTTGTATGCACAGTAAAATGCTAACTAAAAAGCTCATTATAGATCGGATCCATTATTTGCAGCTAGATGCTTTCATTTAAATATACGCTAACACGCGTTATGTATACGTATAGCGTGCCACTATAAGCTCTTGGCACGTTATGCCTCACCAAGAAATTCTTTTCAAGGGTTTGAAATGTTGAAGGGAATTCAATATAATCCACCATTCTTTTATAAGACATGATTTTGTGTGCTATGATCATCCAGCATAGAAATATTGCTAGAAACTAAAACGAGTACCTGGAAGAATCCCCACTCCTCGCATCCATTGGCAATCTGAGCCATTGTCTTGGCCCTCTCTTCGCCGGTGCCATTTACCTTAGAGAAATCAATCACTGGAATTGCCATGGAAGCAATGGAAAACACAAGGTCAGAGAAAGAGAGGGAGACAGGGGGAGAGAGAAGAGTTTTTAGAGTGTAATGTTTTGCTTAGTTAGCTAATTAGTCTTGCTTTTGCTTTGGTTGCAAAAGAGAAGGGGGCAGGGGGGGTTATTTATTGTAACATTTCCCGCCATCTAGATTGTCAACTCTCTTAATCACTTTAATTAGTCCTTTTCTGGTTTCTTTTTACTTTTTTTATTAATTAAGCGGCCGTTGGGGTGAGGTGTTGGACGGTGACAATTTTGCTTAACAAAAGGTCAACGCTTTATTAGCTACGTAAGGCTACTGGTAATCCAAAACAGAAGCATTCTCTTGATCCGTCTTAGTTTCTTTCAGGTGATGTGCATACCCTCTTTTGCTATATTCAACTATTACTGCCTTCAATACCAAATTTCTTTAATTTAGTTGCGAAGGGTGGCAGAAGCCAGAGACAAAAACTGTACCAGACACTTACCCCCCCCCCCCNCCCCCCCCCCCATAGACGTCACAGTACCATGTAGACATCCATGAAGGTTGCGACCCTAGCCAATTTCTAACAGGAAAGCATGGCTACTACTGTTTCACGGTCCAAATCTCAAATGACCTCCCTGTCATTTACTATGTTTTAGTCAACACATTAAAGAATAGAGTTCAGATTATGATGATCATAATCTGTCTAAAATACGATTTGTTTTGGCTTGAAAATATCATTAATGAATGTTAAAACTAAATGGAAACAGGTCAAGGAAAGGGCAGTCTAGCCAGTGTACAAACAAAAATATGACCATTAAGATTGTGCACGCCAAATGGAAGTCAATAAATTAATGAGATGCCTCTCATTCTTTGCTTTGCCAGTGAATATGAGTTCGAGTTCATGGCAAGTACTGGAATGATACCCGACATTCATGTGCAATATTCCCCTTTCTTAGCTTTTATATATATATATATATATATATTACCCAGCTACTTTAGTTTTGGTGTATTAATTTATATCGTGCTTTCACGTTCTTTTTACTTATAATGGAAATCTCGGCCGACTGCGACTGTTCATTCATCATTTTGACTCCTCCCCGTTCTCTTACAGCCACCAACCTTTGACTTTTACACATGGACCTGCTCTGTTACTACAAGTGATCGTACAATTAAATTAACTGTACTGATCTGTAGGCACGGTTTGAGGACTAAGGAAGGCAATGGTGAAAGCTTAAAAAAAAATAGAAATTATTCAAGAAATAAAAATTACCCATCAAACATTAAACTGCTACAGAGATTGTCAACTTCATAAATAGTTGTCCATCATATATATATATATATGATATTTTGATGATACATAATATTTGTTGGTTATGCATGTTAGCTAGAAAATAGTCTGTTCTCTTATATTTTTGTCCTCACCTTGTTTCATCGCAAAGGTTCCACCCATAATAATCCATCAAATTAGAAATTTGTAAGCTATACAAATATATATTGTAGAGTTTGGATTCAGCATCTTCTCGTGTGTCTCTCAGACCAATTTTAATTTAAACCCTTTAATTTGCTCATTTTCGTGTGTTTAATTAATTAGTGGTAATTGTTTTTAGGAAGGAGTGAACTGCGTCTCAGTCGGCTATATATATACCTCTTGGTGTAATAGTTGTCCGAATGCTAGGATACATATAGGGATCAGAGAGGCAATATACATATGACCGCCCGATGACGAATTGGTGCTGGAAAACCAAATCAACATCACTGCTGTATTTGTAGAGATAATGCTAGGAAGCTATGATCTATTTTCAGTGCTGTATTTGTAGAACTTAACGTGGGAAAGCTATCTCAATATTCATTGCTGTACTTAGCAGTACTCGTAAGTCATAAAAATTGTCAAGATTTGTTTTGTATCCCATGGTCGGGTTCTGCATAATTGGCATGTTTCCAGATCCAAGCCATCATAGCAATGTTTCATGAGTTCTGATGCTTCTTGCGGCCACGTATTATATGCTAATTATTGATTGATAGAATCACCATGCCTCATTTGTGTCTTTCATATCTTTGGTGGATCGAGAAGACATATCACATATATCTGATAAATCTGTGCCACCCTCTCAACAAAACCCTACCAGTAGAAAACAGAAAACAGCTGGCGTGTTGGGATCTTAGTGTCATTAGTAGCTAAACGTAGGGCCAGGTTTCATTTTGCATGCATTTCCCAGGGTTTAGCAGTATTGGTTTCGGGCCAGGTTGCGTGCATGGTTACAAAATGGGGTGCGATTGTGCATCGCATGCCAGCACTCTCTCAACATCCCGAGTTCAGTTTGGACGCCCATGACCTGCAACTTGGTGGGAATATAGAAACAACAATATATTAAATGGTTATATTTTGTAATTTCTAACAATAATGTGTTACAATTTGTTTTTGTTAAATCCATATGTAAATATTAAATAAACTGTTTTTGAGTATATGGCAAATACATTATAAATTTTATAATTAAGTGGAATTTTGAGTGTGTGTTAATGAAATTTTATCCCTCCTTTAACGACTTATTTTTTAAAAAATGGATAAAAATTTTACTTAATTAATTGTTAACATCACTAAACATCTATATAAGAAAATAAATTTTGATAAATTCGATTATAAAAAGGTTAAAAAGCACATCTACTTCATAGATTAATTATCTCTAATGTACACACACACATGAGATAGGGTTAATTAATGAAAAAGAAAAGGAAAAAGGTACTTCCGTAGGGGAGAGAGCATTAAAGCAAATAAAGGGGGTGCCGTCTTGTTTACATAAAATATTTCTGTGGCGTTTTCATCATTGTTCGCATGCATGGAGGATCAATCGAGAGTTGAATTTGCCGAACAGAACATGGGTTCTGTGTTCCAACGTCAACTCGACTTGCTGATCTATATATTAATTTATGCTTTATCTATATTCTGTACATAGTAAAAGACTGTTCCCCCCACTGACCACGACTGCGTACAAAGCTGGCAATTTGCAAACCTTATATCTAAATTTGTGAGAACTCGAGCCAATGAGTAATCGATTACATATAGTTAGGCATACTTAACGCAGCCCTTTTCATAAAGCTCAGGCTCAAAATTAATATTATTATGCTGAAAAGACGTAAATGTAAACAAGGAATGGATAAAAGTTTTAGCTCAAAGCAATATCAAATTAACGTAAGTCTCAATTAATTGAAGAAATTTTATCTGATGAAAAGGTGTGAAAGCGAATGCAATAGAATACCATTTACCTTGAGAATGGTAAAAATTCAAATATCAATTTAAAAAATGGGTTGAATTAATGGTTAATAATTATTATATCTCTTCGGATAAAATATTATGATTACAATTATTTGATATTACCCAGATTATTATTTCTATCCAAGGTTGCATAAATGGCCGCTCAAATGCATTCCCCCGACACAATGCTCATGGAGAACATAATTAATGCCTTGAAAAAGGTGAAGTGCTTGTACGTACGGTGGTTAATGGCGATTCCCTTCCTTCCCTTTGAAGAACTCTTCCCTTCTTATTCATCCTCACATGGTGCTGAGTAATGGTGTCTCTAACAAGGCATCCATTAGGGTGACAAAGAAATGGTCTAGGGTGTCTGTACATAGATTTGGTTTGCGGTCTATGTCTTTCATCGTTTTTTTTCCTAAAAAAAATTCAGTCTCATCATGAAAACTTATAAATTATCTTTTGGAATTAAGCTATGGTAAACATATAATAAGCTGGTATACGAATTATGACAACATGCTATAAAGCCTGCAAATTCCTCTCCGTGGTCGGCATCGATCGGTCCACATAATTTTCAACCACTTTCATTGGAAAATCAAAGAACGTGTGAATGACCTTTGAATTTGATAAATTAATTCCTTCATAATATACAGTTAATTATGTGTATAAATCTTGTCAATTAAAATTATATTAACATTCAATAAGATGATAATGAACAATGATATATATATATATGCCCCAGTAACATTTCTTGATTAAAATGGTTAAAATCAAGGCAACGACGGACTCTAGCAGTTGATTTCTTGAAACTTTGTTAGGGATTTATGAAAAGCAACCTTCTATTAGTTAGAAAATAGTACACATGCATGCAACTGTATTAGGATTTCGCGCAACAGTTTGGTGATTTTTTTTTTAAATTCATAAAACAAAATAAATGTTTTGATGGGATATGTTTAAAAAAATATAAAGATAATAATTTTTTTATATATTAAAAAAATAATATATTTGATGGAGATAATCTTTTAGTTTAACCCATCAAACCTGCAACTTAGATTATATAAATTCTACTAAGTTTAATATTATTTTTTTAATAACAAAAACAAACACTTATAAAATCAAGTAAAAATCAACATTAAAATGTTTGTATGAAACTTTAATAACCTTGTAAAAAAATAAAAATTAATTAAAAATCAATTAAATATTAAAAGATAAAATTAAATAAATAATAAATAAAAATATAATATTAAATAATAAAATTAAA
Organism: Populus ilicifolia; assembly: GCA_015708895.1. Classification (NCBI taxonomy): domain Eukaryota; kingdom Viridiplantae; phylum Streptophyta; class Magnoliopsida; order Malpighiales; family Salicaceae; genus Populus; species Populus ilicifolia. The sequence continues at coordinate 1,506,438 of SRLM01000024.1, forward strand.
AAAAAATAAAGGGGCTTTTTCAATGCTCATATTAGATAGGTAACAAATGTTATGCCATGAATCATGTGAAATTTTTCATGACATTAGAAAATGATATTAAGGTGATGTTAACTTTTTTAAAAGAGTATGAAAAATTTAAAACCTAAATTTTTTATTCAAATGGGTTCAATAATCTCAATTAATTTAATAATATGATTAAAAAAATAAAAAAATAAAAAACCTTTAAAAAATCAATAATCAATCAGAAAAAAAATGAGTGTTTACCAATATTATGAAAGATAGTCTCTAAATATTTTAAAAATATCTTAAGGATTTTATTTGATAACAAAATAAAAATAAAATAAGAATGTGTGATAACCTTATAAATATCAAAATAATATTGTTCCAATCTATAATATTTTTTTATGTTTTTTAGGTTTTTATTAATTAATAGTAAAGGAGGTGAGTAACAACACTAACTTTTTTAAATTATAATTAGTTAGCTATTCATACTATTATCAATGTTGATACATTTATAAGAAAGCAATTTTTGATCAAAGAAATAATTATTATGTGAAAAATATTTTTTGAAGTAACATAGTTTTTTCAGAATGAGTTATTTTTCTATTACATGGAATGTAGAAAAATATATTGTTTTTTATTTATGATTTTGAATGATAATAATAATATCAGAAAGATTAAAATGTTTGTTGGAAAAGTAATAATGATAGTAATGATAAAAATAATTATGATGATAACATTGATAATTTACATGGTTATACTAATAATAATAGTAGTAATATTATTAATAATAGTAATTGATTATTAAAAATGATTATTGTAATATAAGGGTGATAGTTATAAAATGAAAGTTAACAATATGGTGGTGGTTATTGTTATGGTTGTAGCAATGAAAACATTTTTTATTGATTAAATTTTTAGTGTCTATTTTGTAATGAAAAATGGATAAAATATTTTTTGTTTAATATTTTTTAAAAAAATTAATTTTTATAATAATAAAAATAAATACTCGTAAAATTTGAGCACAAACTAATATTAAAACAATTGTATGAAACTTTGATAACCTCATAAAAGAGAAATTAAAATAAATTATAAAGACTAATTAAAAATAAATTAAATATTAAAGGATATAATTAAAAAAATAAAAAATAAAATTAATNAAAAAAAAAAAAGAGGCTCCTTCACTGTTCATATTAGATAAGTGGTTCATGTTATGCTATGAATCGGGTCAAATTAATTTTTCCTGAAATTAGAAAATGATGTGCAGGTGATGCTAACTTTTTTAAAAGAGTAAGAAAAATTTGAAACTCGGGTTATTGATTCAAATGGCTTCAATAATCTCAATTAATTTAATAATATAATTGAAAAAACAATGAAAAACCTTTTAAAAAGCCAATAATCAATAAAATAAACAAATGTTTGTTAATATTATAAAAATTAACCTCTAAATATTTTGAAAATATATCAAGGATCTTATTTGATAACAAAATAAAATTCAAACAAGAATGTGTGATAATCTTATAAACATCAAAACATTGTTCTAATCAACAATATTTTTTGTTTTTTGTTTTGTGCCACAATATTTTTCTAATATTTTTAGATTTTTATTAATAAATAGTAAAGAAGGTGAGTTACACCACTAACTTATTTATATTAGAATTAGTATGTTATTCATGCTATCATATCAAAGTATCATTGTTGATACATTTATAAGAAAGTAATTTTTGGCCAAAGAAATAATTATTATGTGAAAAACATTTTTTGAAGTAATATAATTTTTTTTCAAAGTGAGTCATTTTTAAATTAAATTACTTTTTATTTATGATTTTGAATGATGATAATAATATCAGAAAAATTACAATGTTTATAATAAAAATAATAATAGTAATAATAATTATGATAATATGTATGATTGTACTATTAATAATAATAATGGTAATTAATTATTAAAAATAATTATTGTAATATAATGATGATAGTTATAAAATAAAAGTTGTTTAATAAGATGATGGTGATTATCGTAATGATAGTGATAAAAATATTTTTTATTGATTAAATTTTTAGTGTTTGTTTTGTAATAAAAAATAAATAAAGTATTTTTTTACAATATATTTTTCATAAAATAAACAAGCTATATCTTCATGCATGAAAGCCGGGAGAAAAGTAGTTCTACTATTACAAAATAAAATAAGAAGAACTTGCAAGATTAGGGCTAAAACCCTCCCTTCAACGAATCAAGAAAGAAAAATCCCCCCCTCCCTGTTTACGGACTGCTAGTCAAACCAAGCCTTATTTCTACGAACAGTCGCGACTTTCTGGCTCTACATATCTTCAAGAATCCAAGATTTATTGATTTACCTTTAGAAGGTATAGATCCAAATCCCTTATTGTAAAAAAAGTAAAATGATGTTGATTGAAAACGGATCATAAAATACCGAATCTCTTTAAGAAAAAATCATTTACCGATTGTTTGTTGTTCTCCTACACTTTTCAACCGAACCTAACAAAACCAAATGTTAGATGAGCCAGATTGATTTAGTTCAGTGGTCTATTCAAGTCGAAAAGCATTCCTATCTCGGAATTACATGCACATACATACATACATACATGAACACATATAGAAGCTCGATCGTGAAAAAGAGGCTCCCGAGATAAGACAAAACCATACCGAGTGATCATCTCTCAGCCACATCCTCTCTTGATTCTTATCTTCGTTCGGCAAGCTAAGCATTTTTCCTGGATGTATATATTATAGTAGTTTAGAAATCAAGTGTATATATAATATACATTGTTTTCCACTCACACTTTTTTTTTTTGTCAACAGTTTGCATCACTTAATATTTTATTATCCCTTTATATCACTGAATGCTGTATTACACTTTATTTTAGATTCGAAAACTCCGCTAAAGTTCAGCATGAAATGTCAGGTTTGATCATTAATTTGAATCCATCTTCCTTTTATATACTTTCTATTATTTCATGTCACGTCAATAATCTTATCAGCATGATTGCGCCTTAACCCTTTTCAGAGAGGCAGAATTGGTGATTATTTCATTGGTTTCCAGGTTTCGTATACACGAAGAGTTTAAAGTCTTGAAGTACTTGGTTGGATGTTCAGGCATTTTCCTTCGTTTCCTTTCTGGGGTTTCAGATAATGACATATTTGAATTTGCACGATGGCCTTGGGTTTTACTCTTATAATCTGGCCCAAGACTATATTTCTCCTAGTGCAGATTAATAAAACCGAGCACATGCCAGGGCCGGCCTGCAGGACATCCATTTTTAGCCGAGCAAAATCTATAGATGCTTGTTCACTGGTGGATCCAAACCTCGTCCAACCACTATCTGCCCGTAGTGTTTCTTGAAATTTGTTGCCAGGATTTAGCAAAACTATGATTAAAAGTAGGTTCACCAGAAGCAAGACACACTCCTTACATGATGCAAGATGCTTCTGGCGTCTCCTTTGACAAATGGGCTTAATTGCAATTTCGGCTGGATTTGTTTTGGGGTTTCCTTCGAACTTCTGGGATGCTCGGGCTTTGGCCTTCGGCTGTTTCTCGTGTCTGCATTCTAATTTGACTTGGGGGGGATCCACGGATCAGCTCTCAGATAATATAAATTTAAAAAGTTGGTTTATATTGGATTTGATTAACATCTTTAACTAGCCAGGTAATTTAATATCCTAGTAATAATAATAATAATAATGGGTAAAAAAAGGTTGGAAGCTTGCTCGGCTTTAATTTTGTAAATATAAATATAAATTATCAATACATTTAAAACTGCGACATCGGTTTAACTATTTATAATAAACTAAGTTAATTATTATTGTAATCTTATGGCAACAAATTTAATTTTATGTTATTACTTAATAGTTAATGTGTGGTGCAACTTTAATGTTATAGGTTTGAATCCTAACCAAAGCAGATAAATTTTTTAGATAAAAAACCACATAAAGTTAGTTTAACTGTTTATATAAATAATAAACCGGGTTGATATATTATTTTAGTTCTTTGGTAATAAATTATGTGTTTTAACTCAAGTGTTAAAATATGTTGAATTTTATAATAATATTGAAATTTTTTTGATATTTTAATATTATTTTTTTCATTCAGTTTATTTTTTAATCAAAGCAACAACAAGAAATGTGAAAAAACTAGTAGTTTCTAATTATTTAGGTAGTAACCAAGTAGTAAGAATTTAAGATTAAGGAGTCTACTCCTTATATGGTGTCAGGTTTAAATTCTTAGTTACTCATATAATGACCACTGAAAGCTTACATGATCATTAATTTCAGGATTTGTGAGATTAATCGTGATGCACGTAAGCTAATCCAGACATCCACATTAATCTAAAAAAAAAACTGATAATCTCTATAGCAATATGAAATAAATAACTATATATCTAATTTATAAATCTTCTCTGTTTGCAAGGTAGCCAAGTAAGTTATAAGTTCATATGCAACTATAAATGGTATAATTTTAAAAAATTTTAACTACAGATTAAATATCGGATAATTAAACCCCCCTCAAATCTAATTAAAAAGGGATTTTTTTTCTTTCCCATTATTCTAAATTCTCTCTATGTATTGTTATACATATCAACAATCAACATATTTAACGGAAAATAAAATTTTGGTAAAGTTCATCCCTCTTCTTCAATTAAGATATTGATACAATAAATCTTGATTAATAACAATCACCCGTCAATTAACATAATTAAAAATTAAGGATTGACCAACACATGGAAAAAACTGTTGAAAAAAATCATCTAGCCCACATATCGCTATTTCATTGATCAGTCCTTACATCTTAAGGATGCTAATTACCAGAAGGTTATTTTTAAATAAAAAATTGTTATATAATAACACATTATATTTAAGAGACTAAATGAAACATTTTCTAATAATACAGGAAAGACAATAATGTATTAAATGCGGCCATATTCAAACCCGGGCTGTCTTCTTCTACAGGAATTTGGACTGTCCAAGTCCAAAGCTGAGTTTGTCAATGAATGTGGTTTTCAGTGTGGACTTGTAGCAGTAAAGACAAGATACGGGAGCCGAAAAGAAGGAAAGAGAATTAAATAAGTCGTCCTATGCTTCTGCTTTTACCAATGCATATAATACGATAGGTTCCCGTGTGGAGTAATAGTGGAGCTTGCTTGCATACGCTACTTTTCCAGCACTATGAGTTTATGATTTCATATATCTTGCACTCGCTGCCGACTAATTTGATATTATTAATTAATCGTGGTTCGTATGATGACTTCTGTTTATGACTATTTCAAAACAACCAAAGAACATGGAGGCATGTATTCAAACCACTGCTGCATTTATCCTAATCCTTCATATAGCAAATCACAGTTTATGTTAATTAACAGTAAAATTTCTGCTCTAGCCCTTATCCCTGGCAAACAACCTGGTTATCGTTGCTAGCTAGTTTTCGTTATGGGTTCAGGAGTAGAGCATATTAGCATGGATAAAAAAGCTTTCGGAATTGATTCTGCAGAGAAGCGTCTCAATGAGCTCGGATACAAGCAAGAACTCAGAAGAGAAATGGTTGCGCATATTAAAAATCTTCCCCTTTTTTCTCTGTTTTTCTGACGACTTTGATATATGGATTCATATGTTTTTCATGGTTGGTTTCTTGCAGACATTTTTCAAGACTCTTGCGATTACATTTTCGAGCATGGCAGTTTTTATCGGGACACCTCTCTATGGGCCAAGCCTACGTTATGCAGGACCTGCAAGCTTGATATCGGGATGGGTTGTTGTCACTTTCTTCACTTGGTTTGTTGGGATTGCCATGGCTGAGATTTGCTCTTCTTTCCCCGTGTACATCTTGATTTATTCTATCAATATATATATATATATATGTTCCTTTCTCACAGAGTGCCTTTGCCTGGTTAATCTGGTGCCTCTCTAGTTATTCCCTCTTCTCCCTTCCAAAGGATTCCATACTTGAGCACTCTAGGGTCTTCAATTCATGCAATTTGCCCCCTCCTCCTAGGAAATTAAAGCAATCTTATTAAGTTCAATAGGTTTGCTTGCTCATGAAAACATGCAGGTGATTGGGGGTGTAGCAGTGATTGTAATTCTTCCTTTTGTGGCACAACAAAAACAATCTGCTTCTTTTGTGTTTACTCATTTCGAAACATCACCCGAGGCAACTGGAATAAGCAGTAAACCTTATGCGGTCATTCTATCTGTGCTGCTAAGCAACTACTGCCTATATATATGGCTACGATACCGCGGCTCATTTAACCGAAGAAACAAAAGGTGCTGATAGAACTGGCCCTGCTGCGATTCTTTCCAGTATTGGCATTATCTCTGTTTTTGGATGGGCATATTACTCGGCTCTTACCTTCAGTATCCAGGTATGCTCTCTATTTTTCCTACTGGAAGTTCTTTCAGAAAGATGGTTTTATGTTGACATGAGGCTTTTGATTTTACTGTAGGATTTTAACTATTTGTACGATGTGAACAACGAGACTGCTGGCGCCTTAGTACCAGCACAGATAATCTATGATACATTTCAAGGAAGTTACCATAATTCAACTGGAGCAGTAGTTTTTCTATGTATCATCTGGGGGTCCTTCTTCTTCTGTGGGCTTTCAGTAACTACTAGTGCTGCCAGAGTGGTAAGAGAGATTGAATATCGCTCTTCTCTAAACTGGGATTTGAAAATGAACATTACATCTAGCCACACTTGCAGTTGTTGACATGTCTATATTTCACTGTAACTTCTTCAGTTCCTAAAAATTTTTTGGTTTGACAAGGAAGTATTTCTTCACAATTCCTTTTAGGTCTATACTCTATCAAGAGACAATGGGATCCCATTTTCACCTATCTGGAGAAGAATTAACCCAAAGTACAAGGTTCCAACAAATGCTGTGTGGCTGTGTGCTACCATCAGCATTCTTCTTGGACTACCCATCCTGAAGCTTGATGTAGTTTTCACGGCCACTATATCGATAAATACAATTGGCTGGGTTGGAGGCTATGTTGCACCAATATTTGCAAGGCTTGTCATGGCTGAGAAAAACTTCAAACCAGGACCTTTTTATTTGGGTAGAGCAAGAAGGCCGATTTACGTGGTGGCGTTCTTATGGATATGTTACACTTGTTCACCCTTCCTCTTGCCAACTTTCTACCCAATCCAGTGGAAAACTTTCAACTATGCACCAATAGCCATTGGCATATTTTTGACGCTGATAATGCTTTGGTGGGGTTTGATGCTAGAAAATGGTTCAAGGGACCCGTAAGGAATATCGATTTACGAAATGATCATAGTTGAGGCGTGATGCTAAAGTCTACGAGACTTTTGCATCTTCCGATTGTGTTGGAGGAACAGCTCATTTTCAATTTCTTCCAATGATAACTTATATTGATTCGTCTAATCTCGATAAGTTTTACAATTTCAATAAATATTTGTGTAAAGATACGACAACCTTGATCATCATTATTGGAACTCAATCAAAACTATAGGATATGAGCCTCTTCCCTCAGTATGAAACCCTGACAGTCATTGCTCAGGGGTGAAGACTGCGATCTCTGGTGTGGTTTGGTTTTCTATGTATACAGTTTGCCCACAATCTTTTGTTTTTTAAGAATTACACTTGACCAATAATCCAAGTAAAGGAAATGGTGTAAAAGCAGTGAAAACTTGTTTTTTTATCAACACACAAGTGCCTAGATACAATCTCGCATGTGATTTGGCCAATTAGCTGCAATGCTACCACATCTGTGCAGTGCACCAAAACGCATACAAGTTTCCTTTTGAGCACTTAATGCATAAGTGACTTGGATATTGACACAAAACTCAAGACAGTAGAAAATTTTAGAATTAGAAAGGGGAAGAGTGTTAATATTTGAGATAAGCTACCCCTGCTATTCTGATGCAAAGGAATTCCTTGAGAATATTCTCTAGTGAATGAATCCTGGTTTCTTTCCCAGGAAGTGTAGCACCACTGAAGACATATTCTTGAACCCAAATATTATTTTCATTCCAGCGGTGAAAGAAAAGTTCTTACCATGACCATGACATCAAACATAACACTAATCCATTAAAGAAAGAATTTTACATCCTTGATCCAGCTACAGTGGAAACGAACCAATGATTTGTTTTTATGGACATATTGACTTAAACAGTCTTGACAGAATCAAAACAATTTCCCCTGAAAAATAGTTGACGTTTAACACAGAGGAGGAGGATATATACCTTTTGCTTTATGATTAATCTGACATTCAAGATACAAAGAGTTCTTGAGATTCTGTAGGAGATGACCAATACTGCAGAAGTGTTTCAACAGTTAATCTCCGAGTTGCACTCAGCATTGAGATGAAAAACCGACAACCATCAATTTTGTATTCTTCGAGAGGATTCCTGTGCCCAAAACTTCTTACATTCACCTGCCAGGGTTCTCAATCAGTTTAAGTCTATCAGAAAGACAATGAGAAATACATTGACAAAATCATACAAACCGCTGAGCTGAGCCTATTGATGTTTACAAGATGATCCCGCCAGAAATAGTCTAGAGTCTTCAGAAGAACTGTTCTCTGCATTCAATAGTGAAAAAATAAGGGAACTAAAAACGGAATTCTATGAAGCCTGACGAAAAAAAAAAAGCACCCACATGAATCCTATATTTTACAAGTTGTTAGTGCGAGCGCCTACTGAATGTCTTGTTTTACAATTTAACAGTGCAACACACCTAGACGGATGATTTTACATGTGTTAGTTCTATGATTTTGTATTTGTTCTATAATAAAAGTAATTATTTTTCCCGATCACTCTTACTAGTAGGATGAACAACATGTCTACAATCCTACCCTTCACAGTTTAAATTCATGTAATCCATCGAGTATAAATACTCAAAATCACTAATCTAGCCTATCTTCAGTAAAATTCTTAAAGGTCATTAAACAGACATGTAAGGGCCCAAAATCATTTGAAGTTTTTTTGTTTTTGTTTTTGTTTTTTTCAATCATTATATATCTAGGTTATATATTTTCCAACTTGCAACTCAACTAGGTGAGTTAAGTCCACAACTATAAATGGTATAATTTCTCAATTTTTTAATTGTAAATCTAACTTCAGACAGTTAGACCTTCCTCAAATCTAATTAAAACGAGTTTTTCTCTCTTTATTTCCCCGTTATCATAAATTATCTCTAGATATTATATATAACTTCAACCAACATGTCTCTAGATATTATATATAACTTCAACCAACATGTTTGATAAATAAATAAAAAATAAGATTTTGATATAGTTCATCCTCCTACTAATCAATGTTTCATTGAGTCTTTTTATCAGATCGCATTGTGTACCTATACAATAAATTTTTATTAAATATATAACAATCATCGCGACATGTGAAGAGAATTGTTGAAAATTTTACCCAGCACACGTCGTTAATTCAATGGTCATTCCTTAATTTATTTATTTTTTAATGGCGTTAATTAAAGGAGAGGTGTTATTTAAAAAAACAATTGCTATCCAAGGATACAATGAGACATTATATTAGTAGAGAGACTCAATGAAACATTCTCAAATAATAGAGGGACGATTATATCGAAATCCCGACAAAAAACAGTAATAAATTACGAGAGAAACTCAGTCTGTCAAAGAAAAGGCAAACGTATTAAATAATGGCGGCCATATTTTAAAAAAATAACAAAAAATCAATATTATTCTGCAGAAATGCTTACTGACTAAAAGTCTAAAACTGAGTTTTCCAGTGTATCTTGTTTTCAAAGTTAAGGGTGGACTTATAGCAGTAAAGACAAGAGAGAAGTGGCGCCGAGAAGAAGGTAAGAGAGTTAAACAAGTCGTTCTTAAGAGTATCTTTGCTTTTGCCTTCACCAATATAATAGGACAGGTTCCCACATGGAATGACATTGCGCTCCGTCATTGTTTCATCTTGCTGCTTACTAATATGATATTGTTATTCGTGGTCTTAGGATGCCTTCTGGTTACGACTATTTCAAAACAACCAAAGAACATGGAGACATGTATTCAAACTACAGCTACATATAACCTAATCCTTCATATAGCAAATTACAGTTTATGTCAAATAATATTAGAGTTTCAGCTCTAGCTAGCTCTTGTCCCTGGCGAACAACCTGGTTATCGTTGCTAGCTAGTTTTCGTTATGGGTTCAGGAGTAGAGCATATTAGCATGGATCAAACAGCTTTCGAAATTGATTCTGCAGAGAAGCGTCTCAATGAGCTCGGATACAAGCAAGAACTCAGAAGAGAAATGGTTTCGCATATTAATAATCTTCCCCTTTTTTTCTCTGTTTTTTTGACAACCTTGATGTGTGGATTCATATGTTTTTCATGGTTGGTCTCTTGCAGACATTTTTCAAGACTCTTGCGATTACATTTTCGAGCATGGCAATTTTTACCGGGACACCTCTCTATGGGCCAAGCCTACGTTATGCAGGACCTGCAAGCTTGATATGGGGATGGGTTGTTGTCACTTTCTTCACTTGGTTTGTTGGGATTGCCATGGCTGAGATATGCTCTTCTTTCCCTGTATACATCTTGCTTTCTTATATCTATATATATATGTTCATTTCTCACAGAGTGCCTTTACCTCTATTTACACTGAGGAATGACACCACTATATTGTCCATCTATAAATAAAACTTGTCAATAATTTGTTCATTTTTCTCTCATGGATTTTTCTTAAAACATTAAACAGACCACGGGTTCGCTTTACTTCTGGGCTGCTCATTTGGCTGGATCCGAGTGGGGGCCATTTGCATCCTGGTGCTGCGCTTGGCTCGAGACCATTGGAGCCGTTTCTGGAATTGGTGCTCAGGTATGTATGTCTATATAAATATACACCATGCTTATTTTTGGTGAGGTCAATACAGTGTCTCTTCAATGAACTTGATATCGGCTAGTTGAATTATTTTCACTCTTTTGTATGAATGATGATGATGCATGATATGCAATGAACTTGCAAACGGATGCATTCTTAGAATTGTTCATGTTTTCGTTCCAAATATTTAATACCTAGCATTGCAGGCATATTCAGGAGCCCAAGCACTACAGATGATTATTTTTCTCGCCACAGGAAACAACAAGGGCGGAGGCTACTTCGCTTCAAGAGGTGTTTTCTTGTGTATGTATATGGGTTTCACTATCACATGGGCAGTACTCAACAGCTTCGCTTTACAAGTCATTGCATTCCTTGACATTATCTCGATATGGTGGCAGGTTAATTTGCTGCCTCTCTAGTTATTCCTCCTTCTCCCTTCCAAAGGGTTCCGTACATAAACACTCTAGGGTCTTCAATTCATGCAATTTGCCCCCTACTCCTAGGAAATTAAAGCAATCTTATTAAGTTCATTAGGACTGCTTGCTCATGAAAACGTGCAGGTGATTGGGGGTTTAGCAGTGATTGTAGTGCTTCCTTTGGTGGCACAACAAACACAATCTGCTTCTTTTGTGTTTACTCATTTCGAAACATCACCCGAGGCAACTGGAATAAGCAGTAAACCTTATGCGGTCATTCTATCTGTGCTGCTAAGCAACTACTGCCTATATGGCTACGACACAGCAGCTCATTTAACCGAAGAAACAAAAGGTGCTGATAGAACAGGCCCTGCTGCTATTCTTTCCAGTATCGGCATCATCTCAGTTATGGGATGGGCATATTACTTGGCTCTTACTTTCAGTATCCAGGTATGCTCCCTGTTAGGTTATTTTCCTACCAGAAAGATGAGTTTATGCTGATACGAGGCTTTTGATTTTACTGTAGGATTTTAACTATTTGTACGATGTGAACAACGAGACTGCTGGTGCGCTAGTTCCAGCACAGATAATCTATGATGCATTCCATGGAAGGTACCATAATTCAACTGGAGCAGTAGTTTTTCTATGTATAATCTGGGGATCCTTCTTCTTCTGTGGGCTCTCAGTGACCGCAAGTGCTGCCAGAGTGGTAAGAGATTGAATCTCGTTCTCCTTCTCTAAAATGGGATTTGAAAATATATCTAGCAGCTATATTTCACTGTAACTTCTTCAGTTCCTAAAATTTTGTTGGTTTGACAAACAAGTATTTCTTCGGATGGCACTCACACGATTCCTTTTAGGTCTATGCTCTATCAAGAGACAAGGGGATCCCATTTTCACCTATCTGGAGAAGAATTCACCCGAAGTACAAGGTTCCAACAAATGCTGTGTGGCTGTGTGCTACCATTAGCATTATTATTGGACTACCCATCCTGAAGCTTGATGTGATTTTCACAGCCATTATATCGATAAGCACAATTGGCTGGGTTGGAGGCTATGCTGTACCAATATTTGCAAGGCTTGTCATGGCTGAGAAAAACTTCAAACCAGGGCCGTTTTATTTGGGTAGAGCAAGAAGGCCCATTTGCCTGGTAGCGTTCTTGTGGATATGTTACACTTGTTCTGCCTTCCTCTTGCCAACTCTCTACCCCATCCAGTGGAAAACTTTCAACTACGCACCATTGGCCGTTGGCATGTTTTTGACGCTGATAATGCTTTGGTGGGCGTTTGATGCTAGAAAATGGTTCAAGGGACCCGTAAGGAATATTGATTTACGAAATGGTCATAATTAAGGCTTGATGTTAACGTCTAAGGGACTTGTAAATCCACATTATATCTTCCGATTGTGTTGGAGAAACAGCTCAGCGTCAATTTCTCCCAATGTTAACTTGTATTTGTTCGTCTAATGTCCAAAAATTTCACAATTTCAATAATATTTTTGTAAGGATAACACTGATTAGCAGTAATGGAGCTGAATCAAAACTACAGGATTCGAGCCTCTTCCTTAAGTATGGAACCCTGACAGTCATCACCTAGAGACAAAAGGGATGACGACTGCGATCTCTGGTGTGGTTTGGTATTCCATGCACATACAGTGCGCCCACAATCTTTTGTTTTTTTAGAATTACACATGACCAATAATCTTAAAAAGGAAACAGTGAAAATGCGGTATAAACTTCTTTTTTTATCAACACAAGCGCCTATATAAAATCTCGCATGCGATTTGCCCAATTAGGTGGTATGTTACCGCTTCTGTACAGTGCACCGAAACGCATGCCTGTTTCATTTCGAGGGATAAGTTATCCCACCCAAGATTGATACATACATGTGGCAAGACATCATGCTGTAATCCCTCGCTCTGCCAGGAGAACAAAGAGCAGTTAATGCATCAGTGACTTGAATATTGACACAAAACTCATGACAGTAGAAAATTTTAGAATTAGAAAGGGGGAGTGTTAATATTTGAAATAAGCTACCCCTGCTATTCTGATGCAAAGGAATTCCTTGAGAATATTCTTTAGTGAATCCTGATTTCTTTCCCAGAAAGAGTGGCACCACCGGGATGCGTTTTTTTTTTTTGGGAAGAGACAGCTTCATTGAGCTCGTCTCGTCCAAAATAATACAACACTGAAGACTCTTAACATATTCTTGAACCCAAATATTATTTTCATTCCAGCAGTGAATGAAAAGTTCTTACCATGACAACCACGTCATCAAACATAACACGAATCCATTAAAGAAAGAATGTGACATCCTTGATCCAGCTACAGTGGAAACGAACCAATGATTTGTTTTTATGGGCACATTTACTTAAACAGTGTTGACAGAATCAGAACAATTTCCCCTGAACAAGAGTTGACATTTAACACAGAGGAGGATATATACCTTTTGCTTTATGATTAATCTGACATTCAAGATACAAAGAGTTCTTGAGATTCTGTAGGAGATGACCAATACTGCAGAAGTGTTTCAACAGTTAATCTCCGAGTTGCACTCAGCATTGAGATGAAAAACCGACAACCATCAATTTTGTATTCTTCGAGAGGATTCCTGTGCCCAAAACTTCTTACATTCACCTGCCAGGGTTCTCAATCGGTTTACATCATTCAAAAAGACAATGAGAAATACATTGACAAAATCATACAAACCGCTGAGCTGAGCCTATTCATGTTTACAAGATGATCCCGCCAGAAATAGTCTAGAGTCTTCAGAAGAACTGTTCTCTGTATTCAATAGTGAAAAAATAAGGGAACTAAACACAGAATTCTCCGAAGCCTAGCAAAAAAAAAAAGCAGTGCTTCTGATGAAACACCAGTAAATCTTTATTATGAACAATTTTTCAATGTAATAATAATAAATCTTCAGGGTTTTTGACTAAAAAAGTATGGCATCTCTCTGTTCTCAAGAAAACCATACTCCCTGAAACATCAGTAAATCTTTATTATGATCAATTTTTCAATGTAATATTAATAAATCTTCAGGGTTTTTGACTAAAAAAGTAAGGTATCTCTCTCAGTTCTCAAGAAAACCATACTCTATCCACACCCTTAATCAGAATTTGATTCCTTACCTTCTTGCTCTCATACGTCCACAACTGGAGATCAAAGTGTTAACTATTTTCATTCCGTTTCCATTATTCATTTCAATAATTTAGGAGACTGTTTTCTCACCTCAAACAGAGTAGTTTTGTAAAAGAGAGGGTTTGGGTGAGAGATTTAAAAGGGATTTGTCACCGTAAATTAGCTTCCACCAAAAAATGTGCCAAATGCAATCAAGAAACCCGGGTAATGCAGCAGCAATTATTCTTATCTGAAAGTTACAAGTTTTTGGATTTGAACTCCCAAACACAATAGCTAAGGGTGGGGAACGACACGTGTGAACCAAAACACCAAATTTGATTAAAGCAAACTGATACCAGATGCTAGAAAAAATTCTAGGAAATATAAAAATTTGCACTCAAGGTCTCAAGTTCTTTGTTAATAATATTAACTCATCTCGATCCCATTTTCATTTGCAAACAAAGGGCTTTTTGGATATTGTTTTCATATCTTGTAACACAAAAACATCTTTTACCTATTTTAACAAACAGGTTTCTTTTAATGAAATTATCTCCAGAAAACTGTTACTGGAGAGAGAGCACAACATCTTTTCCAACCCAGAAACTAGTTTTCTGCCATTCAAAACAGCAATCAAACAGGACAGAGGTTTCTCATCCACATGATGGAAGCACTTAAAAGAGGAGCTTACCTCAATTTCTTTGATATATGCATCATCATAACCGGATTCTTGAATAACATCCAAATATGAAGCAATTAAAAAATCTCCAAGGTATTTGCGAAGAAGATTGGTTGTTGTCCGGTAGCTCCCATTCCTACATTAAACTTGTCAGTGGATCATAGAATTCAACATACTGAATTGGAAATAATGAAATTAAACAAGGCTTATTAAGATTGCACTGACTTAGTCAAATCATCAGAACAAATAGCAAGCCATCGTTTTAATGAAGAACTCTTCCTGCGGATTCCTCTGAAAGCATTTGGAGGCTTTGGCAAGTTTGGAAGGTGAAAACTGCTGATATTAATAGAACTTGATTCGTGTAGTTGTAAGAGAGATATCAGAAAGGCTTCCTCGCTGATGCCTACAAATGATTCTGGAGAAACTCCATATAAGAACGATATATCTTGAAATATAGTGGGCTGGGCTATAATTCTAAATTACTTACTGACAAAATTAGCTGAACATATTGAGCAAAGAGGGATACAAAACTAACCATGTAGTAGCTTTCCCCCAATAGTTATAAACTCCTTTAAGAGCTTACTCAGATTCCAGCTTCTTGGATGCTATAAATGAGGAACAATCAATAGAAGAAATTTGTGATTAAAGGTAACATGTACAGGGAAATTGCAACTACCTTCAGCGGATCAGCATTGCCATAGACAATTTCATCCACCACAGCTTGCATGTACCTAATTAACAACTTTTTTTTAATGGAAACAGATAATTCAAAGTAGAATTCACAAAAATGAGTGTTCATGTGAGCTAAAATTTCAAAAAAAAAAATTGTGCATGTGGGTTCACAGATGCACAGAGCAAAAAAAATTAATCACGAGGCAAGAACCAACTAAAATAGCTACCACTCAGTGTTCAGGTTGGTATCAGGTCTTCCCATCTCAAATTTGGCCCTCACACAAATCTGGAGGATTGCAACATGAAAAGACATTATTCACTTTATATTTTTTTCAACATTTCACTTTCATTCTGTTGACTATGCCATACAATCAACCACACAACACAGCACTATCTACTATCCTGAGAGGAATTTATTATTGCATGTTCATTGTTGAGGATCAAACTTGAATGTCATTAATGCCAGTTTGCAGATTGAATTAGAATTTCAACAGATAACAACCACAGCAATAAATTTTAACTTGTCTTTATTCGGACTGTGTGAAGCACAAAAGTATACCTTATAAAAGCAATGACAGCAATGCAAAAACAACCACAGAGCTCTCATGCATGGAAAATGCAAATAGCAGTCCAAGTTACAAAATATGTTGAAAGTCAAAAGGGCACTCACTGGAATAAATGTTGAGAACAACTTTCATCGTCTCCGGTTAAAATCAATTGCCTAAGATCATATACATGTTTCCTTTGTACCTGATGAAAATAAGAAACAAATCAATAACAGTAGAGACCTATGCTATGACTCAATTGAATGTCTGACTTGATTGATCATCGGGATATTTCCTTTATTACTTGATGGAAAGCAATTAAAATTAGCTTCTAATAAATGAACTTTGCAGTGACTATCAACTACCCAATGCTTTCAAATATCTTTTTATGGTTTTGACTGTCTATGATGAAATATTTAAATAATATTTACTAAAACTTTGCTAGCAAAGAGTTTAAATGGTTTCCATTCCATAAATAGGATTAACAGAATCTGCTGCATCTAGTTTAATACATGTTGTCCATGGAAGGTAAAAATTATTGCAGATAATACAATTATTCTTTCTTATCATCTTGAAAAAAAAAAATTCCTTATCAACATGAACTTAACATGAATGGGAACAGGTGGCTTCGTGTTGTTGATTGCCTTATGTCAAATGAGGGGATATAACAAGATCAATTATCCAGTCATTGTGCAAGTGACAGCAGCAAGTGCTAAAATAAGGCAAATGTTATTCTCTATGCATACCTCTAATACTTCATCAAAATCAACTAGGCTCTTTCTTATGCCAAAGAAGTACTTCTCCGCATTGATTTGCAAGGATAAAAGCTATAAATTATTTCATTTCAAAGTTAGTAATAAAGTACTCGACCACTAACAGGGATAAAAGCTATAAATTATTTCATTTCAAAGTTAGTAATAAAGTAATCAACCACTAGAACGACAGCATATAAAGAAAAAGAAAGTCTGTTCACATAAGCTAAATAATCACCTGATTTACAATTGCATCACCTTCAATCGGTATAGTCTCATCATCAGTAATCTTTGAGATAAGTCTCACAGCCCACTCTGTATCAAAATTAAATTTTTGAAACATTTCATCCTGCAAGCTGTGTCAAAAATGAATCAGCTCAATAATTAGCTAAAACACCTAACAGTAATGGATCATAAACATTTATTTGAAGCATACCAAACACATTTTGTGATGCTACACCTCTACTCATTGACAATGTTATTGACAAAGTTCCATTATTGTTCAAAAAAGAAAATGATAAATACACTTCCCTCAACTTCAAGATAAGTCACCTATGATAAAATTTAGAGCAATGGACATTCTTGTCCACTAACAATCACATGATTCTCAACTAGGTCCCGGAAAAAAAAATTCCTAATCAAATCCTCATCCATCAAACATTTCCATATTAACCCCCACCATTAAAATTTATGACAAAACCATCACTTTAAGACAGATTAGTCCACCAGTTTTTAAGGAGAAGGTAATAGGGTAACGCCTAATGGGGACCCAGTTGGGTTTTTTTCTTTTTTAGGATCCAATTGTGAATTGGGTGATGGTTGGGTGATAAATGTGTCCTTTTCCCTAAAATATACAAGGCCGGTCTTTTGTTACATAGATGCTCCAGCAAAACAATTATTCATATAAAAGCACCATTGGGGAAGCATAAAAGAAGAGCATCAGTACAGCGAGGGTAAGAAGACAGCGGACTATGAGAGGGCTGTAGAGTACTGTACAGGTCAAAACCCTCTATCTGCTTCACGTAGAATTAGTTTTCCAAGTTATTAGTTCTGCATGATGTCTTATCACCTAGAAATGCTTCACGTGGTACTGTCATAATGAGTTTCTAGAAAAGGTCCGATATCATATAGCACACGCCTTATTTAGATTGCGTTTGGTTAGTGTTCTAAGACAGGAGATAAATTTTGAAGAGACAAAATCATGTTTGATTGGAGAGACAGAAAAGCAGACATAAAATAAATTTGTCTCTAACAGGGGGACATGGCCCTATGTCCCAATTATTTGTCTCTTAAGTCCCAAGACAATAACCAAATGCTTAGAATTTCATTTAGCAAAATACTTGTTGCTCAAGACTTCATGACAGCACATTAGTACATTAAGAAACTATTCAGGAACAACAAATCAAGAAAAAAAGACTAACAAACAAGTATAGTGGTACCTGACCATAAACCGGGTAGAACCAGGATCCCCTTGCCTTCCTGCTCTTCCACGAAGCTAGTTTGACAAATGGAATCACAATCTTGAACTTATAACCATGTTTTGAAACTTAACAAATAACATGAAAACAACATATATATTGTCAATCAGAAGAAGTTGGCTCTAATTCAGCTAGCTGAAACTAGACACTTCAATGGTGAGTCAACAACTTGCATATAAAATGACCAGTATGCTAAATATGAGCACATTATGTATCCCCCTGGTAGAAAGTATGTTGGTTCTAGAAAACAAATTTTTCAGACAATAAATTCACATAGAGCATTTATATGTGGGAATAGCTTTTGTGACACAACTATATGATCCATCTTGCCAAAAATATTGGATAAATTTAGAATCCTTGCTTCTACTGGAACTGTAATTGCAGATAACTCACCTGATTATCAATTCTCCGAGACTCGTGCAAAGATGTTCCAATCACATGGAGGCCCCCAAGCCTTTTCACCTCAGACCCTTCATTGAAGCAGTGTACTTCACAATCCTTCAGCACTGACAGATAGGCAAGTGATATAGTTGGGCCTAGAGGGTACATCTCAGACTGCTCATTAGCAAGCTGCTGGAGCTCTTTTGCATCCATTGAATGGCTCATTTCCACAGAGTCTGATACAATCGATTTCGCTTCCTGATATGTCCAGCTCTTACCCTCACCTTTTCCGACATACTTGGCTAGAATAATTCACATTCAAAATCAGGACAGAGACACCAGATTACTTAATGCAAATCTCCATATAGAAGCATACGGTGTATTAAACAAAGCAGAAAAAAAGCTTTCATGTAGAGTCACAAACCCATTAGTGCTGTCTTTGCTAGCAGAGCAGATGATATTGATCCAACCTGTATCTCTGACAATACCTACACCAAATAGAATGATTAAAACTTTTGAAAGGATTGCTCTAGTAACTTATAGTTACCACAAGAAATCACCTTTTGTGAAAATATCCCGTGGTCAATTTCTGCATTAAGAGCTTCTTGTGTAAGAAAAGGGAGCACCCTATTCTCTATAATTTCTTTTGCAAGCATCTACATATACAGAGACCAGAGATACGGTGAAAGATGTCATTCACTGGAATCAAAAGACACTCCAACCAAGAAATCCAAGTCTTGCAAATTTACCCAAAAACAGTGTGTCGGTAAAATTTTTGCCCAAGTATCATCAGGTAAAAAAGAGACAGACATCCAGCACACGCACTTACTTTTGGATTTCCTCCCAGAATTATATCAGTGCCTCTGCCAGCCATATTTGTAGAAATGGTTATGGCATGTTTTCGTCCTGCTTGAGCAACAATTTCAGCTTCCCTTGTGGCATACTGATGGACAAAATTATGAAACAAACTGGTGAAAAAATTACACTGAAACAAATGACATAACACAAGCATGTAACTGGCATGGAAAACTGTGCATCACTTATGCAGCATTTGGTGGTCAAATTTATCAAACCTTTGGTCGAGCGTTCAGAACATTGTGGGGGATTCTCCATTCCTTAAGCAAATCAGACAGATATTCAGAATTCTCAACACTGCATCAAGAAAGAACTGGGCCAAACTCATGAAACTGTTTACATCTAAACAATAAAATTGAAGTGCACTGCCCTTTTCAGATATGTTTCCTCTTCTATTTTATTGTTTCTGGATTTAAAGCAAAAAGAAAAAAGAAAATTACAGTTATATGTAAAAAGACAATAGAAGGAGTTTTTTGTTGATGATTTACCTAGTGGTTCCAACTAAAACAGGACGGCCCTGCCTGAACATATACTCGACTTCTTGCCGAACATACTCCCATTTCCCACGAGCAGACTAATAGAATTCACAAACAAAAGGCATGATTAAGTATAAAGATGCACAACAATAACAACAAAGCCTCAATCCCAAACTAGTTGGTGTTGAAAGAAATAAATAAAATAAGAAGTTTCAATTCTTATGAAGTTGTTGTATATGAAAAGAAAAATGAATTTGAGATATTTAAAAAAAAAACAACTACCGCAAAAGCTTGTATGGGTAAATCTTTACGGATATTTGGTAGGTTTGTTGGCACTTCAATAACTGGCACCTGGAACATTTTCAAAAACTCCTTCTCCTGCAATGATGTAATGGAAATTTTCAAAATTGCATTCATAACTAATAAGTTAAAAACAATCATATAGCTTTGAGCATGACCCATATATAACCATGCTTACTTCAGTTTTTGCAGTCCCAGTCATTCCTGAAAGCTTTGGGTAGAGCTTAAACAGTGATTGATATGTGATTTGTGCAGCAACAACTGAATCAGCCTACAAAAGTGTTGAAAAACTGCAACTTTCAATTGGATAAAAAGAACATGTTTTATGTAATTATTGCATATTGAACTTCAGTTAACAGTTTCCAAACATCCAGTTCTACCTGGATCTTCAGACCTTCCTTAGCCTCAACAGCCTGGTGAATACCTTCAGACCATCTCCTTTTCTCTTCAACTCTTCCTGTCAACTGCACAAATTTTATAGTTCTTCTATCTGATTACCATAGTGAAGTCTTCAAATTGCACTGGTGTATCAACAGTAACAGTTACTTGTTCTTCTACGTAAGAAAATCATACAATATCAAACTTTGAATAATTACCTCATTGATTATGAGAGCCTTCCCGTTCCTAACAATATATTGAACATCCCGTCGATAGAACTCTTTAGCCTTTAAAGCATTCATCACAAATCTGCAATATTTTGCTTAGTGATAAGTTGAAAGAGGAAATGAAATAGCATTGACCTGATATGCCATTCTCCAGGCAAAAAGCCATAGAAATAAACCAAGAGGGTAGACACACTCAACCCATTGAAAGAATTAATGAATACAAACTGAACAAAATAAAGCGATTTGAAATGGTTGAAACAAATATTTCCAGAAACCACAACATGGGTCTGTAAGTTCTTGTGAAGGGGCTCGTACGAGAAAAGATATTTTAAGGAAAAAATGAGAGAATAATAGCATTTTCACCTCATATCCATTAAAAAAGCCAATAAAAACATCCATATTCACCTAGCCCAGGGATCATTCTCATCCCACAGATCTTTTGTTTCAAGAGCCATCTCAGCAAGTAATATTCCTTCCTCTGTCAACTCCACTGAATTGTCTTTAAGCTCCACAGAGTAATGCTGTTGACAGAATTGAAAGGTAAAGCGGATGACTTTTCAACTATAGATGATGGTTCACATATAAAATAACTGTATGTAGTCTATAATTCAGCATGATTGCAGACTAGACTCACGATGCCTCGAATAAGTAACTCGGCTACTTTAGCAGCAACTGGATACCGTGCAGCATCCTTATTAGCCTGTCATAGACAGAGAAGAGGTAATAGCCTATAAAAAAATAAAATAAAAATAAAAACTATTTCTAACATTGTAGATCCTTTTTGTGATGCTAAACAGTTAGTACATTGCTGATTTTGAGATTTGCTGGCTATACTTTTAGGAGAGCTAGTCATAATCACCTCACCACTTATTAACAATGGATTTCTTCCTTCATCAATGAGGACTGAATCAACTTCATCAACTATTGCAAAATGAAATGGCTTTGGCCTGTATAACCACAGTTGAATGGTATAGTTCAATTTAAAAAAAAAAAATGATAACGTAAAAATGAACTTTGGATGATCTCTTGATATATACCATCTCATCACAAGTTGTTCAATGTTTCCTGCAAGGTTATCTCGTAGATAATCAAAACCAAGTTCCTAAGTGCATTCAGAATGACAATTATCATTAGAAAGAAGATAAAGTCTTGGAAAGAGGGGCATCAATCACCAGCCAACTCCACCAGGACAATGAAACGAAAAATTCAAGTAGCCACCACATGTTGTGAGAAAACAAATGGACTACTAGCAACATTCATTAAGGAACAACAGGAAATCAGGATTGACTTACTGAATTGTTGGTGTAAGTTATATCACACCTGTAATTGGATCTCCTCTCCTTAGATGCCATCCCCTTCTGCATATGCAAACAACTACAGCTTAAAGCTGTAACAACTTGCAGTCTAGGTATATGAATAGTTGTTTAATTTTGATTCTCTTATAAGATATCCTCTGGAATCAGCCCCAGGTAATCGCAATTGCGTAGAACATGTTAAAATCTTAGGGGACATATTTAAACCTGAATAAGACCAACTGAAAGGCCCAAGAAACGATGAACACGACCCATCCACTCAGCATCACGTTGAGCCAGATAATCATTCACAGTTACCACTGCCAAGGGAGAAAATCAAAATCATACATCTAGCAAAAGAAATCCACAAATAACTTGTTCAACTGCTGCCCTCAAGCAATTTCCATTTCAGTACGACCACAGCTTCATAACTGCAGTAAAATACAGTTCAAGCCTCATAGTGATTAGTCATGGAAGATCACTCCTGCACATGACTTTTTATTTTTAATTATACTTTGATTATCCTTTACCAACAAGCATCTCAGTCATAGCCTCAAAAACTCGCAACTAAATTTTAAACCCAATTTTAAAATGCTAGGAAGATAGCTAGGCATATCTTGCAATTGGAATAAAACAGATATCTATCTTTTAGAACTCGGGATATAAAACATACCATGGACACCCTCGCCAGTCAATGCATTGAGATATGCTGCTAGTGTGGAAACCAATGTTTTCCCTTCCCCTGTTTTCATCTCAGCAATTGATCCGTCATGAAGCACGGCGCCACCAATAATCTAGCATTGCAAATCACAACGTAAATAAACATGACAACCTGATTTCAATAAATACATTGTGTTCCATAGCACAATTATACATGATAACCTATTATGAGCATGCATATGCTTATGCATGGATTCAAGCATGCATGCGTGCATGTATAAGGGTGATAGAGAGTGTAATCGAAAACCTGCACGTCAAAATGGCGCATCCCAAGTTTCCTCGTTGCAGCTTCACGAACCACAGCAAAGGCCTCTGTAAAATAAATGACATGGAAAAATAATACATATTCTAACTCTCATCTGACATTCTCTAACAAGTGTAATTTATAACATTCAGATAAGAAAAGGAGTTCCGTAGCAGCAGACCAGCTTGAATATCTGCTAGTGTCTCCCCTTGTCGCAACCTTCTCCTAAACTCCACGGTTTTAGCACTCAACTACCATAAAAGAAAAAACGGCCCATTACCCAAAATGACCCAAAACACCATATTTTAACACTTAGAATGCTAATTAATAAACTCGCAAACCTGATCATCAGAGAGCTTTTGTATCTTAGACTCAAGAGCATTGACAGCCTCCACTAAACGATAATAATCCTTCACAATCCAGTAGTTCAAGCTCGTAAAATCAGTCACTCTCTGCTTCAAACTGCCCAAATTCTCCTAAAATATTGCAAAACGTGATTAGCAAATACACAAACTCGTTGTAACAAACTCAGGTAATCCTTTTATCGAACATGTGGTGGGCAAAGCAAAAGGAACCTTGAGAGATAGATTAATAGCAGTGCTACTGCGGATAACAAGACGTCTTTGAAGCCTTGGAAAAGAGAGGGTTAAGGAGAAAGGAAGAGTGGGGATGGGTTTGGTGTAGTAGAGAGCCATATGTTTGTAAGGTGGTTTAGATGAGAGAAATGGAGGGTTTAAGACAGCGGGAACGGTGGCCATGTGAGGTTTTTCCTCTTTCGGTTTGTGTGTCTTTCGGTGCGTGCGTGCGCGTTGAGGGGGGCCTTAGAGATTCGCCGGTGTGCTTGCTGCTTCGAGTTCTTTCGTTGGTTTTTGCGCTGTAGCCAGGAGCCAAGCAGCAAATAATTTGGGTGGCTACGTATCTTTTAGCCCCTGCTAATTTTTCAAGTTTCCACTTCACAACCTTTATAGTTCAAATGTTTCTATTATCCATCCTAATGATTTCAAGAAATTCTAATCTGACACTGTGTTGCTAACATAATGTTGGGAATACTGATCTTTAGCAGGAGATAATTTGTATGGAAAGCAATTAACAGGAGCGTGGGGGTTCTCTTGCGTGAAATACAGGGGAAACTGGACGAAGAAGAACCAGGAGGGGAGAATTTTCTTGGGAACTGGAAAAATAAAAAAACAATGACTTATAAAGAAAAATGGCGTTTGTCTTACAAAAGCAATTTATTTTTTCTAGCTTTTTTTTTTAAGAATTTTTTTTAAAAAAAGCTACAAAAATAATTCATCGCACATTATCTCCGAGAGTATATACTTTTCACAAGTTCGCATTGCTCACATTCATTTCTCTACAGTGATTTAATATGTTTTTACATGGTTCTTGGTATATCTCTAATTATTTTATCATATGTATATTTTATTATTCATATGATATTTTCGAATGAATTTATTAAGCATGTATCAAGTTTTTTTAGTCACGCTTTTCTCATATAAATCACATTACTAATTTTAATTACTGATCTAAAAATATCTCCATAGAGATAAAAATAACTCAATTGTATTATAATGATGGATAGCTATACAAATATCCCGTCAGGGACAAAAAACGATGTCGTAAATATATATACAAGATCGTCTTAGTCTGGAATCTGGCAAGGGATATGTAATTACATATTTAAATCTCTTAAACTTACAAAGAACTTATTAAATATATTGATCCCGCATCTGCTAATTATGCCAATAAAAACGGAATAATTGTATTCTACTGTTATTCACGCCATAATACTGTAGGATTGGAGGAGGAGGAGGAGAGTACATGGACGATAAAAAGAAAAACACGGTCATCCACGCGGTCATGCTTGTGTTTTTTTATTTAAATTTTTTTTTTTGAAATCATTATATCAAACATAAATTTTAAAAAATTAAAAAAATATATTATTCTAGTATAGTTTTCAATAAAAATTATTTTTAAAAATAACTATTACACAATTAAACAAGCCTTTAATCTTCCATTTTTCTAGCCACCGCAGCTTTACATTAGAGTGGTTGTTCCCGCCAAGGTAGCAGGACAAATTCCCTCAAAAACAAAAACCTTAATATGAAAGGGAGAAACATCAGACACGTCATCTACGGGGATGACATTAAACTTCTGTTGGCGAACCGCAACTAACCAGAATCTAGTCGCTGTCACCTGGGACCTGAACATCTAACTATTTGAATATTAAATTGCCCCTCTCCCTCGAATAAGAAATTAACATGCTTCAGTTGGCGGGGCTATTCTTATGTAGTTTTATTCTAAGGAAATATTTTACAATTTCATGCGGTGGTGGCCCTGTTAATTGATCGAGTTCGTCTGATTTTTAAACGCCTTGCCAAGTGGGACTGGTGCGCTGAGTAGGTTCAAGGGATCGGCGGTTCTTATTTCTTAGTGCCGGCTATACACGTGTCATTTAATATGCGTTTAGCGATACTACTCGTATTATGTTTTTATAAAAATAATTTTTTAATTAATTTTCAAAATTATAAGCCCGCCAACTGACAGGTTACGTTTCCTTTTCTGTCAGTTGTCACATGACGATCGACGAGTTTGTTGATAAAACTAAGGCGGGAAAGAGGGGTATTTTTCTAATTTCGTTCGCCATTGCCGCCGCCTGCGTCTGATTTTCTTCTGGTTAATGTGTCGTTTTGGACATCCAAATCCCATTTTAACGGCAATGGTTAGCTGGGAGCACAGAACTCAAAGCAAGTATCTTTATGCCTAACTGCTAAAAGAAATCGTGGTCTAGGGTTTCAACCTCTTGCCTTTCCTGTCCTATGCAGAGGCTCCATGCGCGACCCAGTTGTCTCGTCTCTTATTAAGCATGTAATTTATGGTAAGGAGTTCGTTGGGAGTTGCTTTCAGCCCATTTTTTATAGTTAGGGCCTTGCTTCAAGGCACGGTCCAACCTTTCCGCATTGACTTCCAGATAGAAAATTTGTCGAAGTATTTTGTTCTGATGTTTTCTTGTGGGATTATCTCGTTTTTTATTGTTCAAAATGTGCGGTTTCTTGTATTTTTTTAAAGTTCTTATGGAGTTTAATAAGCAGTTAATTAGAATTTTATGAATTTTTAATTTGCTTTTAAAACTAATGTATATAAACTCTGTGGGTACAATCTGATTTGAGAATACCACGTAGACATTAAAAAAAAAAGAACAAAAAATTCATCCACAAGCTAGAAGAAGAGGCGCCTCCTTGGCTCCAAGACCCGCAATTTTGGCGAGCGGTATCGCCTGCGGAAAACAGACATGCCTAATCCCTTGGCAAGGAATATTATCTCCTGAAATTAAGTAATGATATATTGCGGCTTTATCTGGTCAGATAAAGCCCCAGTTTACGAGATTTATTCAAACAATTCAGGCGGGATAGGGTGGTTCGAAGACATCGGTTTTCTTCTAATTTTCTCACCTGGAAGACTACAAGCTTGTAATTTACTATCCAAGATTGGGTCAAGGGAAAGTTTTGACGTGTCAAGATTTGGTAAAAATAATTACAAACCATTTAATTTAAGAAAGATCCACAAATTTATTTTTAAATATATATGTGTGTGTGTGTGATTCAAGTAATGAAGACCCCGATCATGCCCGAAAGATAATTAGGCTAGATTTTCACCTCATATAAATGGGGTAGTTCACCCAACCAGGATCACCTCTTACATCAGTGGTCCGTTGATCTACTTTTAAAATAGGGTTTTAGCACTTATTTTGCACGTGAAAATACATAGTTGCATCCACTTACATGTGTCATGGTGGTGTCTGGTATTGCAATTTCAATTGTATTTTTAAAAATAAAATTAATTTATTTTAGTTTTTTTCTTGTTTTATATTAAATATTTTTTTTAAAATACATTATTTTAATATAATTTGGGGAAGATGCGGACCTACACCTAACCTCACTGGGACCCATCCCTCACACGTATCTGTCGCCAACGTTCCGCGCTTCCCGTCAATCTCTTCGGTGCATTTTGCTGTTGCTTCTGTTTTGGACTGATCCTCAGGGTTGTTTATTTAGCTCCTCGTCCCTGTCACTAGCTCCTAGCTGAAATCAACTTCGTTTAAAGTAAAAAACTTCCTTTCTTTATCCTTTCTTTTTGCACGTTCCATGTCTGACTTATGTTCCGTCGTCCATAGTTAGTTTATTAATATTATTATTATTATTATTAAGAATGACTTTTCTCGTGTATAATAAAAAGAAAATCACAGCTTGAGTGGATATAGTCTCATTGGCTTTTTTTAATTATTTCCTCTAGGATTGAGTTTTAGAAGTCTTGGTATTTGAATTTATGTTGGTATGATTATTTTTATGTTTTAAAAATATTTAAAAAAATAAATAAAAATATTTATTTATTTTAAATTAATATATTTTTAGTATTTTTAAATTATTTTAATGTGCTGATATTAAAAAATATAATTAATATATATTTTAATACAAAAAAATATTTTAAAAAATATCTTACATACACTTTCAAACAAGCCTCACGGTACAAAAACTCAACAACAAACTTAAAGCATATGTAATTCTAGATGGTCAATGGATCGAACCTGAATTTATTTTTTATCATGTCATGTTGTTATGGCTGTGTGAATTTAATTATTCACGCAGTAATAAATTAAATTGTAGCTGTGAATTGGTTTGTAATTGATGATATCATGTTTTAGGTTAATTAACTATTCTGTAAGACAGGAGTCATTGATTGACCCAGCTGTGAATTTCTGTGGCTGTACCACTGTCTGTCATTCATGGGGAAAATATTTGTGCAGTCTAGAAAAGTGGTTAAAAAACAATTACACAGATTAAGAAAGAAATTAATCTATGATGAATTCGTTGAGAACTCTAGGATGAATTTGGATTTTCCAATATTATTTTCCACCCACAGACATTACCAAAAGAATAGCTCTTTTCAGAGCAAATTAAATAAAATAAACCACAGATAATATTAAAATAAAAGTGTTTTTTTTTTAAAAAAAAACTTCTCACATGAAAAGAATATCATTGTATATTTAGAGTATATTTATTTTTATATTTCTAAAGTATTTTTTTATTTAATTTAATTTTTTTATTTTTTTATATTGTTTTGATATGTTAATGTAAAAAAATATTTTTTTTATGTTTTCAGATAGTTTTTCAATTTATTTTATGTTTTGTGATATTTTAAAATATTTTAAAGGAGTGACAAACAATGTCATTGTTTTCTATCTTTTTTTTTAATGTATCCAGTAAATATATTTTCATGGTTTTCTATTAAAAAACATGCCTAGAATAATTAAAAAAAAACTGAGACGGTAAGGAAAATAACCATTTTTTGAAAGTGAACATAATTTTTTTGTTCCTGTATTGTCTGTATACAAATTTCACATGTTTACATCTTTGACACCGAGATAAAAATGAAATTTGTCTCCTTTCTGAGACCAGATATGATTTTTACCTGGTACAGTCAACTTTCCATTCTGTACATCACTAGATATAACCCGTGTTATGCCACTGGTTGGGCCAATTTTTTTCAACGCATAAAAATGATATTTATGCCCCGACAACATGTTTTACAGAAGTGCGAAAAATATATTATTCAGGTAATAAACTTGACCGTGTTTAATACACTTGTTTCACTTGATAATAAAACAAAAACAAAAGGAAATGATATTAAATGGGCTAAATTAAAAAATAAATCGCGATGACATGCATAAAAATAATGTTTGCCTTGGTGATCCGACACTTAAAAACATAAATGGAAAAAAAAACAATAAATAAAATTTAAATCAACTATTTTAACATATCTAGTTTGTGATTCATGTCATGAAATCAGAATAATATTATATGAAATAAATAAAAAATAATAATATATAATTACTAATAATTCAATTGTAGAATGGTGAAATGAAAAAAAAATCAAATAAAAAAAAAACACGCCTGCATGTCCACACATATCCACCAAACTCTACGAGTTGAATCGTGCGAGTGGGATAATCAAGTAAAGGATAAAATAAAAAAATATAAAATTTAGTTTTAAAAGGAACTTAATGTTGAATAAAAAAGGATCTCAAGTAGCAAATCTTATATTTTAATAAATTTAATATTTAAAAATAAATCTAAATATTAAAAATATTAAAAATGATATAAAAATATTGATGGTCTTTGATCTAAATACTGTAAATTTAATTATTATTATTATATCATGAAATAAATAATATCAATATCAAATATTTTTTATTATTTCATTAAACTATGCACAATTTCACCACGTATGAAATTTATCCAACGATAACTATATTTTCTATGATTTCTTAAATGCGCAACAACAAAAATTGAATTTTTTGTTATATTATCAAATGATTTCCTTCTAATTTTTTGAATAAAATATAATTCTATATGAAAAAATATTTTTTTAACTAGATCGAACCCCAAAAAAACACAATTGAGCTTGCGATCAAATTTTTTAAATACTATACTAT